>CM023487.1:94590706-94970685 GCA_013339685.2 Hyalomma asiaticum
TATACGCTCTTGTATGTTTTATGCCTACGCTATGCCGTGGGGATGGAATTATCGCATTTTGGCACTGATTCTGTCTTTGTAAAATGTAGCTGACAATGTCAAACGTTAACATTAACGAATAATAAGACACGAAAGTGTCTCTGGGATAGCACGACTGATATCAGGCGAGATGGGACTATGGTAAAACTAGTCTCCGATAAAATAAAAATCGGCAGTGAACTGTACGACTGGGATGAAACTAAAAAAAAACACTAGTACCGAGTAATCAACGCCGCGGTAACAGTCGAACAACGGGCCGTCAGCTTCGCTTAGGCGTGAGAACTACGGAATGAAATAAGGGCCTCAAAAATACTTTCCGATGTCTTAACCTAAATGCCCGAAGTATAATGAAGAACACAGCTGACCTAGAAAGCACAGTTGCCGCTCGCAGCCCCCATGTTATAGTTATTACATAAACGTGGCTGCATAGCGACATAAGTGACTCGGAAGTCGTACCGCTTGGATACCTTATCTACCGCCAGGACCGTGACTCCCGCGGTGGCGGCGTTGCTATTTTGTACATGGACTCGTTGCGCGTTACAAGACTGCCAGGTATTACCAGCATTGA
Source organism: Hyalomma asiaticum (assembly GCA_013339685.2). Taxonomy (NCBI): domain Eukaryota; kingdom Metazoa; phylum Arthropoda; class Arachnida; order Ixodida; family Ixodidae; genus Hyalomma; species Hyalomma asiaticum. The sequence goes on from CM023487.1 coordinate 94,591,314, forward strand.
ATGCGTATTGGTGAAAGTTCACTTCGAGGTTTTCCATTTGGTAATTGCCGGATTTTACCGACAGCATAAAAAGAAAAGCGAGCTTGCTAAATTTCTTGCCTTCAAGAAATATCTTCCTGCGTGATTACGCATGCAGGTTTACCTGTGGGCACTGCGTGGCAACCGAGAATGCGCTGGAGAACGTATCCTGCCGGGATATCTCCAACGTGACTGCGTAATCCGCCACACTCACTTTGAAGTGTGTGTTTAAACCCGGCCGTCTTGGAAGCAGTATACTGGGAGGTGACACAAAGTGGCACTAAAATCGAGCGAGAAATGCACAAGTATACATGCTCTTGCAAAGCATACAGTTAATGTGGCCTTCACATGCTTTCTTATTGCTTACAGAACATATTGATTTGTGGCATGCAGGATGTTCACGAGGTGGATTTGGAAAAGGCTTCGAAGGTACAATAGGTACTGCCTGCTTGCATGGTTGCCAGGATTAGGAACGAGCTCCTGTCAGCCACTTATGTAGGCTTCCAGTACCCCATGAAAAAGTAAGTGCAGCTACCTTTACACAAGTCACAAGAAAGCATTTTAATAGTGTGCTCAACTCGTAAAAGTAATTATAAAGCTTCATAAGGTAATTACGGCTTGTGCATGCAGTTGGCTTTCAACACTCACTGTTGAAGTGCCAAGGAGTCTCTCCTTGAAGTGTTTTTTTATGATGCTTTCTGATTTTGTGTAGCGCTGCGCTGGTTTAAAGAATGAGACTGTAACGACACGACCACGTACAGTTCGGTTTATTTCCCTCAATTCCATCAGGGCGTAAAAAGTGTTTCGAGAGACAGGCGCAAGTAGTATAGAAATTGCACCGTCAAAGAATCTCAACAACTAGGTTACAGTATCAATTTAAAGGTTTCTTTATTTATTTAATGATAGTACACAGCAACATTCTTGGCCCTTGCATCAGGGGCTTCGAAACGCATGAGAGAACAATGAAACACAAGAAGTAGTAGTGAACAAATATTGAACGAATGAAACCAAAATGAAACCAAAATGTACACACACATAATTCACTCATGGGAATGTCATGCTAAAGGTTTCAGAAAGCTAGACGACTGGAAAGAGGCCTTAGGAAGAAAGTTACAGTCAGAAATGGTCCATGGGAAAACTGTGTTTGAAAGTTGCAGTTCTTGCAAAAATTGGTTTAGACTTGATGGCTTCCAGTGTGCTGTGTCCATCTAATGGAAAGGCAGTACTTGGTTTGTTCAAGAATAGCAGACTAAATAATAGACTTTATAAAAGGCATTGAAGGCACTGTGTGTGGTGAATGTACACACACATCACATCTTCCTGTCCCTATCATCATTCTTTGCCCCCTCTTCTCCACTTTTCATTTTCTGCCTGTGCAGATTTTCTACCTGAGCAGGCCAGAGTGCACTAAGGCCAACCTCTGCGCCTTCCAATAAATAAAATTATAATATTGAGCTGCATTCAGCATGCAGTCTCAGAAACGCATTGTGTTTTGTCCACCTCTAAACTTTTCACTGTATCAGTTTTGAGTGTAAGGTTACATATGCCAGCTGTAGTGACCCAGCTACCCAGCTAGCACACAAGACCAAAAAGACGTCTTATTGGGGGATTAACGTCTTGGTTCGCGTGGCTGACGTCTCAAAGACGTCAGCCACGCGAACTAAGCGGGAGCGACATCAAAGGGGCAATGAATCCGTCTTCGAAACGTCCTACGCAAGACGGTAAGCAGACGTGGGAGAATACAGCCCACCCCCCCTCCCTCCCCACCGGAGATAAAAACGCAGGGCATGGCTCAAAGCGTCGGCGGGCGTCGCACATAGGGTGCCTCGATGTGCGCGCGCCTCCGCTCCAGGGTGGAGACACCTTTTGAAAGACCCCGCGCCGCCTGGCGGCCATATTGGTTCGAAAGTGTCGGGCGGCGCGCAGAGGCTAGCGCGGGAACGGTGCTGTAAACACGTTGTTCTCGACGTTTGAGATCAGTTCTTTGGCCGCTATGACAGGCTGCTGTGTGCCATGGTGTACCAGTTCACACGCGAAAGGCCAGCGGATGTTTCGCTTCCCTCGCAACAGCGAGCGAAGAGAAAAATGGGAAGCACAAGTGAAACGCGACCGCTGGCATCCGACCGACAGCACCAAGATATGCGAGGTTAGTTGTTGACTTGTCTCGCATGTGGCCGTGCATTTTTTATCGCTGGCGGTGAGCATGCTGTTAAAGAAATCCTTGTTTGTCTCGCTATAGCTGCATCGCATAATCATCGCGTGAAGCTGCTTTTACAAAGAGGATGTTAAGCTTTGCGTTAAGCCTTGCGGAGTGAATAGATGCTTCGGCTACCTTGCCGATAAGCTTAGATAAGCTTGGTCAAGACAAGTTCATCATGCTCGTAGCCCATGCTAAATAAGCATAGTCAAAACAATCAATAGTAATCGATACGAATCAATACTGATTGATACTCAGTGATACCAATTAAGCCGCCGGATTAAACCAGGGTAAGCTTAGAAAAAGCCTATTTAAGCCAGCATATCGCAGCCTAATTGAATTTGGACAAGCGAATTTAACGCTAGTCCATACCAATCTATACTGATAGATACCTATCAAGTGGGTTTAGGCAAGATTAGTAGAGATTATGTCGGATTACGCTAATCCGGTCCAAGACGAGATGGCATAGCCATGATGTAGGTTAGACCCGACTAGGCTATGTTCTTTCGGATTAAGCATGACTAAATAAATCCGGGTTAAGCTAATCCTCTACCAGTCAATGTTGAGTGAATTGAGAATGACTAGCCGTTTGGGTGACTGCGTATGGTCACATTAATCCGATCCCATTAAATTCGATTAAGCTGGATTAAGGTAGTCCGAATCTTCCACCACCCAGTTTTGAGTAAGTTGATATTGCCTAGTCAGTTGGATGACAGCATATGGCCACAATAAGGCAATGTGGATTAAGCCGGATTAAGCTAATCCGCATTAAGCTAGTCACAAGCAAGTGAATTTGGAGTGAGATTGTCTTTGCCTGTTGGATGCCTGAGCATGGCCACGTTAAGGTAGTCCGGATTAAGCTAATCCGGAATAAGCTAATCCTAAAGAAATCTGTTTTGAGTAAATTGAGATTGCCTATCCATTGGATGACTGAGTATGGCCACAATAAGACAATAGAGATTAAGCCGTCGTGGAACGCGAAGAGGAACACTACGCGCGTCATTTCTTCCCTCTAGCCTGGCCGTTAATTCACACAGGGCGAGCGCATGCGCAATAAGGGTGGTCACGCCGCACTCCACCACCGGTTTGAACTCGGCCATAAGATGCTTCGCATCTAATAAAGTGGCTGTTAGAGCTCCATTACCGGGTGATGTTTGTCATGGCCTACATGACATGCATGACAAGGTTTTCGTGTTATACTCAGCTATTTATGTTACTCATAATCTCTTATCATGCCATGTAAATTTTGGTGCTCTACAAGTTAATAAAACCGTCATTTGAGCTCCATGACCGGGTCATATATGTCATCGCGTACATGACATGCATGACATCTTTTTAGTGTTATGACCAGTTATTTTCTTTCATCTTACGCTGTTATCATGCCCTGTCAATTTTGGTATACATAAAGTTAATATTACGGCCGTTAGAACACTATGACCGTGTCATGTGTGTCATGGCGCGCATGACATGCATGACATGATTTTCGTGTTATGACCAGTCATTCATATTAGCCATACGCTCTTATCATGCCGCGTCAGTTTGGGTACACATCAAGTTACTAAAACGGCCGTAAGAGCTCCATGACCGGGTCATGTATGTCATGGCCTATATGACATGCATGACAAGGTTTTCGTGTTATGACCAGTCATGTATACTTTCCTCATGCTCTTATCATATCATGTCAATTTTGATATACATGAAGTTGGCCAAGCGGCCGTTGTAGCTCCTTGACCATGTCACGTATGTCATGGCGTACATTAAAGCATGTCATGATTTTCATGTAATGAGCAGTCATTTATGTTTTCAACATGCTCTTGCCATGCCATGTCATTTTTGGTACTCATCAACTTAATCAATGGGCCGCGAGAGCACGAGAATCTACGCAGCCAGTGAGATAGATAGACCGATAGATACGCTCTAAATGCCTTTATTTCGCCATCAAATGTTTCGTGCGTAATAATTAGTGCTAATCTATTTGTTACCAACATTATATGTGCAAGCCCTACCGCCGGAAGGGATAAACTGAGCCAAAATACCGCGCGTTTCGCTGGAAGCATTCCATCTATGCATGCCAGGCATTGCCACCGAACGCGAACGTTTGAACCAATATGGCGTCCACAAGAGCAGTGTCTCCACCCTGTTCCGGAGGAGCACATCGAGGCACCCTAGTCGCACAATGCACGGGGCGCCGAGATGTCGCCAGCTGCAATGGGGCCGGGAGGGAGGCGCCAGAATGTCCGGCTCCTTCTCGCCGGTCGCCGGGGAGATGAGGCGAGAGGGCGCAGGCTGGCGCAAACATGCGGAGACGCGAAGCAAAGGCAGCGAAGTTCGTTTGCGTGGTTGGCGGTGGAGTCAGTGTAGTCAAGTTGTTGGCGGCCGGCTCTTCCTTCGTTTCTGGCGAAAATTCCGTTACCGTGCTGCAACTGCTGCGTGTGTTTGTGTGGTGGCATTATGTTCTTTCTACTTTCCTCCTTACGTTAACCCTGGTTCAATCCCGGCGCTTCTGTGACTGGATCCCGTAACACCAATAACTACGTCTCGCCGAAAATAAATGTAAGTACCACATTTGAATGGCTTAGCATGATGCCTGTGAGATCACTCATGTGTTCCGCGGATAGGGCAAATCGGTCTGTGACAGATACAAGGAGCATTAATGCTATGTAAGCTCTGAGATAGTTGACGCATTAAACGCAAAGCAGCGCAACTGTTGTTTTATTATTCAGATCACCGTGTATGAATGCATTCTGAAACTTTCTTAGCTCTATGTGCGTGTTGAGCCTGATTAGTGAGTAAGGAGTCCATTGCCTTGGTTCCCACCATCCTGTCATTTGGTCGTTACGGGTAGCGAGTGCAGCGCCTGTACAACAATGTGGGATAGTAGTAATTTACTCGTGGCTTACACAGACGAATACATGCATGTGATATCGCGCGTTGTAGGGCAACCGTTGCCGCGCGTTCTTTCACTGTGGCATTGCAGTCGTGAGATTTCAGTTCAGGGCTGCAAAATTTACGTGCATGTGATGTGGATGTGAAAATCGCGCATTGTTTGTTGTGGCATGTCACCAGAACTGCCGCAGGCAATCATGACGTCTTATGGTGGTGGAATGACTTCTCGCAGCTCAGCATTCATATGAGCATGAGTGTCGTTGTGCTCGTTCTCGGTCATATTTAAACTTTGTCAGAGGCATGTGACTCGTTTGCGAATGTTCGCTATTATTATTTCTCATTGTCCATTCTGTTGCGGTTTTCTGCATTTTGGTTTCGTCATTCTTGCAGACCGCAAATACCAAAACAATTACACGACCTGTTATCTGGTTCCACAGTATTGTCACAGGGACGCTGTTGTGCACAGTAGAATTTTGGTATGCCATAAGCTGTCCAGTGTTTCACGTGGTACGGACTGGGGAGTGAAGAGTTGAACCAGGTTGCTGGGCTGATAGCGCAGGACAGAGATGATAAGGGGACGAACAACGAACTAAATTAGTACGTCGGGCTATGGGTGAGCGGCGTGTTACGACGACCTATACATGAACGTTTGGACGTATTTTGTTTATTTTTATGATATATTACGGGCGCTGCCAGCTTGTCTGGTGCCGGGATCTAGCGGTTCATGCCTATACCTATATCGTCAAGTCAAAGCCACGGTGCCATTCAACAGTTTTCTACTGTACGTTTGACATTTTCCTCCTACCCCGCGACATACTCGCTACCCCAAACGAGCCATATTTCGTTGCATTGTACTAACTTCACTATTACCTGGCCATGGAAGACAGTTTTGTGCAGGTGAAATCGAAGCCACAGCGAAAATTTGTTGATGATATGCGCAGTTGTGGTGCGCAGTCACTGTGCCCGCCGATCGCGCGACCTTGAGGGTCCCATTTACTAAAGGAGCCCTGCAGCATTTGGAATCTCGATGGCAAACGATGCCTAACAGTCGTGGAGGTTATTGTGAACGTGTGAGCCAAATATTATTGAGCTGCGTGCACCAGGGAATTTTTTATTTGGGTTCAAACACAGCTGTAATTCACATTGCTCTTCGTTCCAACAAATGTCACTAGGCCGCCGACTACTTTGCTCGAGGCAGATATATCACTGGCTGACCTTACGGTCACGGAAAGGTAGTCTGGAATTATATATTTGGTCATTCTGCATTAAACAATTGGCAGATCCCACGTGCAGTGGAAATCAAGGAAATGCGAAGCACGCACCAGGAACGTAAAATGGATTTGCATTGTTTTCTCGCTATACCGAGTTTCGTACGTATGAAATTAACAAAACGGCCGCAAGAGCTTCAAGACTGTGGCATGTAAACAATGCCGGTCATACACGCATATCATGATTCTGATGTTATGGCCTGTCATTTACGTTCGTCATGCAGTCGTGTTGTGCCATAGCTATTTTTGTGTACATCCCATTTACGAAACGCGTGTCACGTAAATCATGCCGCTCATGATATGCATGTCACGATTTTCACATTATGACCTGTCATTTATGATCGTAATGCAGTCTTGTTGTGCCATACCAATTTTCTTATGCATCCCATTAACGAGACAACAGTATAGCGCCAGGACCGTGACATGTAAATCATGTCGCTCATGACATGCATGTCATTTATGAAAGTGATGCAGTCATGTTGTGGCATGCCAATTTCCGTATACGTCCCATTAATGAAACGCCTGGCATGTAAATCATGTCGCCCGTGGCATGCATATCATGATTTCATGTTATGACCTGCCATTCATGTTCGTCAGGCAGTCATGTTGTGCCATACCAATTTTCGCATACATCCCATTAGCGAGACGGCCAGGAGAGCACCAAGACCGTGGCATGTCAATCATGCCGCTCATGACATGAATGTCATGATTTTCATGTTATGACGTGCCGTTAATGTTCGTCAGGCAGTCATGTTGGGCCATGCCAATTTTCGCATACATCCCGTTAGCGAAACGGCCAGGAGCGCACCAAGACCGTGGCACGTAAATCATGCCACTCATGACATGCATATCATGATTTTCACGTTGTGACCTGCCATTTACGTTCGTCAGGCAGTCATGTTGTGCCATACCAGTTTTCGCATACATCCCATTGGCGAAACGGCCAGGAGAGCACCAAGACCGTGGCATGTAAATCATGCCGCTCATGACATGAATGTGATGATTTTCATGTTATGACCTGTCATTTATGTTCGTTATGTAGTCATGTTGTGGCATACCAATTTTCGTATACATCCCACAAGCGAAACGGCCAGGAGAGCACAAATTCGTAGGCGGCTAGATAGATAGATAGATAGATAGATAGATAGATAGATAGATAGATAGATAGATAGATAGATAGATAGATAGATAGATAGATAGATAGATACGCTCAAGGTCGCCGAAGTTCGCTAAGAAATGCTTCGCATTTAAAAAAGAAAGGGAATCTGAGTGCCTGTTTTTAAAAACACCGAGGTGAGCGAAAGGACCTAGTCGTTGGCGCCAGTGACGTTACTTGTTGAAAGAAGAGCAGGCAAGTCGTGGGTCGGTGCTGCTAGTGACGTCACTTGTTGGAACAATAGCAGGCGATTGCATGATGTATTTAAAATGAAACTGCAAATCCACTGCTGCTTGCAGCACAATAACATTTGGCTCACACGTTCACAGAAGCCTCAACGACTGATTGGCACCGTTTGCTCAGTGTGTTCAAAAAGTGTTGCAGGGACCCTTTCATACCGAGTGCGCAGTGAGCACGTAAGCACGCCTCGAAGAATATTCTCACCGTCTAAGTGTGAAGCATGTGTGTCACTCGATTTCTACATGCTGCGTATGGGAATGCGTCCAAAATAAACTACGAATTAGTAATGTGTAGTGCAACGTTTACGAGTGACATTCTATTCGGCGGTGGTAGCATCAGCAGATGCATCAAGTTTCCTGCGGAGACGGCCCGAACACCACTGTATATTGTAAATGAGAGAGACATAGACACAGCGCCTTTGCCGCAGGCCGGCTGTTGTATCCTGACTTCCTTCTTCTGTTCGTTTTCATCGCTGGGCATCTAGCACGAGCGTCCAAGCTTCGGCGGAGCTCGCTGAGCTTCGTATATTGTACATAGGTTATGTACTACATGCAATCCTGGGAGTGTTAGATTGTATGTGCACATATACCCGATAGAAGGGACGGGGGGGACGACCGCCTTCGTAGCTCAGCGGTAGAGCATCGGACGCCTTATCCGAAGGTCGTGGGTTCGGTTCCCACAGAAGGCAGGTTTGTCTTTTCGTCCACTTAAGTTCCTTTATACTTACTCCACAAGTATAATACTACAATTAAGAACCCCAATAACTTCTCCTATGCTTTCATAGGCTTCATAGTTTGTTACTTCGTTAAATTTATATATATATATATATATATATATATATATATATATATATATATATATATGGTGGAGGCAGCAGTGCAGAAGAACCAGGCACTCGAGGAAAATTCATTTTGAGTGTTTATCTATTGCAAGTTGCAGGATATTATGAACACTTCCTGTAAAGGGCGCAGTCTATGACAGACATGCATTTCAAATTTCGTTCATCAAAGCACAGTTGTAGAACAGCTTTATAGAAAATAACGGCCCCATTTTTTTTTTCATTTGCAGGGATACATGCGGTTTAATCGGCGGTTGTATGGATAACCTGATAGGGCACCAACTGCGTTCTACCACGGCCCCACCGCGGTTCTACATTGAAAGCATTTCCGCGACGGCGGTTTCAGCGTGTCATACGATGCCAATAGCATCGGATTCACCAGCTGCACTAAGCCTGGACACTACAACTAGTTTTTGATGAGTGTGAACGTGAACTGATTGCGCGTTTGGTGGAGGTTGCGTTCTCAAAGGAGTTGGCTGTTCGAAGTGTTTTGTTTAATGACTAGGTATAAGGTAACAGTGTTTTTTTTTTTAATGTGAAAAAGGGCGAAATTCGGAGACTCTCAGCTTAATCCTGCACATGTAGACCTGATGGTTATTTGAAGTCCCTTTTAGGAATAGCTTCATGTGCTGGGTACCAAAATCGTTTCTTTTTCTTTTTTGGCTTCCAACTGATGCTTGCCAGTCTGATCGCCGTTCATGTCAGATTTGCATATATGTGCGTAATACAGTGCTTTATAGAGAGCCACATCTGTATTTTGTATATGTAATTGAGAATATTGCTTCTTTTTTTCTTTTTCGTCGCCTCAACACTGTCTCCGCTATATTCGACTTCGAGCACGTATGTAGCTTCATTATGAAACGGAGGTTGCTTCGATGTAACGTTGCTCGCTGTGAGAGATTGTGCACTGCATTCCGACGGTGCTCATTATACCGATTTTGTTAATATTTCATGCGCTACTTTCTTTGAAGGTCACTTTGGTCAATACTCATTGACACTTGATTGATGTTTTTGGTTGTCTTTTAAAGTTTTCCTCATTACATCAGCTGATGTCCTAGACGAATTTTCACTTTCATGTCTGAGTCATATTTGAGTTCTTTTGTTTATTATATTCCTTGATTTTATGCGGTGAAGATACTGCATAACGTGATTGAAAGCGGCTATCACACAGTCATCCACTGTTCTGTCTCTGCTCATATAACCGGATGCGCTGCTCTCATGGTGAAAAGCGCATAGTCGTTTGGCTGTTGATTATTGTGTGACTACTAGTGCTCTTTTGTAAGCCTCTAGCGGTTAATAAGGTCGAAATATATTTAAAGTGTTTCTTCCGCAGTTCCTTTTGAATATTTGTGGTTTTGTTTTTCTCGCATTTCTCATTTTCTTCTTTTTTTTAAACTTGCACAAGTTAGTTTCTCAATAAAATGTTGATGTAGAAGTGTTTCGACTTCGTGATCATTGGCACAGAGGCCTCCTTGTTAGGCCGCTTGCCATGAAACTGTCTATCCTTCACTGTAGAAAAATATGTCATTATTATTTTTGGTAGATTTGCTTCATACTCTACAAATTACATGCTAGATTGATTTTTGTATTCATGACAACCAATTTTGCCTTAAATGCTAAGACTGATGAAGCCTTTGTTGCACTATTTTGCTCTGTTGCACTCAGTGCTGATGCCTTTAACCACGAGAAAAAAAAGAGTTCCAGGCAAGTGCGAAGCCAGGACTGCTTCCTAGGACGTAACTACGAAAGTATTCGGCTGGCACTACCCCCCACTCTGCAGCACCGAAAAGATTATGGTGCAGCTGGTAACATCAGGTCGCAGCTACTACCACAAAGGCAGGGACGGCGTCCGCGGATGGGGGTGCCCCTCAAAATTATGATCCCGTTGACACCTTCAGAACCACAGAGTTAATGCCTTAGGGGTGCAAAAAATGTCTTGCGGTTATTTGTACCCCTAAGGCGTTAGCTTACATTCTGAGGGTGTTCACCAGATCAAAATTTTGGTGGGCGCGCCCCGTTCCCAAGCACCGATTCCTGCTTCTTTTTCAGATTACGGCTGACGTTTCAGGAACAGCTTTTTGATGACGTCTTTGGTAAGTCCTTAAACGGATTCAGAAATCCCGGTAAATGGGATTATTGGAGTCTCCTGCGAAACGTCTAGAAGACCAGCTTTTTGATGACGTCTTCACTAAGTCCTTAAACGGATTCAGAAATCCCGGCAAATGGGATTATTGGAGTCTCCCCCGAACCGTGTAAAAGACCAGCTTTATGATAACGTTTAGAAGACGTTTGTGAGACGTCTCGTATATGTGCAACAAGACGGACATTAGACGAGATATACGACGTATTCTAGACCAAAGCGGCGCGCGCAAGCCGTCTTTGCGACGTCGTTAACGTCTCGGATATCCGTCTCGAAGACGTCTTAAATCCTTTGTGTGCTAGCTGGGTAGCACACAAGACCAAAAAGACGTCTTATTGGGGGATTAACGTCTTGGTTCGCGTGGCTGACGTCTCAAAGACGTCAGCCACGCGAACTAAGCGGGAGCGACATCAGAGGGACAATGAATCCGTCTTCGAAACGTCCTACGCAAGACGGTAAGCAGACGTGGGAGAATACCGCCCCCCCCCCTCCCTCCCCACCGGAGATAAAAACGCAGGGCATGGCTCAAAGCGTTGGCGGGCGTCGGCGCAATGCACGGGGCGCCGAGATGTCGCCAGCTGCAATGGGGCCGGGAGGGAGGCGCCAGAATGTCCGGCTCCTTCTCGCCGGTCGGCGGGGGGATGAGGCGAGAGGGCGCAGGCTGGCGCAAACACGCGGAGACGCGAAGCAAAGGCAAGCTCGTTTGCGTGGTTGGAGGTGGAGTCAGTGTAGTCAGTTGTTGGCGGCCGGCTCATCCTTCGTTTCTGGCGAAAATTCCGTTAGCGTGCTGCAACTGCTGCGTGTGTTTGTGTGGTGGCATTATGTTCTTTCTACTTTCCTCCTTACGTTAACCCTGGTTCAATCCCGGCGCTTCTGTGACTGGATCCCGTAACACCAATAACTACGTCTCGCCGAAAATAAATGTAAGTACCACATTTGAATGGCTTATCATGATGCCTGTGAGATCACTCATGTGTTCCGCGGATAGGGCAAATCGGTCTGTGACAGATACAAGGAGGATTAATGCTATGTAAGCTCTAAGATAGTTGACGCATTAAACGCAAAGCAACGCAACTGTTGTTTTATTATTCAGATTCACCGTGTATGAATGCATTCTGAAACTTTCTTAGGTCTATGTGCGTGTTCAGCCTGATTAGTGAGTAAGGAGTGCATTGGATTCGTTCCCACCATCCTGTAATTTGGTCGTTACGGGTAGCGAGTGCAGCGCCTGTACAACAATGTGGGATAGTAGTAATTTACTCGTGTCTTACACAGACGAATACATGCAAGTGATATCACGCGTTGTAGGGCAACCGTTGCTGCGCGTTCTTTCACTGTGGCATTGCAGTCGTGAGATTTCAGTTCAGGGCTGCGAAATTTACGTGCATGTGATGTGGATGTGAAAATCGCGCACTGTTTCTTGTGGCATGCCAGCAGAACTGCCGCAGGCAATCATGACGTCTTATGGTGGTGGAATGACTTCTCGCAGCTCAGCATTCATATGAGCATGAGTGTCGTTGTGCTCGTTCTCGGTCATATTTAAACTTTGTCAGAGGCATGTGACTCGTTTGCGAATGTTCGTTATTATTATTTCTCATTGTCCACGCTGTTGCGGTTTTCTGCATTTTGGGGTTCGTCATTCTTGCAGACCGCAAATACCAAAACAATTACACGACCTGTTATCTGGTTCCACAGTATTGTTACAGGGACGCTGTTGTGCACAGTAGATTTTTGGTATGCCATAAGCTCTCCGACTTAATGAGCAAACATACAATGAATTGTCTGTTTGCTCATTAAGTTGTTTTTAACCAATAAAGAACGAGCCCTTGACCCCTTCCCTTTCGTTATAAGCTGTCCAGTGTTTCACGTGGTACGGACTGGGGAGTGAAGACTTGAACCAGGTTGCTGGGCTGATAGCGCAGGACAGAGATGATAAGGGGACGAAAAACGAACTAAATAATACGTCGGGCTATGGGTGAGCGGCGTGTTACGACGACCTATACATGAACGTTTGGGCGTATTTTGTTTATTTTTATTATATATTACGGGCGCCGCCAGCTTGTCCGGTGCCGGGATCTAGCGGTGCATGCCTATACCTATATCGTCAAATCAAAGCCACGGTGCCATTCAACAGTTTTCTGCGGAACGTTTGACATTTTCCTCCTACCCCGCGGCATACTCGCTATCCCAAATGAGCCATATTTCGTTGCATTGTACTAACTTCACTATTACCTCATGGAAGGCCGTTTGTGCAGGCGAACTCGAAGCCACAGCGAAAATTTGTTGATGCTATGCACAGCTGTGGTGCGCAGTCACTGTGCCCGTCGATCGCGCGACCTTGAAGGTCCCATTTACTAAAGGAGCCCTGCAACATTTGTAATCTCGATGGCAAACGATGCCTAACAGTCGTGGAGGTTATTGTGAACGTGTGAGCCAAATATAATTGAGCTGCGTGCACCAGGGAATTTTTTATTTGGTTTCAAACACAGCTGTAATTCACATTGCTCTTCGTTCCAACAAATGTCACTAGGCCGTGGACTACTTTGCTCGAGGCAGATATATCACTGGCTGAACTTACGGTCACCGAAAGGTAGTCTGGAATTATATATTTGTTCATTTTGCATTAAAGAAATAAAGGCAATCTGAGTGCCTGTCTTTAAAAAGACCGAGGTGAGCGAAGGGACCTAATCGTTGGCGCCAGTGACGTTACTTGTTGAAAGAAGAGCAGGCAAGTCGTGGGTCGGTGCTCCTAGTGACGTCACTTGTTGAAAATTAGCAGGCGATTACATGATGTATTTAAAATGAAACTGCAAATCCACTGCTGCTTGCAGCACAATAACATTTGGCTCACACGTTCACAGAAGCCTCAACGACTGATTGGCACCGTTTGCTCAGTGTGTTCAAAAAGTGTTGCAGGGACCCTTTCATACCGAGTGCGCAGTTAGCACGTAAGCACGCCTCGAAGAATATTCCCACCGTCTAAGTGTGAAGCATGTGTGTCACTCGATTTCTACATGCTGCGTATGGGAATGCGTCCAAAATAAACTACGAATCAGTAATGTGCAGTTTAACGTTCACGAGTCACATACTATTCGGCGGTGGTAGCATCAGCAGATGCATCAAGCTTCCTGCGGAGACGGCCCGAACACCACTGTATATTGTAAATGAGAGAGACATAGACACAGCGCCTTTGCCGCAGGCCGGCTGTTGTATCCTGACTTCTTTCTTCTCTTCCTTTTCGTCGCTGGGCATCTAGCACGAGCGTCCAAGCTTTGGCGGAGCTCGCTGAGCTTCGTATATATGTATGTGCATAGGTATATGTACTACATACAATCCTGGGAGTGTTAGATTGTATGTGCACATATACCCGATAGAAGGGACGGGGGGGGACGACCGCCTTCTTAGCTCAGCGGTAGAGCATCGGACGCCTTATCCGAAGGTCGTGGGTTCGGTTCCCACAGAAGGCAGGTTTGTCTTTTCGTCCACTAAAATTCCTGTAGACTTACTCCGCAAGATAATACTACAATTAAGAACCCCAATAACTTCTCCTATGCTTTCCTAGGCTTCATAGTGTTTTGCTTCGTTATATATATATATATATATATGGTGCAGGCAGCAGTGCAGAAGAACCAGGCACTCGAGGAAAATTCATTTTGGGTGTTTATCTATTGCAAGTTGCAGGATATTATGAACACTTCCTGTAAAGGGCGCAGTCTATGACAGAGATGCATTTCAAATTTCGTTCCTCAAAGCACAGTTGTAGAACAGCTTTGTAGAAAATAACGGCCCCATTTTTTTTTTCCTTTGCAGGAATACATGCGGTTTAATTGGCGGTTGTACGCATAACCTGATAGGGCACCAACTGCGTTCTACCACGGCCCCACCGCGGTTCTACATTGAAAGCTTTTCCGCGACGGCGGTTTCAGCGTGTCATATGATGCCAGTAGCATCGTATTCACCAGCTGCACTAAGCCTGGACACTACAACTAGTTTTTGATGAGTGTGAACGTGAACTGGTTGCGCGTTTGGTGGAGGTTGCATTCTCAAAGGAGTTGGCTGTTCGAAGTGTTTTGTTTAATGACTAGGTATAAGGTAACAGTGTTTTTTCTAAATGTGAAACAGGGCGAAATTCGGAGACTCTCAGCTTAATCCTGCACATGTAGACCTGATGGTTATTTGAAGTCCCTTTTAGGAATAGCTTCATGTGCTGGGTGCCAAAATCTTCTTTTTCTTTTTTGGCTTCCAACTGATGCTTGCCAGTCTGATCGCCGTTCATGTCAGATTTGCATAGATGTGCGTAATACAGTGCTTTGTAGAGAGCCACATCTGTATTTTGTATATGTAATTGAGAATATTGCTTCCTTTTTTTTTGTTTTTCGTCGCCTCAACACTGTCTCCACTGTATTCGACTTCGAGCACGTATGTTGCTTCATTATGAAACGGAGGTTGCTTCGATGTAACGTTTCTCGCTGTGAGAGATTGTGCACTGCATTGCGACGTTGTTCATTATACCGATTTTGTTAATATTTCATGCGCTAATTTCTTTGAAGGTCACTTTGGTCAATATTCATTGACACTTGATTGATGTTTTTGGCTGTCTTTTAAAGTATGCCTCATTACATCAGCTGATGTCCTAGACAATTTTCACTTTCATGTCTGAGTCGTATTTGAGTTCTTTTGTTTATATTCCTTGATTTTATGCGGTGAAGACACTGCATAACGTGATTGAAAGCGGCTATCACACAGTCATCCATTGTTCTGTCTCTGCTCATATAACCGGATGCGCTGCTCTCATTGTGAAAAGCGCATAGTCGTTTGGCTGTTGATTATTGTGTGACTACTAGTGTGCTCTTTCTGTAAGCCTCTAGCCGTTAATAAGTTCCAAATATATTTAAAGTATTTCTTCTGCAGTTCCTTTTGAATATTTGTGGTTTTGTTTTTCTCGCATTTATCATTTTCTTATTTTTTTTAACTTGCACAAGTTAGTTTCTCAATAAAATGTTGATGTAGCAGTGTTTCGACTTCGTGATCATTGGCACAGAGGCCTCCTTGTTAGGCCGCTTGCCATGAAACTGTCTATCCTTCACTGTTGAAAGATATGTCATTACTATTTTTGGTAGGTTTGCTTCATACTCTACAAATTACATGCTAGGTTGATTTTTGTATTCATGACAACCAATTTTGACTTAAATGCTAAGACTGATGAAGCCTTTGTTGAGAACTGTGCACCTACCTTACTGCACTATTTTTGCCCTGTTGCACTCAGTGCTGATGCCTTTAACCACGAGAAAAAAAAGTTCCAGGCAAGTGCGATGCCAGGACTTCTTCCTGTGACGTAACTACGAAAGTATTCGGCTGGCACTACCCCCCACTCTGCAGCACCGAAAAGATTATGGTGCACCTGGTAACATAGCAGGTCGCAGCTACTATACCACAAAGGCAGGGACGGCGTCCGCGGATGGGGGTGCCCCCCAAAATTATGATCCCGTTGACACCTTCAGAACCACAGAGTTAATGCCTTAGGGGTGCAAAAAATGTCTTGTGGTTATTTGTACCCCTAAGGCGTTAGCTTACACTCTGAGGGTGGTGACCAGATCAAAATTTTGGTGGGCGCGCCCCGTTCCCGAACACGATTCCTGCTTCTTTTTCATATTACGGCTAACGTTTCAGGAACAGCTTTTTGATGACGTCTTTGGTAAGTCTTTAAACGGGTTCAGAAATCCCGGTAAATGGGATTATTGGAGGCTCCCCCAAGCCGTCGAAAAGACCAGCTTTTTGATGACGTCTTTGGTAAGTCTTTAAACGGATTCAGAAATCCCAGTAAATGGGATTATTGGAGGCTCCCCCAAGCCGTCGAAAAGACCAGCTTTTTGATGACGTTTCAAAGACGTTCAGGAAACGTCTCGTATATGGGCAACAAGACGGACATTAGACGAGATATACGACGTCTTCTAGACCAAAACGTCTTACGCGTGCCGTCTCTGAGACGTCGTTAACGTCTCGGATATCCGTCTTGAAGACGTCTTAAATCCTTTGTGTGCTAGCTGGGGATTAGCATAATAGGAAAATGCGATGATGAAGAATTAGTGGAAAATGAGTGAGTGCATCCGTCATCAGAAATCAATGTAGATTCAAAGTGGTCATTAAATGCTTTCGTAACACTGAGATTATCTAAGCATGATTTATCAAAAAAAAATGAAGACAGCTCTGACTTGGTGGACTGACGGCGTTCCAGAACTTCGATGGCTTGTTTTTATGAATGATAGCAAAGAATTATTGAATTAAGCATTCGGTTGTTCACGCAGGTGCCTGATACGACAAATTGACAAATTACGAAAGTGTATAATCTGACGCATGTATCAAGGATTTTTGGGATGGCACTTTACACACTTGGTTCGAATGTGATATGTATACAATCATTAACAATTGCATAAAAAATGGTTTAAATACATGTGAACATTGTAATAGTTGGAACTGATCGAAAACTCAAAGGTGGATACAAACATCTCGGTTATGGAGTTATCAGATAAGCAAGCAGTGTGCTCAATGCTCAAGACATTTAAGGAAACTGCTGGGTAAGAAGTAAAATTCTGCACCTCGTGTTTCATTATATAGTTGTACGGCCTCACATTCCAATTTTCGATTTCCATGCCAAAGTGAAAAGCACTGGCTTATGTGGTGAATTGAATAATGCTATGCAAATGACAATGATAGAAATTCCTCACTTTTTGCCATGTTATTTCTTTGCAGGTGGCAAACTGGAGCCTAACATTACGCTGCAGTGTTGTTCACCGTGTTTGTATCATTCACACTGCTGGGTGATGTTAATTTTGTACTATGGTCTGTGATTCACCTTGCAAAGCTCTCATCAAAGGAACGCTGGCTGCTTGTGTCGACCTCAGGAATGACGGATGGAAGCTCTGCAGCGTCTGCGTCTTCCTCTGCGTCTGGCACTGGTGGTGAACCGCGTGCTGGCTGAAACCTCCACGTTGGTGATGGGGCACCCACTGCTTCACACTGGCTTGATGCGTCCAGATGTGCACATGTGTGAGTTTCCACACCTCCTTCTTTACATGCGTAGGCACTGAGGATGGCCTTTGAGGCTGCAAAATTTCCCACATAATGTTTTGAAAAACTGCAGAGCATCCATTTTTGCTGTTGAACAAAGAATTGGCCATTAGATTAACAACACACTTTGACATTATTGGTTGTGTTTTGCTGTTTACACCACTGTTTTTCACTTATTTTGGTAACTGAAGTGTTTACACAGGTGTACAGGCCTTGTGGTTGGAGTGCACTTGTCTTTGTGTCACTCAAAACAGCTAAAGCTTGTACCTGTACGATTTAAAAACTACCAAATTTCAACTTTGCTGTGCTAAAGGTTGTCTCATCCAAAAGTTGTAGCTTGCTCAAGTGATGTTTTTGTATGGTGTCGCTGCCTCCTTATATGAGGTTTCTGTAGCAACTGTCTTGTTTATGATGGCTGTCTGAGTGCCAACAATGCACACAACAGGACGACAGCTGCATCTAGAGATCTGAATCTGCAAGGTTACACACTTTGAACTGAGAGCTGCATGGAGCTTTAAGTCATTTTTAGCACAGGATCACACAAAACTTGAGGAGATCTGGTGCTTACTTGACATGACACTTCCATGCCAACTGCAGATGAATGCACTTTACTGGACCCAGTGCCATGCTGAGACTGTGAATCAAGTGTTTTAGGTAGAAGGGCATTATAGTTTCTGTACACCTACTCACCCCCTGTGAACCTCCAGCCTGTGTGTCGCAACATGGGGTTGTTCTGGTGAAGTAGCGATTATGTTCTTCGTTCACTGGATCACTGGGATATGAAAATATGTAACACTATCATATTAGACCACTGATCGTGCAAATTGAATGTCACTTCATGTGGCCATAAATGCCTAAATGTGAAATAGTGCTTGTGTGTTTAAGATGCCAATCTGCTACACTCAGGTATTTGCCTCCAACGACTGATTGTTTAATTACTACATGACAAATTATTAGACAAAGTGAACGTGTATGTGTAGACAGGGTTTTCAAATGCTCCCTGTTCCCCGAAATCTTGACATTCTGTATGTACGCTACATGCACACATATAAGCACCCACATGCACACACCTGCAGTTGTGCTTACTGACCAACATACCTGTACTGGACCACCCAGAGCAGTACAACAGACTGTGAACTAGTCTAAGCATGTTGTTTGACATTTTATAGCTCCCTGTGCTGAACTGAATGGCAACACTACGTGTGTGTGATGTGCGAAGTGCGCGACCAGAGTGATTTCGAAAAGTGCGCGCGAAAAGCAAAAGAAGGGATGCATTAAAAAGAAGACGACGTGAGAAGACGCTCGCGGACCGGGAGGACGGCACATGAAAACGACGACGAATGAGAAAGGCGTGGCCTTGCAAAATTAAATAGGATCAGAAAACAAAGCAGCCAACCACAAACATCCACGGAGTTCCTAGCGGCCACTGGCTGAATAACACGGTGGCACAGCGGTGGCCAATCAGACAGGGACAAGTAAGCGGAAAGACAAGAAAAGCTTGCGGCATCGGGATTCTCGGGGGTTCCCCGGAAGAGAGTTCCACGAAAGAGTTCCAGGAAGGAGAAAGGCAGCGGAAGGCAGCGGATCGTCCACCGGCCCGGGCGTTGAAGACGGCAGTCGGGTTTCAGACCCGAGCCGCAAGGGCTTCACCCGACCGGGACCTCCTGCTGACCTGTCTCCAGCCAAAGGAACCCCATTGGCTCGCAAGCTCCAGGCGAGGACTTGCTCACTCCTGTGCCCGTAGGCATAGCGGGAACAGTCGGGCTGCGGGCCCGAGTTCCACGCCGAGACGCCTGGACAAGATGCCGCTACCACCTGATCGAGTCGCCCAGCCGCCCACGTCCTCCGTCGCCACGAGACATCTAATGCGGTCTTTTTCACAAGCCTGCTGCGCTTCGCTCACTCGTTCTGCACGAAGTTCATCGACAATTTGGTGAGCCGTCCAATTCTCCCGCGTCGCCTCCGCACATCACTGCCGGACCCATGCCCACTAATCTGTCAGGACTCGCGTATGACTTATAGAGACTTTATTAGAACTAATTTCTCCGTTTTGTCATGCTGTTATTTCTCAAGTGCTTGTAGTTTAGTTTTCTCTTTTCTTATTAGTTTATAGTAAAAGCTTGTGTGTGTGTTGTTGTCGTGTGGAAAAACGGCTTTGTCCTCAATTAGGCTCTCGGAGGCTTCGCCTGAGAGAGTCGTCTGAAAAGAAATCTGCTAAAGAACCTGCACAAAATATCATCACAAATTGGCGTCCGCTACGACAGGACAGGACAAAGCCGTTTATTTTTCGCAGAAATTGTATCTTCCACAACCATGAGTTCAGAATTGAGGGAAGTCTTAGAGAAGTTGGCACGGCGCATGGGCCTTGAGGGCGATGAGTTAAAGGCGTGGTGTGACGAACGCGAAGCAGCAGAACTAGAGGAGGAAAGAGTGCAGATGGAGTTTGAAAGGGAAATGGAAAAGAAGGAAAGGGAAATTGAAGAATTGAAGTTAGGAACACTTCGGTTGCAGCTTCAGCTGGCAGAGGCAGAGCATGCGAGGCTCGTGAGAGAAAGGCGCGAGCGCACGTTAGGCGAGAGCTTCAGCGTGCCGGCGTTCGAGGCGTTCTGCAGGAGCATTGGTCAGGAGAATGAACCTCTCGTGAATGGCCATGATGAGCAGCTAAATATTAGTTTAGATGATGGTATAGGCATAGATATTAGTTTAGATGATGGTATAGGATAGAGGTAGGCAGCCGAGAAAGTAACCATACCTTGTGTGAGCTTGATGGACCGAATAGCAAGTTCGGAGTTGAGGAACATGGAAGTTCCATAGAGGATCAGTTTTCTGGTAGAGCCTCTAGGAGGCCTAGCACATTTGAGGAGGCAAGAGAACCTCCAAAACATGACGGTCAATGCCGCTCAGAAATCTCGAAGGCGTTTGTCGCCCACAGTTTAGATGTGCCGCTTGCGGCGGGTACACATGACATAGGCATTGTCCAGGACTATTTGGGTGACCTTGTTGTGAATAGAGGGAAGCTTAGTGTCGAGGACAGCACAGCTGTGGCCTGTGCTATTATAGTCGAGGAGAATGAGCAAGGACTCATTAATGCGGGCGCAGTAGAGTCTGAAATTGAGACAGCAGTATGGGAGAGTGTAATCTGTAAACATGATCCTAGCGGAATGATTGACAGTGTGAAAGGATGCACTACAAGGTCTGTTGAAGGAGATCTTGAACTCCTTAGCGTTCTAGGTGAAGAGCAATCAGATGCAAAGACGCCTGAGTTGCGTCCAATTTATGAAATGGAAAAAGAGGCCTCAATGTTTGTACAGTGCTTTATGAGCAATAATGCAAAAGCATCTTCTGGGGCATTCCTGAAGTCAGATTGTACTTCCGTCGAGACGTCGGCTATGCTGCCAGGTGATCGAGTGATTTTCCGAACGCGTTGAACGCGTTGCGCGTGCGGTCAACAGCTTGGGCTTGCAGAGGATTGCACGTGCGGATCGTGTAGCGCGACAGAGCGTCCGAGTCTTTTGTGGAGCAAGAGAAGAGACGCGTCTCAGTGGAAGCATCTACCAGCGTCTGCTATGCTTTTGTTTAAGTGTGTGAAACGTGCCATACGTCTTGCTTGGGACGCAATAACGTAGAGGCACTATGACAACCGGAGGCTCTCTTGTTCTTGAATTCTGGACTGGGGATGGACACGTCTTTGTGTATGGTCTTGTCGTTATGTTAGAAGTTATGTTTGAACTCTGTGTAGACTCACCACAACTTCTCTTGTTATGTGTAAAAGTGCGCTGTGTCACTAGTATTGCAGTGTGAAGATGCATTAAGTGTCATGTGAACCATCGGTTGTCCTATGTGTGAACGTGTTGTGCTTAACTTGACGCGCACTTCACTACAGTTTTTTTTTCTCCTAAAAAAAACTTATTCGAAAGGGGGCTTCTTGTGATGTGCGAAGTGCGTGACCAGAGTGATTTCGAAAAGTGCGCGCGAAAAGCAAAAGAAGGGATGCATTAAAAAGAAGACGACGTGAGAAGACGCTCGCGGACCGGGAGGACGGCACATGAAAACGACGACGAATGAGAAAGGCGTGGCCTTGCAAAATTAAGTAGGATCAGAAAACAAAGCAGCCAACCACAAACATCCACGGAGTTCCTAGCGGCCACTGGCTGAATAACACGGTGGCACAGCGGTGGCCAATCAGACAGGGACAAGTAAGCGGAAAGACAAGAAAAGCTTGCGGCATCGGGATTCTCGGGGGTTCCCCGGAAGAGAGTTCCACGAAAGAGTTCCAGGAAGGAGAAAGGCAGCGGAAGGCAGCGGATCGTCCACCGGCCCGGGCGTTGAAGACGGCAGTCGGGTTTCAGACCCGAGCCGCAAGGGCTTCACCCGACCGGGACCTCCTGCTGACCTGTCTCCAGCCAAAGGAACCCCATTGGCTCGCAAGCTCCAGGCGAGGACTTGCTCACTCCTGTGCCCGTTGGCATAGCGGGAACAGTCGGGCTGCGGGCCCGAGTTCCACGCCGAGACGCCTGGACAAGATGCCGCTACCACCTGATCGAGTCGCCTAGCCGCCCACGTCCTCCGTCGCCACGAGACATCTAATGCGGTCTTTTTCACAAGCCTGCTGCGCTTCGCTCACTCGTTCTGCACGAAGTTCATCGACAATTTGGTGAGCCGTCCAATTCTCCCGCGTCGCCTCCGCACATCACTGCCGGACCCATGCCCACTAATCTGTCAGGACTCGCGTATGACTTAGAGACTTTATTAGAACTAATTTCTCCGTTTTGTCATGCTGTTATTTCTCAAGTGCTTGTAGTTTAGTTTCTCTCTTTTCTTATTAGTTTGTAGTAAAAGCTTGTGTGTGTGTTGTTGTCGTGTGGAAAAACGGCTTTGTCCTCAATTAGGCTCTCGGAGGCTTCGCCTGAGAGATTCGTCTGAAAAGAAATCTGCTAAAGAACCTGCACAAAATATCATCACAGTGTGTTACATCATACAGGTTCTATGGCCTGCCATGTAATCCAGCTGGCTGATTAATGCAATAGTACACTTTTCAAAATAGTGAATCATTAAAAACATTATGCAACACGTAAAGAAAAAGTGAGTTCATTCACTGAAACATAAAGCCTGCAGTAGTGTACATTGCAGTCAGTTTGGCCACAATAACGTGGTACAGTTTTACTTCTGTTTTCTTAGTGAAAGCGCTTGACAAAAATAAAGCATTGAATGCCAGTTTGCTTTTTGTCACTTTCTTTAAAAATGCATATTTGGTACTTGCTATCTATTCATGCTTGTTGTGCTTGCACGCACCAGCATTGACCTTTTCACAGAGCTGCAACATTTTCTAAGGTTTACTCGGCTCATATTGCTCATTAACAAATCAAATACTGGTACGTTTATACGAATTTGGCTTTCTGCCTCACTGAACGATTGGTAAGCTCTGAAAAGGAATACCTAGAAGAGTCACTTCTACTGAGCTACTGTTACGTACGGTGTTGTGTTGTAAGCATAAATACATACATGCTACACATTTGAATGCTGATTGCACCATCCATGCAACAAAATTTGTATCCCCGACTACGTAAAATATTATATACAGTACTTTCCCCGGCGCTAACTGGCGAGTGTTCCATCGCACTGCTACAAAAGTTAGCAACAAATAAAGAACGTTAAGTGTGCACTTTTCACTTGCCTGTATGCCAGGAAGAAACAACGTAGGCAGGGCGTTTGGCTCCAGATGAAAACTTGTCCAACTGATTCCTTAACCCTGCGCCAGCTCGGGATCGTGAAGGGAGGCAATACGGCGAAGTGTCTGCCGCAAAAGTGTAGGTTGTTTCGCTTCTCCGTGGGTGGAAGGCCAATACAGCTCGCTGCAGCCATGCACACCGCAAGGCGTCATCGCGAGCCAGCGTATATCAGGACTTCATGCCTTTCCTGTCGCTCACTTTGCAGCCGACGGCAGCGCAGGGCACCGCAGGGCACCTAACCCTGGGTTAGGTGTGCGCGCAGTGCGCGCTCGCTTGATGACGCCGACTGCGGTGCAGAGTTTCACATTCGCCAGATTGAGCCCATCCGCAAAAATCGACAGCCAGCTCCGTCATAGCTGTTTAAGCGCGGCCGAAACTGAAGAGTGGATCGCACAGAAGCAGCCGAAAAACCACTGCAGTGGCTGTGCGCCAACTCCGAGAGGATATATCCCGTCGGTGAAAGTCTACAGCACAGATGCATCTTATCACGCAAGCTGAATCTCCCGGCGGCAACCAAAGGTTAATTGGTTAGGACAGATAACACGTTTCCTTAAACGTTGAACGTCCCTTCCGCTGCATCTGATCGTGGGAAACTGGCTTTGTGTGCTGCCTTCGAGTGAAAGTTCGCGATAGTGCCGCGGCGTTACAAAGGGCGCGGCGTCGAAAAGGAACCGCAACTTCGACAACCTAGGTGCATGAGCGCGTGCTTGTGGTACGCACGCGAACGTTATTTTTCTTTATTATTGACGAAACTCACGGGAAACGCAGCACCAACTCCGCAGTGCCAAAAAGACGCGCGAGCGCGCCGAGTAGTGCAGACGACAGTTTTCTTCTACCGGAAATGCGTCTTTCGCATCAAAACTTTAAACGAAGTTGATAGATTTGTTGTTTACTTCATCTTGTTTATTTACTTGCAAAAGATATTATACACAGTGACAGCATAACCAAGTTCATTTGATTCAAACATGATTCAAACATCGCTCTTAATTTATGCCGGCTACCAGCCAATAGCAGCAATCTGCTCTATTTCGTCTAAAGAGCATACTAAAAAAAGAGTGAGAACCGGCCTTTTTTTGAAGCGAGAGCTCCTAGGTAAGGGACAACTTTGTGCTTGCCCTGTTAACTCTACGCTTCGCGCACGACTGTAGAATTTGGGTGAGCTGTTTATTGCAGCCTACACTGTCGATAGAACGTGTTTTTTCGCGAAGTCCGAGAGGTGCTTCAGGACCCCTTTAACCACCTCGTCGCGGGTCTCGTGAGCATCATCTGGCGCAAGCAGACGCGCGCGGGGGGCGCGAAGCGCGTGAAAGCTCACGGGGAAGAGGGGCCGCCGCCGGGGGCGATGACGTTAGCTCGCGTGACGACACGGAGCCAGGAGTTAGAGCACCTGAGAGAATGCTGCACAGGAATGGCGGACAGGCGCGCTAAGAGAGCGCTAACCTTGAATCACACGCCGTTTCCTGGCGGCTCCTGACATCCGAGATGTCACAGGGCAGACGCCACAGCCTAGCTTGTGGGACGAGGCGCCAAGGGGCGCCGTCTCGTTTCCCACATTCCCCCCTCCTAAAGACCGAGGCTGGTCTGCAAAGGAGGCTGACCGAGGGCCCTTGGCAAGGTTGACAAAGCCACAAAGGGGCTAAGCAACAGGGCAATGTCCGAGATGGTAGCGTCGTCTTCACCCGGGCCAGGTCTCGGGAAGCGATGTCACACAGCAAGGAGAAGCGAAGTTGTCGCAGTCCTTGACGCGAGTTCATGTCTTGCCTTTGTCACACAAGGTCGCACACACCAGTGAGAGTTCACAGCCACTTAGGTCAGCAGTCACGGAGCAAAGGGGGGCGGGCTGCACAGTTGGTGCTGCCAGCCTGCTTGAAGTTCATCGGACAGGAGAAGTAGGCTGCCGGGAACGTGCGAGGCGTGGCTGCGATTTGCGTGCAGCAGCCACCGAAGTTGCTGTGTTGTGCACTGACCGGAATGGCCGGCCGAAGCAGCTGACAGCCGGGAGCGGGAGCCGGAGCGACCACGCTCGGGCCGCGGGCCAGAGCTTGAGTGGAACGACCAGCCGCTGAGAGCGACTGCCCATGTTGCAAGGCAGGCCAGGCTGACTGGTGGTGTTTACAGGGCTGGAGGCAGGAGCCAAGCCGCCGCATAGATGACCCGGAACCGCAGGCTGCAGGAACCGCAATAGGCTGGTGACAAGGTGGAGCAAGGCGCGGGAGGAAGACTGGGCGACGCAGGAGAGGATCGGAATGCCCCCGGCATAGCCGGCTTGCCAAGAAGGGTACCTGCACGGCTGTATCGCTAATAAAGCAAGCACATGCGAGATACAGGCATTGACAACACATCAGGGGGTATATTCGACCAAGAGGGTCTTGCACCTCATCGAGATGTGTGCCTGCGCACAGCGGCTGCTTCTCTTCGTTCGCTATCGAGATAGGAAATAAGTTCGACTATCTGTTAGCCCGAGAGAAAGCTGCTTCCGCGTGCGTTGTACAGAGCTACGTCCTGCTTCCTGGTTATAGACGTCGCCGAGGAGGGCGAGGACCCTTTTCGTCCTTGAGCGGCGAGCAACACAGACTGCTAGGCCCCACTCCGTTTGCGCGGGGCTCCAGCGGTCTTTACGCGAAGAAAGCTCGCACATTCACCGGTGCCTCTGCGCCGTAGTAAACGCTCCCGTCGGTGGGTAACCGGAGCCGCGCGAAGGGCATATGAAGTCGAAGGCTCGACGCCGCTTCGGTGGCCGCGTATTCGCAACGTTCGTTTTTCTCAACCGCGTCGGCAGGAAATAAAAGTGCAGCTGCCTCTTGCAGGAGAGAAATTCCACAGGAGTTTTATACTACGTTGGGTCTGCACGTGTGGGTAAATTGGGCTATGAAAAAGCCGCTTACCTCTTCTGTGCGTTCCCTGGCACCTCAGCTGCTTCTCTCCGTTCGCTAACAGAATAGGGAATGGAGTCCGGCTATCTGTAGCGGGAGAAAAAGCTTAAGTGCGTTTCCGCAGGTCGTACCGGTGGCGTGGCCTGGGGCCAGCCGTCTCACGGTTATCCTGCGGGTCGTTGACTGCCTCCCCCTCTCCCCAGTCGCTACTGCGGGCAACAAAGGGTTTGAGGTCGGAGACGTGAACTGGACGGCTGACTAATTTCCCTCGGGAGTCAGCCAGTTGTATACCAGAGGTGACATTTTTGTCTTTACTCGGTATGGGCCCAACCATTTGGCCAACAGGGAGGCTGAGATGCCTTTGGCCGCGTCACTTAAGACGTGGTTGCGCCTGAGGACAAGGTCGCCGACATCGTAATGCACGTCCCGATGCGACCGGTCGTATTGAGCCTTTTGTCCAGCTCGTGCTTTTGCCAGGTTGGAACGGGCCAAGTCAAGGGCTACGTCCATCCGTGAGCGCAATTCCGCCACATAGCAGACAAGCCGGCTTTCGTGGCGCACGCCCCGCTGCCGGTCCGCAGAACGCGGTCCATTGGGTTTGGCAGCTCTCTACCGAAGTTGAGAAATGAGGGCGTGTACCCGGTTGAACCTCATGGAGAAACCTATCTCGTTAAGACAGGCGTCCCAATCCCTGTGTTGCTGGGCAAAGGTCATCGGCAAGGGCTTGAGGTTCCGATTAAGCCGCTCTGTCGGGTTTGCCTGTGGGTGATACGTCGTTGTTTTGCGGTGCTTTATGCCAAAGGCAGCACACGCATCCACGAACACCTTGGCCGTGAAATAGGACGCATTGTCCGTGATCAACTCCGTGGGAAAGCCGAAGCGGGAGAAGACCTCGATCAATTTGTCTCAGATTGCGCGTGCCGTTAACTTCCGAAGGGGATAAAGTTCGACCCATTTCGTGAAGTGATCCGTAACAACCAGCAGATAAACATGACCTCGACGGCTTCGGGGGAAAGGTCCCATAATGTCACAGGCCGTGAGTTGCCACGGTTCTTGGCTGTGGATCGGTTGCATGAGCCCGGGGGGTTTGCCTGCACGGGCTTTCACGCACTGGCACACGCGGCATGAGCGGGCATAGCGAAGAGCGTCACGCTTCATGTCTGGCCAGGTGGCAGAGCGGCACAACTTTTGAAAAGTCTTAAGGCCACTCGCATGTCCGGCCAACCGCGAGTCGTGGAAATAGCTCAGAGTAGCTTTCCTTAGACTGCGGGGAATCACCACCTTGAAAGACTCCTGGGGAGCTTCTTCAGATGGGATGTAACGCAGGAGAACTCCATCGGCGTCAAGCAGATACGAATCCAACGTGCCAGCATGTCACGAGTGTGGAGGGGAGATCTCGGGAGCGCTTGATCCGATAGATTGGGAGAAAGTGACGGAGGCGCAAGACGTTAACAAAGACGAAAAAAAAACAAAGACGTTACTTTATAAAACGAACACCAAGACACGCAAAAGATGAACAAACATCAACCCGCACACAAAAACAAACATAAACAAAAAGCTAAGCTAAGTGAACAAACTAAACAGCCTAACTACAGATCCTCCGCGTTGGGCGCAGTTTCAACGGGAGTCCGGCAACCGTGGGCCTCGCGTTTATGTCCGCGTTCGCCGCTCAAACTGCAGTGGACGCTCTTACATGGTATTCGACGCGGTGCGGTTCAGAGTCGGTGCTTTCTCGGTGTGTCGTGTCCTCGTAGCCGTCGTCGACAGATGCTGTTAGTGGTGGCCGCGGCTCACGCAAGGTCCGTCCATGTCCGCCGCCTTGCTTCTCCTGTGACGTGGCGAATCACCGCTTAGGCCTAGCCTAGGCCTCCTCCTATGTGATGCTCGGTATCCAACAAAGCTTGGACCCTCTGCAGCGATTCTTCTTCTGGTCATCCCGTTCTGCCGGCGAAGGTGGAGCGCTGTGGGTACGCCGGGAACTGCTGCAGTTCGGCCGCTGCCACTCCGAAGCCTGTGCTCGATCGTAAGCCAGATCGACGGCACCCCGGAGCCCAACGCCCTCGTCACCAGTCCGTAGCTGGCAAGACAACCTTCGTCGACCGGTGCCACACAGAGAATGCCAGCTCAGCCTTCCTCCATCACCGATCGCTGCTCGGGTCGCGTGCCGCGAGCCCGCTGTCAACCAATTATGAACGTCGACGTGTCTCCGGCGCGTGCTTTCCCGCGCCACTTCGCCGATCTCCCCGCTTGGCCCAGCGTGCTTTTGGGCCCTTTTTACTCATGACAATGGCCCCCCTTTTAAGAGTTTTTTCTAAAAAAACTGCTTTCTCCTCCTCTTCTGAATTCTCCGGTACCTTGCCAAATCTTCTCTTTTTTGTAAATAAACTTGGGATGTCTTGAATTTTCTGCTAACTGCATCTCGTTCGTTGGCCATCACTAGCGCACCACACATCACACTACACCGACACACTTTCGCGCATATTTTGGCCTCTGGTTGTCACCACACACAACACTAATACATAGTTACTGCCCTCAATGTTCAATTTTCACGAGAGTCATCAATGTTCACTAAGTTCACTTCCAGTCCACTAAACAATACTCCCGTTCGATATCAACACACCTATATACATGGCTATACAAATTCATCACTACAGCACCTTTCTCTGCAGCCCTGCAGCCCTTCTATCTCCAAATCATTGACTAATAATACTAAAATATATTTTACCACCATCGCCTTGTCGGCCCTACATACTTTTTACCATTTCCCTATACACGAGCTTGGCAATGACATTCTTTTGTTTCCCTTTACGCCTCTAAATTTCTAAAGGCTTGGTCTGTGCCCTATATCTGATACACTAAGTCCCTACCAACACACAACTCCACCAAACTATAGGCTTCACCACAATAGCTCTCTTTGCTCTGCAGACATACCACATAGCAATCCTTTTAGATGCGAAGCAGCTCGTTGACTAGCCTGTATAACGCTGTCCCTCCCACAAAGTCGCTGTCCCTCCGTACCACAATCATCATCATCATCATCCTCCGCACAAGTGCGAGGCAACGCGCTTCCCTCGGCGCAGGTGTTGGAGCGGTGCCAAGTAGGTCACGCCGCAGCTGGGCGTTGACGTCAGTCACGCTCCCCTCGCATGCTTCCCTCGCAGGTGCGCGCGTACGTCACTCTCTCCCTCACCCGCCGGAACGCCCGGCGCTGCCGGCTCCAACGCCCGCTCGCCTCCCGTGTCTGCGTTTCAAACGTTTACACCAGTAAACGCTACACCGAGTTTCGCTTCAAACTGTTCTTCCAGCACCCGCGTTAGCGCCGTTCAACCCGTGACGCCACCCGTGCGCAACGCTGCTGCTTTGCATCCCATCAGGGTTCCCTTCGGGGAGATGATCCAAGTTCTTTTCTTACATCCGTGACAACGAATACCAATATGATTTTCTTTCACTCTCTCTAGCGTCCTCTTTTATACGATGTCCTCACGACCATCTTGCCTTTTTTTCTCAAATCGTTGACTGCCAACACAATATACACTGCCTTGCTGCAACAGTCCTTCGTGTAATGCCTCTTGCCTCATTGCTCTCTTCGCTCTTATTAGGGACATTTAGCGTGTCCGGTAAACCGCTATACGCAAGCGCTTTGCGTAGAGCGGAATACTGGGCGTAAACAGCGCATTGGCAAACATGGCCGACTGACCGCCCTCCGCTTCGAATCTTTCAAGTGGTCGTCGCGCGCTCTGTAGCCCTTAAGTAACTAACTGACGGTTGTATTTGCCTTAGCTTTGTATCATGCAGTTTCGACAGTAAAGTATCCGTGATGATTCAACGCCGTTTCTGAGAGCCAGACTGAAATTATCGAAGCTATAGGCTTAGCGAGTGGCTTCCAGAATCTCGGAGGACATATAACGCGGGTTTGCTTGTTCTGTTTATCCCCCATAGCTGGCGCCACTTCACTGCGAAAAACAATGCTACACGCTATCCGGTATCCGCTACACCTTTGCGTATACCGGTTTACCGGACACGCTAAATGTCCCTATTTTTCCTTTCACCACTACCTCTATACACAAACTTGACAATCCCCACATTCTCTTTCCTTTCAAAAGCTAATATTCCTTAAGACCTCCCGTCTTTTTTTCTATGTCATCATCTGCTGTTGGTCCTTTAAATCACCATTTCTCTACACACTTTTAGCAAAGACAATAGTTTCCCTATCCCTTTAAATTGTTAGATATTCCGTTCTGCGCTCCCTACTTTACCTGGTCTACTTTTCCCTTCTGTCTATCTATTTCCCTTAGCCTGTCGCTGTTCATTTCCGTTAGAAGCCAACCAATAATCCCTTTTCTTCAGTGGCCACAGGAAAAAATTCACAGCATATCCACGGGGTGAATGATGATGAGTGGGCGAAGCTCCGGAGTGAACCACCGATAAACCGTTAATCTCTCGTGTAATTCGCCCCGTCGATCATCATGTAAAGACGTCAGAAACACTCTATTCGAACGCTGGGATCTGGCGTTTAAGGGGACGCTAGCACAAACGCGTTACAAACATGCAGTACACTCTAGTAAGGGGGGAGAGGCCACAGCGTCTTACGCAGCCCTTTACACAGGCCGGAACGCGCACCGCGTTTGCCGACGCCATCACATGACTGCTGAAAGAGTATAAG
Source organism: Hyalomma asiaticum (assembly GCA_013339685.2). Lineage (NCBI taxonomy): Eukaryota > Metazoa > Arthropoda > Arachnida > Ixodida > Ixodidae > Hyalomma > Hyalomma asiaticum. Next base: position 94,622,390 of record CM023487.1, read on the forward strand.
GCGGAGAGGCCACAGCGTCTTACACCAGCTTCTTACACGCGCCGTAACGCGCTAGCACAAACCCATCATCATCGTTAGAAACGGACAGTCTTTCGCTCTCTCTCTCTCTCTCTCTTTCTGTCTCACACAAGACAGCAGATGGAAGAGTGAGAGAGCTCGCGCGCCACCTGACGTTCCTGAAGGCAACTCGGAGGTAAACAATGGCTGCTAATGGGAATGAGAGAGAGAAGTCGGCTTTTAGCTAACACTTACACTTCTACTTCTACTAACGTTTCCTACTGGAACATGCCAATGGCTGCTAATGGGGAATGAGAGACAAGAATTCGCCTTTTAGTTAACGCGCACGCTGCGAATTTTTTATTGTTCAACAACGCACAGGAGAAATCTCCCACCGGCACCACCTTGGAGGTCAAAGCGTGACTGGTTACGCACTACGAGTACGACGAGGGACGCACGGGTGCCGCTTTAAGGAGCTTCGCCCCTAAAACCTCTCCGCCTTAGTCCTGATTCTTAGCCCGTTCGGCGTCTCGCTCAGCAATCGCGTGCGCCCCCTTGCTGCTGCACTAAAACGATCGCTATGACTGCTGCATTTCACAATGTCAAATTTTTTCAAACGTTTCTTCTGTTTGCGCTTTGTACGCCTCTTCCGACCAACTCTCGTGCAGCTCGACATCACTGCATGCTCTCGAGAACGCCTGGAGCAGCCGCTGCGTCTGCCCTCTTTCAATGCCAAACGCGCCCTCCAAACTCTCTTTCCCCTACGTCCATCTCCTGCACGCGGTCGCAAACGCTTAGCCAGCCCGCGGCGTTTCCTTATCCTATCGTTCATGAAACGCTTCTTCAACCCAACCAATCCCTTGCGCTTATCGGCCAGACGGGGTCGCAAACGCCTCCAACATCCACAGCGTTTGTTCTTCCCACGTGTTAGATGCCTCCTGAAACCGCATTTTGTCGTACATCTCTGCCCTCGCGAACTCCCTCCGCGGGTGCTGCGTTTGCGCTCTTTCTGTATCAAACGCGTCTTACGATCTCTCGCTGTCGCGATCGCAGTCCCCTCTGCCTTCGCATCTCAATACTCATTGAACGCTTGCTGCGAACTTCTCTACGGCGTCTACATGATCGACTCTCCTTAACCTTGCCGTGTTCGCTCACTTTCCGCTTCCTTTGAACTCGCGCTCTTTGACGCGTCTTAGCGTCAAGTCCTTCGTTGGCAGCGTCCGCGTCTGCCCTTTCCTCAAGTGTGACTTCCTCACTCCCACTTGTACCGCTCCGATCGCGGACTTCACCTTCACTGTGCTCGCTCTCGAGCACGGCACAATTTTCGTACAGATCGTGACTCGATGTCTCACGTCCTGCACTGTGGGGCACGCATCAGAACGGACCCCGTCAAAACTCAATTTGCAGCAACCTGCAATACACACTCCGTCAACTTTACGAACTACCTTTAGCTCCACTAAGGTATCCTTGTTATGTGCCAGCCTACGCTTATCTCTGTTAGTATCATCGCCGGCTACAGTTACACTGTGCTGGCCCTCTAGTTTGGCACTTTTGTAACCCAGATCCTGACTAAGCTTCAGGTCCTTCAATATGGGGCACGCATCGGAACAGGTCTCTTTAACTATAGGCTTGCAGCTACCTGTAACGCCCTCACAGTGGTCCTGCACCAACTGCGCGTTCCCTTCCTCTTCTGTGTTCAACAATGATGCGGGCGCCTGCGCCCGCATCATCCATCCCCGACTCGGGCTCCTCTAGCCTTTTAGTATTCTCGTACCACTGTTTCGATCCTACAGAGACGATCTCCTGACTCGCCTCAATTTCCGGAAGTTCGATAACTTCCGCCTCAAGTTCACAAATTTCAACAGATTGCACTACTGGCAAATTTGCACATGATGTCTCCTCCCTTTTCCGGTGCGTCAGCTTTCCTTCGGCCTCAGCTATCTGTTGCTTTAGTAAAGCTACCATTGCTTCATGCTCTCGCTCCCGTTCTTTTTGGGCATCTTCAAATAACCTCAGCACCTCCTTTCCTGACAGGTTTCTACCTTTAGCTATCGCCGCCAAACGCTCCCAATCCATGTTCGCAACCCTCGACGATCTTTCGTGACTGGGCCTGCAGATGTTAAATCCTGGCAAAGGCTCGCCAATTATATGTCACGAGTGTGGAGGGGAAATCTCGGGAGCGCTTGCTCCGATGGATTGAGAGAGAGTGACGGAGGCGCACGACGTTAACAAAGACGAAAAAGAAAACAAAGACGTTACTTTATAAAACGAACACCAAGACACGCAATAGATGAACAAACATCAACCCGCACACAAAAACAAACAGAAACAAAAAGCTAAGCTAAGTGAACAAACTAAACAGCTTAACTACAGATCCTCCACGTTGGGCGCAGTTCCAACGGGAGTCCGGCAACCGTGGGCCTCGCGTTTATGTCCGCGTTCGCCGCTCAAACTGTAGTGGACGCTCTTACATGGTATTCGACGCGGTGCGGTTCAGAGTCGGTGCTCTCGGTGTGTCGTGTCCTCGTAGCCGTCGTCCACAGATGCTGCTAGTGGTGGCCGCCGCTCACGCAAGGTCCGTCCATGTCCGCCGCCTTGCTTCTTCTGTGACGTGGCGCATCACCGCTTAGGCCTAGCCTAGGCCTCCTCTTATGTGATGCTCGGTCTCCAAAATAGACCGGCCCTCTGCAGCGATTCTTCTGCTGGTTGTCCCGTTCTGCCGGCGAAGGTGGAGCGCTGCGGGTACGCCGGGAACTGCTGAAGTTTGGCCGCTGCCACTCCGAAGCCCGTGCTCGATCGTAAGCCAGATCGACGGCACCCCGGATTCCGACGCCCTCGTCTCCTCGTCACCAGTCCGTAGCTGGCTTGACAACCTTCGTCGACCGGTGCCACACAGAGAACGCCAGCTCAGCCTTCCTCCATCACCGATCGCTGCTCGGGTCGCGTGCCGCGAGCCCGCTGTCAACCAATTATGAACGTCGACGTGTCTCCGGTGCGTGCTTTCCCACGCCACTTCGCCGATCTCTCCGCTTGGCCCAGCGTGCTTCCCTGTGCCCACCTGCGCAAACGATGTTCGAAGCTTCGTGGGCCTTTGCTCTTCCGCAGATTCATGCGCAATTTCGCTCACATAGCGCGCCCTCTCACGGACCTTCTGAAGAAAGACGTCACCTTTGTCTGGGGTCCTGAACAATCTAGCGCATTCGCTGAGCTCACGATGTGTCTCACTTCACCAGTTCTTGGCCACTTTGACACGTCGGCTCCAACAGAGGTACGCACCGACGCAAGCGGCCACGGCATCGGTGCAGTTCTGGCGCAACGACAACATGGATGCGACCGTGTCATTGCGTACGCTAGCCGCCTTCTGTCCCCGGCTGAGCGCAATTATTCCATCATGACGGGATGTATTGTATGCGAATGTGACGAATGGTAGAGCGGCATCCCAGTCACGGTGGCCCGTAGAAACATACATGGCGAGCATTTCCGTTATAGTTCTATTGAGCCGCTCTGTGAGTCCATTTGTCTGAGGATGATACGCCGTTGTGAACTTGTGTTTCGTAGCGCAGGAGTGCAAGATGTCTTGCACAGCCTGTGAGAGAAAGGAGCGGCCGCGGTCAGTGAGCAGTTGTCGAGGTGCGCCGTGCTGAAGTATAACATCTTCAAGAAGGAAGTCTGCGACGTCAGTTGCGCAACTGGTAGGGAGAGCCCGTGTGATTGCGTACCGGGTGGTATAATCCGTCACAACCGCGATCCATTCGTTGCCATTGAGCGATAAAGGGAACGGGCCAAGAAGATCAAGTCCAACCCTGAAGAATGGTTCCGGTGGTATGTCAATGGGCTGGAGGCGGCCAGCTGGAAGGGCGGTTGGTTTTTTTGCGGAGCTGACAAGATCTACACGAGGCGACGTAACGGCAAACGGAACGGTAAATACCGGGCCAGGAGAAGCGACAACGAACACGATCATAAGTCCGCGCAACGCCCAGATGACCCGCGGTAGGAACATCGTGCATCTGAGCGAGGACCGCCTGACGCATTTGTCTAGGGATGACCAGTAGCAGTTCAGGGCCGTCAGGGTGCATGTTATAACGGTATAAGACGCCATATTGTAGTGCAAACATACGCAAACGGGTTGGAGTGGTCGGGCCTGTGAGTTTGGTAATGACGTTCTTGAGGTAAGGGTCACGGCGTTGCTCATCGGCGATGTTGCTAAACGTGGTAAGAGCTAGCACACAAGTTGACTCGCCGGTCTCAGGGATGTCTGGGGGTCTACCGGATGGCGTGACAAGCAGTGAGCATCTCCATGAAGTCGACCCGTCTTATACACGACTGTGTACGTGTATTCCTGCAGCCGTAGAGCCCACCGACCGAGCCGTCCAGCTGGATCTTTTAAGCCAGCATAAGGCGTGGTGATCGGTGACTACCGTGAAAGGCCGTCCATAAAGACTCCTGGGGAGCTTCTTCATATGGGATGTAACGCAGGAGAACTCCATCGGCGTCAAGCAGATACGAATCCAACGTGCCAGCAACAACACCAGCTGCATCGCACTCGGCGCCAACAGCAATATCAGCTGTCAGATTGCGCCCGGCAGCTTGGCCGCCCCGCCCCTCGAGGGAGCTCGGCTCTTTGAGCCCGTCAACGATTTGTTGACAAAAAGGATCGCTCTGCGGTGCCTTGAGTAGTTCTTCTCTGCTAAAGACGATACCGGCCGACGTGACAGGGTCAACCAGGTATGCGTCCTTCCCCACGACGGTCGACTCGGAAGTGACTTCGCCAGCGGGGGTTGCGCCGTTCGAGGCATTGGAGGCAAAGGCTCCGGTCTCTACTTGGCGCGATTGCTCTCGGGAGTGGCGGACAGAGGCGTCAGACCCCGAAACGGGGGCGCGCGACAGGGCATAGGCCACCACATTTGAACTCCCTTTCCGGTAGCGCACAACAAAGTTGTACTTCTGCAAAGTCAACGCCTAGCGCGCGAAGCGGCCAGAAGGCTCGCGCAAGCGATTAAGCCAGGTGAGCGCCATGTGATCCGTTTCAACCACTAAACGGCACTCCGTCGACATAGTAGTCGAACTTCCGGAGAGCAAAAATTATAGCGAGACATTCCCTTTCATTCACGCTATATAGTTACGCTCGGCGGCGTTCAGTGTCCGGCTCGCAAAAGGCGACTGGCCGGAGAACACCGTCGTGCTCCTGAAGCAGTACCGCCCCGAGACCCAGGTCGCTCGCGTCAGCTTGGACAACGAACTCCCTGTTAAGGTCAGCTAGCTTCAGGTCGGCTGTGGCCACTAGAGATCGAGATAGTGCCAGAAAAGCACGCTCTTGCTCTGTCCTCCAGCTCCATCGTGCCGACTTTTTCAACAGTGCGGTCAGGGGCGCTTGGAGATCCGCGCAGTTTGGGATGAACTGTCTGTAGTTGTTCACCATGCCCAAAAAGCGCCTCAGGCCTTGAATGTTCGCCGGGTTGGGGACTCCATAATGGCACGTACCTTCTCTTTGCACGGCAGAACACGACCTCTGTCGATGGTAAAGCCCAATAAGGAAAAGCGGTTCACAGCTATGTGGGCTTTCTTCGCGTTTAAAGTCAACCCGGCGGCACGCAACCGCTCCAGGACGTCCTCCAGGTGGCGGAGGTGCTCCTCGAAAGTTCGAGAGAAGATGACTATGTCATTGAGGTACGCCATAGCGTAGTGCCATCTAGCGTCCCCGAGAATTCGGTCAATCATTCTCTGGAACGTAGCTGCAGCTCCAGAACAGCCAAATGGCATGCGGGTAAACTGGTAAAGTCCTCTGTGAGAGGTAAACCCAGTTTTTTCCGCGTAAGCCGGCTCCATCTGAACCTGCAGGTAACCGCGGCTCGCGTCTAGGGAGGTGAAGTAGCACGCATCACCTAGACAAGCCACGATTGAGTCAACGTTAGGCATAGGATAAGCATCCTTCCTCGTGACCTCGTTCAACCGGCGGTAGTCCACACAGAGTCTAAACGAGCCGTCTCTTTTGGGGACCATTACCACTGGTGAACCCCAGGGACTGTTTGGGCGTTGGACAACCCCGTTCTCAATCAGCTCATCCAGCGCCTGGTCGATTGCTTTCCTCTTTGCCACACTGACAGGGCGAGGATTGCATTTCCACGGCAGTGCGTCGCCTGTGTCAATCCGATGTCGCACAAGTGAGGTGCAACCCGGGCGTTCAGTGAACATTTCGCTGAAACGAGTCAGCAGCGACGACAGGCGGGCCTTCTCATTTTTCGACAAGCTGTCCGACAAAGGGGGCAGCGAGCGATCCGAGCTGCTGCTATGCGAGGTAGTCACCGGCGTAGCCGGGAGCTTAGCCTCCGCTATAGCGCATTGCCCAGGAGAAAGCGGTTCGCACGGACCGGTGGCGTCGGAGGGAGGATCACGGGCCAAAGCGGCCGCGCTAGGTCTACTCTTCTCCAACGGAAGTGTGGCGAATGGCTGGAGGGGGCCTACGGGGCCTCTCCTGTAGCTTCCGCTTGCGACGTCAATCACAATGCCCGTGCGCGCGAGGAAGTCGCGACCAAGAACGACAGGCACGGAAAGACCAGGGAGGCGCATAAAGCGCTGGTGGCACGCGCTCTTCTCCCATCGCACAACCAACCGCGCGGAGCCACACGAGGTAGCGATGCCGCTCGCGAGATGGAAGGCCAGGCTCTCATGCGGACGAAGCGTCGATGCAAATGAGCCAGAACCTCATCGCCGAACAACGAGACCGAGGCCCCGCTATCCAGCAACGCCGCAAACTGTCAACCAGCGATAGTAAGGGCGATGAACGGCGCAGGCGTGGCGGGATATTCGGAGCCAGCGCGATGCGCCATCGGAGCCAGAGGTTGCGTTTCACTGTCACCGTGCTCTCCTGCTGCCGCCGGCGACAGGTGAGATCACCGGCGGCTCGGGCCATTTCCCGACGGGCGAGGAGGCCCAAGCGCCGGGCGGCGCGAGCTGCATGATAGGGCAAGGTGGCCGTGTTCATGGCAGCAATAGCAGACGACGCCTTTGTCCGCATTGGGGGAACTCGGCATGTCGCGAGAGCTAGGTGTTTTCCGTTCGCTAGCCAAAGGGGCTGTGCGATCGGATTTCCCTCCGTGCACAGGGGCACGAGGGTCCCGTTCTCGTTGGCCGTTCGGGGCAAAGGAAGGGCACGCCCGGGCGTACGAGTACGGATGGAGAGCGCGGTCAGAAAGGATCTGCATATCTCGGTGCTCTCTCGCGGCCGAAGCCACCTCATATTTGGGGGGTTACGGGGTGACGAGTCACCTCCAGCCCACGCACAACGAGGTTCGAGAGAAGCAGAGGGCGGTGGCGGCGGCCTGTAGGTCTGCGCTGCCAAAATATCGCCCTGAATACGCTTCGCATCGGAGGCTAAATCGTTCAGGTTACGATAATGGGCGCTCCGAAGGTAAGCGGCGCAGGTTGGGTGAGCTTGACGTATGGCTCTCTCCACCTTCTCAGCGTCGGGTGCCACGGGATCGGCAAGCAGATAAAGCTCCTGTAAAGCTCTGATATACTCGAGAAGAGATTCATCAGGGTGCTGAGTCCGGAGCTCTAACTCACGACGCATGCGGCGCTCATAGTCAGGAGGGAGGAATTCGCTCCGGAAGAGCGTCCTGAACTCCTCCATCTAACGAGCTTGGAAGCCGACAAGTCGGTACCATCGTGCCGCTTGGGCTGTCAGCGAGACGGGCAAAACTGAGGCCAGCATCACGCTGTCGTTCAGCCGCATTGCCTGCTGATAGCAGTGCAGCGCCTCAAGGTACTCCATAGCACTCACGCGGTCGGAATAACCGCTGTACTCAGGAAGATGTACCCGTAGGCTGCTCGGGACACTTGGCTGAGGGGACTGAGAGTCGCCCACTAGAGCACAAGGCTGCGAGCGTGCCGCTTCCAACAGGACTTGTAGGAGCTGCGCCGCTGTTGCGTGCAGTGGCGTTTGCTCCGTGGCAGGCGCGGCCGGCGAAGGGTCGCGCGCCTGCTCTCCGAAACGCGCGTCCGCGCCAAAGCGGGCAGCGAACGGCACGGAGGAGAGATCGGATTCCGCCCCGACGGTTGCATGAGGCTTGTAGGGGTTTACTTCTAATTAACTACTGCTAGCAGCGGCATCGCCGCTAGCAACCCCCTGTCGTGGGTTCGAGCACTCAACGAGCAGAGAATGAGGTCGTCGCGCTCGCGCGCTAGCTATCTCAGCCATGCCATCGCCGCGCTGCCGCGCGCTTCGGCCCGCGGCCCGACTCGAGGCAGGGCAGCACGAACCGTCGCACGAGGCAAAAGAGGAGAACATTAGGCGTCACTCTCCGTGCATGGTAATTTAATAAACACGTTAAAATAATACAAACAAAACAAGGCCGAATTAGTCGAATTACATATGAACAAAGGATAACAATAACCGTTAACAACACGCGAACACAATAACACAAAGGAAGGACAGTAACAATGAACAACACGCGAACATACAATAACACATAAAAATAACCATGCAGGGAAGGAGAGCCTAACCCCGGCTAGCGCACCCGCGACCGCGAGCCCTCGGAAAAGGAAAATAGAAGAAGAACATACAGACAGGGGCGTCGGTCGCAGGTCGCCGCCGTGGTCGCTGGGGCTCGCAGAAGCACGCCATCCGACCGATGGCCTGGTCGGCCGGAGGATCACAAAAGTAGATGCGCACTTCTCCAAGTCCCAGCGTGTTCTCCCGAGGCATCTCCAAAACCAGAAACGCCAGAACGCGCAAACATTCTGGGAATTTCTCGCTGCCCAATGGCAGCCTATGTTAAAACCACATGGGCGAAGCGGGGGCCCCCGCTCCGTCCAGCCGGGAAAGGGGGATGCGAGACATTTCGTGCAAAACATGGCGTCGAGCGGGACGCGTCCCCACATCCCTCCCTCCTTAAAAGCCCCCCTAAAAAAACAATACCGGCAGTGCCAATACACAATAAAATCCGCGAGCCCCAAACCAAAACAAGGAAACAAACGCGACAATACAATCGAGCAAAGTCCTTCAAATGTCCGATGAAGCCAGCGCGCGCCACGGCATCTTCACCCGGACCCTGGACGCCGGCCGCGGCAAGTCTCACGTGCCGTCGACCCTGTCGACTCCCTGGCCGCCCCAAGTGCCGCGACCACGGCTCCGTCCGCAGCCTCGCCGTCGACGCCGCCCCGCTCCGGACACGCAGACTTCGGCCGCCAAATCAGCGCGGCAGAAAAACACAACAACAACAAACAAACAACAACAAACAAACAAACAAACAAAGAGAACAGTCGCGCAGTCCCAGAAACCCAAAATCAAATGAAATAACGAACGATAAAATAACAAGAGGCTACAATTCTCAGGTAGCGAAAACCAAAAACCCAAAAAGAAAGAAACGGTACGTAAACAAAAGGAACACTTAGTACACAACCAAAAGCAGCGAAGAGAAACTAGAGAGGGGGTAGAGAGAGAAAAAGATAAAGACTTCTCTGTCAGGTTATCTCTCCGTCTGGCATCAGTCGGGCAGTAACCAATGTAAACGTGGTCTTCACTAGTGCGACGCCGCATGACCTTACACTAGCGGATAATCCTTCCGCGAACGCACACTGCTCATCCGTGACACCAAACGAAACGGGAGATCCACAACGTGTTGCCTACGGAATGAACAGACGCGGAAGGGACGGCGACAGCTGAGCATTCACACTGCACCGTGCCAAATCGCAGAGCACAGTAACTTTAGCTAAAGTCTTCCGCTCTGACGACTGGCCAGAATTACTACAGGGGCGCGCAATCGCTCTCCTCTGCTGTCGGGGGGGGGGGGGGGGGGTGCCACTGCCGACGCGCGTAAACACGGCGCTAACCGCTAAGGTGGCATGATACTGTGGCCAAGCTCGTACAGACCGCGCAGAGTGAACCCCTTTCTCTCCCAGGCCACGGCTACACAAGCCGCTTCGGGCCCAACCCGCGCTCATCGCAAAACCAGACAACGATACCGCGCGCGCCATGTGCAGTACCAACACATTCAGGCGCCTCGCCTCCCGGAGGCGAAAAACAAAACCGCGAAAGAAACTATTTACATTATGTACAAATGGGTCACTCTGCCGTCAACTACGTCGCTCTTCGGGCCACGAAAAAAAGCAAAAGAACAACAAACAAGAAAAAAAACCAGATTCCTGAGGAGAGCCCGGTGAGGATGGACCCCCTCGTTCATCCTTTCCCCCCGACCGGCCGGCTGATTAACGCCACAATGGCCTCCTTCTCTCCCGCCGCGGGGACGCTGGAACGCTCTCCCCTTCTGCGTGCGCGAAGATAGACAGGTGCCCAAAGGGCTATTCATGGAAGATGGCCTTCCTTCTACTTTCTTTGTTCGCCTCAGCGGCCTTTCCGCCATCTTTGCCTCCCTCGGTGCAAGTCGGCCATGTGCAACCGAACAGGGCCGTCAACTCTTAAAGAAAAGAGACTTTCGGCGACCCGGGCAAGAAATAGCGCGTCAACTGGTTCTGAATTTAGTGAGGGAAGACGCGCACGACGCAAAGTCTAAAGAAAACCGTTGGACTCACCGACTTGAACGTCGCACGGGAGACACGATGGTCAATCTCCCGGCCATGGCATGATGGAAGCCTTGGTCAATCCAACGAGTTTCCGCCATCAAGAACAAACTGCTGCACCTCGGTGGCAACTTGCATCAAGCCTTTCCTCGTCCACGCTTCGCCTCACACAACTTCGAAGCGGGTTACCAATCCGTTTGAGAAGTGACATTTGCCTCTCCTCACACCACGATACAATGACAGAGAAAAAGGATGGACAGAAAAAGAAAGATACGGGCGTACACGGCAGAGACGGCCAACCTCAACCAAAGCGCATTTTACGCTGGGGACCGAACGCAACTTCCCCACTCTGCCGACACCTGCTCGTCGTTAGAGCGACCAAGGGCCCCACTTAGTTGGGCGCCAAACTGTAGGGGTTTACTTCTAATTAACTACTGCTAGCAGCGGCATCGCCGCTAGCAACCCCCTTTCGTGGGTTCGAGCACTCAACGAGCAGAGAATGAGGTCGTCGCGCTCGCTATCTCAGCCATGCCATCGCCGCGCTGCCGTGCGCTTCGGCCCGCGGCCCGACTCGAGGCAGGGCAGCACGAACCGTCGCACGCGGCAAAAGAGGAGAACATTAGGCGTCACTCTCCGTGCATGGTAATTTAATAAACACGTTAAAATAATACAAACAAAACAAGGCCGAATTAGTCGAATTACATATGAACAAAGGATAACAATAACCGTTAACAACACGCGAACACAATAACACAAAGGAAGGACAGTAACAATGAACAACACGCGAACATACAATAACACACAAAAATAACCATGCAGGGAAGGAGAGCCTAACCCCGGCTAGCGCACCCGCGACCGCGAGCCCTCGGAAAAGGAAAATAGAAGAACATACAGACAGGGGCGTCGGTCGCAGGTCGCCGCCGTGGTCGCTGGGGCTCGCAGAAGCACGCCATCCGACCGATGGCCTGGTCGGCCGGAGGGTCACAAAAGTACGTGCGCACTTCTCCAAGTCCCAGCGTGTTCTCCCGAGGCATCTCCAAAACCAGAAACGCCAGAACGCGCAAACATTCTGGGAATTTCTCGCTGCCCAATGGCAGCCTATGTTAAAACCACATGGGCGAAGCGGGTGGGCCCCCGCTCCGTCCAGCCGGGAAAGGGGGATGCGAGACATTTCGTGCTAAGCAGAGAGGGGCTCAGCTGCGGCGCGCCGGACGTCGAACTGCGCTCGGGACAAGGAGGGGCCAGCGAGCGAGCTCACAACGTGAGCAGAGCGCGGAGGCCCTGCCGAAGCGTGCTGTGCCGTGAACGACGCCCGGGACAAAGGTAGGCCAGCGAGCGCGTGTGTGCCATCACCTAAGGAAGGAGCGAGGGGCTCCGCTTTGGCATACGGCAAAGCGCACGACGCTTGGGGCAAAGATGGGCCCGCGAGCGTGTGTTTGCTTGCACCTGAGTGAGAAGCGAGTAGCTTCGGTGCAGCAGTGAATGACGTTCGGGACAAGTGGGGTCCAGCGAGCGCATTCATGCCAACATTGAAGCGGGTAGGCACAAAGACAGGCCAGCGAGCGGAGACAGCGCATTGGAGCGGCCAGCAGGCACTTGCTCCACGTTTGTCTCAAACAGCTGAGAAAGCCGAAAATTGGCGACACTAGGACTATGATGCCAGTCCGAGGGTTCATCACCATTGGGAGGACCTAAGAAGGGATCGTTCCTGGTGGCCGACTGCAGAGGTGCGCAAAGGCGGTCATACCTCGTGCTATCGGTATCGTCCTCATCGAATGACAGTAAGTCCGTAGCCAACGAGTCTAGCAGGAACGAGGGCCTTGAATGGGCCTGCTGGGATGCCATGCTAAAACCGCGTTGGGCGCCAGTTATGTGGAGATGGGTTTTCCCCCTCGGCTTACCCTGCGAGCGTGGTCCGAGACGCGACGCTCCTCCACCGGGTTCGATGATTTGCCGGCACGGCGCAGAGGAGGCACCACCAAGGCTCGTCAACGAACGAAGGCTTTATTGACCCAGATGCAACACGGTGCGACAGTCACGGCTTGCGGGCAAAAGGGGCTCACCGCAGTGCCGATCGAGTATGCGTGCCCGTAGCGCTTACGGCTAACCAAAGGTGCCCGTGGGCAAGGGTCCGCCAAGCGCACGAATGAGATGCAGAGGCTTCGCTTAACCACCTCGTCGCGGGTCTCGTGAGCATCATCTGGCGCAAGCAGACGCGCGCGCGGGGGGCGCGAAGCGCGTGAAAGCTCACGGGGAAGAGGGGCCGCCGCCGGGGGCCAATCAGGGCTCGTCCTGATGACGTTAGCTCGCGTGACGACACGGAGCCAGGAGTAAGAGCACCTGAGAGAATGCTGCACAGGAATGGCGGACAGGCGCGCTAAGAGAGCGCTAACCTTGAATCACACGCCGTTTCCTGGCGGCTCCTGACATCCGAGATGGCACAGGGCAGACGCCACAGGCTAGCTTGTGGGACGAGGCACAAAGGGACGCCGTCTCGTTTCCCACAGTCTGTATGTTCTTTTCCTTCTATTTTCCTTTTCTGGGGGCGCGCGGTCGCGGGTACGCTAGCCGGGGGTTAGGAGCTTCTTCCCTACATGGTATTTTTGTGTGTTATTGTGTGGTCGCGTGTTGTTGATTGTTACTGTCCTCTGTGTTATTGTGTTCGCTTGTTGTTATCGTTATTGTTATCCTTTATATTTAATTCGACTAATTCGGCCTTGTGTTTTTTTGTTCCATTTAACCGTTCATTAAATCATCATGCTGGGAGAGTGCGCCTAATGTTCTCTTTCGCCGCGTGCGGCGGTTCGTGCTGCCCTGCCAACGCGGCGATGCATGGCTGAGATAGCGAGCGCGCGAACGTGACTACCTCATTCTCTGCTCGTCGAGTGCTCGAACCCACTGCAGGGGGTTGCTAGCGGCGATGCCGCTGCTAGTAGTAGTTAGTAGTAGAAAACCCCCCACAAACTCCACAAATATTGCGTGCTACATAATGAGGAAACGATTGGAGAGTCTGAAAGTGCCTCGTAACCGCAGTGTTTCTAACATTATAAGAATATTTCTCTCCCTGCCCTCCCCCCGAAATTCCCTTCAATATCTCCAAGATTCCCTTTTTCCCTTTCGTCCATAACAACAGTCGAAAATTCCCTCAAAAAAAGGGAAAATTCCCTGCACGGAACGTCACTGCGTTACAGTGCCGCTCCGTGGATTTCGTAGCGGAAGGACACCATCAGCGTTGGCCAGAACGCATAGTTGCCAGTGCCCGTGTACAAGAAAGTCGAAATCGGCTATGGTGCCGGGCAGATCTGTTGGTCCCACCACCACCACTCCAGCGGTAATCCGCCACTTTGCGACCGTAAACGAGCATCGTCGCATACACATGCTGACACCCGGCACGGAAACGTACGCGAAGCCAGTCTGTGAAAAGTGAGCAATAGATAAGCATGGATGTCATGTTGCCAGAAGTTGCTATTCTCTAAGCGTTCCAACTTGATGGATAGAAAGGTGAGCAGACCATCTAGCCTTGAGGAAACAGCGTCGCCTCCAGTGTCACGTGCCCGCATAGCGCACGATCGCTGGTACTGGACGACGATGTCGCGTGCAAGCGTGCGCAGAAGAATGTCGCAGAGCATAGACGAGAAGGATGACTTTTGCACACCTGGAGTCTTGAGTCCTCGGATATTAACGAGCACTTGGTTGTGCAACTTTAGTAGGGCCTTTTTGTTATTTGACAAACGAATAGGGCTCAGCATCCATAGCCTAGCGAAATATTCTTGCTCTAGGCGCGTCTTCTCACCAAAGCGTGTTGCATTGCAATATCCAATGGCGTCCTTATAGCAACTCTCAATGCTAGGAATGCCCGCAATTGCTGTTGCAGCGTCTCCTTTTAGATACAGTCAAAGGTCATAGAACTTCTCTGTGGCAGTTATGTAAGTATTACTGTGAACAATCTGGGCAAACTGTTTCAAAATTCCGTCCATTTGCACAGGTCTCCAGAGAAAGGGGCTATTATTAGAGCTTAGGGAACTTGACCCCTGTTCCATTCGATGGTGCTGCAACTGTTTGGGCAACCGTTCCTTGCACTACTGTGGACGATTGTAGAATTCGACTTTCATGATCAGGAGCTCGGCAAGAATACCTGTCGTATTCTCTTCATATCCTTAAACGAGCTGGTTTTGGGACGTTAAACCCCACAAATCATCATATTCTATAACAGCGGCTTCGAAATCGTCGTCTGGAATATGCTGCTCTATCTCGTTGTTCAAGCTTCTAAGCTCGCCTTTGTTAGCCCTGAGACTTTCGTGCATGGAATTGAGCTGGTCGTTTGTTGCCCAGTTGATAGCGAGAAGAGCACTTGCCTCGTTTATGATCCGTGTGGTTGCTCGTCGCGATGTCCGCTTCGAATTCAGGCGTTCCATTCTTGTGCTAGTAGCCGCCCGCAGGTTCCTGTCTTGTAATCCCGGTTCTTCGACCCAGATAACACACAACATCCCAGGGACGTCCCAAAAATGTACCAACGCCCATGCTGGGATGTCCAAAAAGCGTGCAAGGGACATGTACTTAGGGACCATCCGAAACACATCCATGGACTTCAGATTAGTGCCTTTCAGGAAGCGCCACTATTTCATTATTGCGGTAAACGTCAGATAACCCGGTAATTTAATATTCCATGCCGGTGTTTGCTAAATGAAGCGCACGCGTTTGAAGTCAGCGGTGATAGAGAGCGCCGGTTATAATTTAATTCTTCCAAATTAAGTAGCGAGTTAATATTCTCAAGTGCAGGCCTCGTATGCTGATTTGTCAAATCATTTTCCGATCACCATACGGGAACGCCGAAGTGTGCAGAGCCACAGTACCACCGCATTTCGACTTTGCTTATACGCGGTAACGCGGACACAAAACAGGAAACGGCTTAAACCACTTGGATTTCGTATATAAACACGTCTTCCGAAAAGTTGTATTTGAACCGGTAAAATAATTTGCAAATAAGCTTTGCTATGAAATAGACAGGCCGCCGAAAAAAACCTATGCACTGATATTTGTCAGAGGTAATAAATGTACAATTAAATTTTTTTCAAATACGTGCACTTCGGCAAGAGCCTTCACGGCCTACCCTCTTAGTCACTGCGAGCGGTTTGTGCAGTTTGTCGCCACACGTGGTCCGACGTATACGTGGTACCAGGGTTGAGGGACCCTGGTGGTACTTATATAGTCACCTATCTGTGTGTCCAGCGTCCTTGGAATATTCGGCGATTCAGCGTGATTTCATAATATTTGAGGTAAGTTTAGAGCATTTCAGTTATTGCATTGTTAGCACCTTTCTCACATATTGTTTGTTGCCCCTTCTGTAGTGTTTGCTCACGGAAGCAACGGGTGCAGGACATGGATGCTGCGTGCGTGGCCCATGGTAGGTCGTGTGCTGCGAGTATTACAACGCTAAGGTTTGCATCGCTGGTATTACTGCCGCACTGCATTTTCCTCACTCTCGTGCCATCTTTTTCTTTTACGCAAACTGCCTTATTTGATAATGAAACGCAGAACACAGAAGAAGCAATCTCGGACATCCGCGTACTCGTTCACCTGTGCTGCAGAACTGGCAATAGTCTAGCAATGAAGACCACTGGTGGCGGAAAGCGGAGGACATGTGGGAAAATCTATGCATATGATACTTCCACCGGACTAATTGTATTATGCAGTGCAATAAATGATCGTGGTATTCACGTTATTTTGGGCCCTTCTTTCTGGGTTTCCAAAGAATTCTCTAGTCAGTGAACGACTGCCGGCATGTGAAAAATTAATAAATCTCACAAAGAAAGAAAAGTAAAAAATACCAATAATTAACCACAACCTCGCCGTCCGGGACATCCCAAAACATCTTTTTGTATCACATGGGATGTTTTTCTGCGGTATATGGCACATCCCATGGAACGTGCCTACCTCCCAAGTTCGACGCCTTTTCGTAGTCCCTAGGACGTCCATGTGTTGTTTAGGGATCGGCATCAAAATGTTTAAGCGATCGCGTCTGAGCAGCCGCTAGGAGGACTCGATTCCGTCCGAGAGGCCCATGGTAAAAGATACCTTTATTCTTAGCGAGTTTGGGAGCGCCCAGCTGGCTGACCACGTGCCTGATACAAACAGATACTATAAGTCCGCGCGGTATTTCAGCGGTAATTAGTTCATCTATGCTAACCTTGTGGATTTTAGGAAGGAGATAGAAACGGCCTGCTTGTTTATTGTTAGGCCTTAAGAAGCGATACTTGGATTGTGCGATTAATTCGCTGGCTAAAAGATCTGTTATCGTGTGTCGTACCTTGTTGCTGCATTACAGAGCTGGGTCGGAATCTAATTTTCGGTAACGTGCATTGTTACTGAGCTGCTTATTGGCCTCGTCTTGTTTTCTGTTGGCCATATTGCTATATGCTAGCACCCTTGTCCGCTGGTTTTCTTGTAATGTCGTATACGGTTCGCGAGTTGTTTCAGGGAACCACATTGTTCTTCGCGAGATACGTGTAAGCAGCTTGCTAGCGCCTTCTGCAAACAGTGGCTTGTGATACTTGTGTGCACCACTGAACGTCCTAAAGATCGCTGGTGTTTCGAGGAAACGAATAAACGTCCAACGGCAGTTGCTTGTATGCGGCTTTGCCGTCGGTTCTGTTCTTGCCTAGTTGTTTCCACGGGAATCGTAACAAGTGGCGACGAGGGCGGAGGAATGCCAACGTTTGGGCGCATAGAGGCATTCGAGGGAGAAGGCGAAAAGTGGCCTGCTTATGTGTAGCACGTGAGGTAATTTTTCACTGCCAACAATGTTCTGGCCGAAAAGAAAAGGGCCATTGTTATGTTGCCGCTCATAAGGCGATCGTGCAGAAGGGACGGCGTAGCACCGTACGCTATACAAAGCTTCTTTCTCGGCTCTCTTTCTGCATGGTCTTGGACAGCAATTATCAATGGAAAGCAAACTGCTCCCATTGAGCGGCTGGTCTCCCACGCTGGCCCCCAGGGGTTCCTGGTACGAGACCCTTCCCTTTCGCTGAACGTCGCTCCGGGGGGTCGCGGCTGCGCGACCGTACTTGTCCTCTCAGTGGCCGTTTCGGGGAAGAGCAGCTCGGACGCGTAGGAGGACAATGCATGAGAAGTGCGCCCTCGCTTGAAGCGACAATGCGCTTGGCCCAACCAATTCTTTAACGACCAGCATGCGCTTTCGGCGCGCCGACTGGAACGAAGGGTTGAGTCGCAGCAGTGCACGATCCGAACTGCGGGAAAGGCGAAGACACGCTGTGTTTCCTGGAACGAGAGGGTTCGACTGGATGAGCGTGGGAGATGGCCCGAATGCCGCAGGGCTGCTACGATACCGATATTTCGATTGTGAGAATATCTGAGAGCGTGGGATAAGGAGAGGGAGAGCCATGATGGGAAAGAATGCCAAAATGCCTGTTTAAACTGCAAAGACGCTGCTGTCGGGATTAGGGACAGCCCACTAGGGAGTGGCTTAATCTGAGGATAAACAGATTGGATGACAGAAGGTTGAAGCGGACCAGCAGTGGCCACCTCCCCTTTTTCTTTGTTACCGCAAGGTACTAAAGACTGGACGGGATTCGTTTCCCTTCAGTCTAGGCTGTAATCACTTAACTGATCGATCAGTAAGACTCCGTACGATGCAACTTCTGTCTGGGCCGTAACCACTCGGTGGTCGAACAGTGAGACTAGGTTCGTTGTATGTAGTAACAGTGTTCTAGGCTCTAACTTAAGAAAAGTTAAGTAGAAGAGTAAGACGCTGTTGATGTCTATGTTATCATCAGTGTGCTTCGGCAAGATGTACATATGACTGTAAATATTTCGCTGCAATATACCTTCAAGTTCATTACCTCCAACCTGCCTCCTGCTTCATCGACGTCGATCATCTCCTTGACGGGACTTCAATCCACATCAAGGAGAAAACGAACAAGAAAAACATAACTGCCATCTTTCTCAATTGTTGTGGCTCGAGGACCTACGCGCTGTTTCGGAATATTGTTAAACCTAAGACGCCGCAGGACAAGTCGTTGGAGGGCACTCGATCTCGACATTCTAGGCAAGCACTATGCTCCAAAGCCGTCCGTGGTACAGTTTTTCAACACAGGTGCGTTCTGAAGCCGAGTCTGTCAGTGATTGCATAGTGGCGTTGGAGAATTTGTCAGAGCATTGCAACCGCGGGGAAGAACTGCACGAGATGATTCGGGAAAGAATCGTCTGCAGTATCAACAATGCTGCAATTCAGACTCGGCTTCTTGAGATACGTACTTGACGTTCGAGCAGTCATGGGCACGTTACCAGTGAAAAGTAACAGTGTTACAGTTACCTAAGCCAGAAAAGTAACTATCTCACAGTTACTCAAAAGGACAGAAAGTTGAGCGAATTGGTAACAGTCCATAGTCAAAAGAAGAGGTTATTCCGGAAGTTGAACGGTCTCGCTTATTTCAGATTGCTTCGCCAGCATCAAGCATTCGATCTCGTTAAGGCCTCTGACCCTATCCGACCGGTGGTAAATTACTGTGTGGAACATAAGCTTCGACCTGTTTTATCTGATACGGAAGGTTGTTTTGTAATAATGCCGAATAGCACTTTTTCAGATAAAGCCTCAGCAGCTATTGAAAAGAATTTTAGACCTGTAAAACTGAAACCTTCTGTAATAAAACAACGAGCTGTCGATCTCCTGTTGAAACATGATCTAGATAAGGTAGCTTCCAGTGTTAAAAAGGCAAAATTGCTCACTTTAGAATTACTTTTCTCGGCGAAAACCCATAAGCCAGAAATTCCGTTTGCTCGATTGTATCAGAGTCAGGGACTTGGCAAGTTTGTGTAGCTAGCTATTTGCAGAAGTGCTTAACATCCTTAAGATTTTCTGACCCCTTCCGTGTACGTAATTCTCAGGCTCTAGTTCATTTGTTAACAGAGGAAAATACTGGCGACAGCACAGCGTTTAGCATTACTCGTTGCCGCATGAAGGTTTATTAAATTGCGTGAAAGAATGTATTCAAGAACAAGGGCAAGAGTCCGGTTTCATTGATAGCTGCGGAGTGTCCACAGGTACCTTTCTAGAATTTCTTTCCATGTACTTAACGTCAACATTAGTTGGATACAGAGAAGGCGTGTTTGTGCAGAAATCAGGGATTTGTATAGGTTCAAAGGTCGCCCCTATTCTAAGTGATCTATACTTGAGCATGTTTGACTGCCGTTTAAAAGAGGCGTTAGGGGACCACATCATCAGGGTATTTCGGTATGCGGACGATTACTTGGTATTGTGTAGTAAGGATTATTTTGAATCCGTCGTCACCTATGTAAGTGATCAATTTAAACTTAATGGAGATGGTCTAAGGCTTACGAAAGAACTACCAGAGAGAAACGTAATACAATTTTTATATATCTCGTTGTCATTTGAGCAGAATCACGTGTGTTGGCAGTATTCCCCTAGAGTATCTAAGCCGTTGTTAAACTTTCACTCCAAGCATTCGAAAGTAGTAAAAGACGGCATAGCCTTGTCCTGTTAAAGTCAGCCCTATCGAAGTCGTGCGTGCACCGTTTGACCATTAGCTTTAATGCGCAGGTCGAGTGCCTCTTAGATGCAGGTTACCCTAGACTAGCCATGGCCACAGTAGCTGAGCGTCTTAAGAAGTTGATTTCGACCGGAACGAAAGCTGTAGCAGAGAGTAACATTAACAAGAAAAAGGTCGTGAGTATTCCGTATATCCACGCAGTTTCGCACAGGCTTAAAGGGACCGTCTACCGTCCTTCATCGCTTTCCTGTCTTTTGGTTCAACAGAAAGCGTACCTTTCGAAGTGCCCCAGCGTGCAGTGGTTTCTCCAGAAACTGAATAGAAATTATTAAAACACAATTTTTTTATCTACGAAGTCGCTCCTTTCCTAGTGTAGGCATGCCAGCAACACTACCGCGCATGATGCGTCGTCGTCTCCCTCGAAACCCTTTCGGGCGCGGGAGGCATCTCAACGCGAACCGGCTTCAAGGTCAACATTCCAGAGGCGACGACGAGGAGGAGAGGCGAGGGAAAGTCGGCGCGCGGGGGTGCGTCCCGGACATGCCGCGCGGCATGCACGACAAGCGCAGTACTACGCGCCTCGCGTAGTACTGCGAAGGCAGCGCCACATGCGCCACCCGGAAAGCAGCGAAAAAAAGAACAAACTGCTCTTGCACGCTATAACAAGGTGTCTCACAGGGTGAAGTACGCATGTAAGACATACATAATAGTTTTTCAGCAGAGTATGCATAGCTGCGTGGGCTGGTTCTCGTACACTTGGAAAATGACGAACACTCTGTTGGGTGTCGCTAGCGGCGTTTTTTACACCACTTTCACAGCGAAATTAAAAACATAATTCCTTTTTGTGGGGTGAAAGCGTGGTCGTTCCCGCAAATGTGACGCACGATCTGCCCAATTTTACCACAATCTTAAATTTTCTGAGCAGTAGACAGTCCCTTTAAGAAAGTGGGAAGTAAATATGGGGTTAATGTGTTTACGGCCCCCAATAAGTTAGGAAGTGTTTGTGCTGCCGTGCATAGAAGAAATGAGCAGATGGAAGGTAAGAAGCGAACGGATATCTGTCCGGTTAAGCACTAGGCCAAGAACAATTTCACCAACTGTCGCATGGGTGTGGTTTATAAGATTCCTTTTAGCTGCGGACGTTTTTATGTAGGGCAAACTGCGCGCTGTATTAATCAAAGATTAATTGAACACAGAAGGTCGCTATCAGGTGGGACGCCGTCCAATCTATCTTTGCACTGCCAGGTCTGTAGCTGCATGCCCGTGTTAGACGAAACCGAGATCCTGTACAGGCATAAGAATGAAGATACGCGTTTATTGGTTGATGCCTGGCATTTAGTGGAAGTGCGTGCGTGAGTCAGCCGTCGATTAGCGTAAACAGAGAGGAAATAGAATGCCTTAGTAGTTACATGTCTATCGCGAAGACCGGCAAGTGTAACCGTTTGACAGGTGGCGCTACCATTCCGAGCATGCGCAGATAAGCTGTGTGTCTTGTAGGGTCGCGACGTACGTCGCCTACAGACAGACGCGTGTAGGAGAGCAGCGGAGTGTACGACAGCACACGATGAACGCTGGAGAGAACATGAACTTTATTTCGCCTGGATTGCGTCACGCGGTGCGGGCGCTGTAAGCGGAAGTGCCTGAGCGCACCGCTCGGGATTTCGATCTGTCAGCAATCTGTAAACGCCCCCCCCCCCCCCCCACTATCGCTGTAAGCGACAGTGGGGGCGTGCCACTACAAGGCTCCCCCTCGCAGAAAATAAGGCGTAATTTTAGGATTGTTATTATGAGTAAAGATATCCAGGCTAACTCGCGCTGACGCGACAGTTTAAACTCATGGAAGTGAAACTTATACATCTGAGTTCGGTATGTACGCTGGCTTCACTCGGTTGATTGCCACAACGTCCGTGGGGCCATTTACAGCAACTGTGAAGGTCTTTTCAGTACGGTCGAGCACCTTGAACGGACCCTCGTACGGTAGCGTGAGTGACGGGCGGATGTCTTCTCGTCGCACAAAGACGTGACTTGATGAAGGTACTTGCTTACGAAGACATCATACGTGGAAGGTAGTCGGGCAGGTGTAGGTCGCAGACGTTGACATGAGAGCCGCAGATGTTCAACGTAGTCAGGCGGTGACAGGCTGGTTGCAGTAGAAGCGAAGAATTCTCCAGGTAGGCGTAGGGTGGTGCCATACACCATTTCGGCTGCTGTACACCCGAGGTCTTCCTTGATCGCTGAGCGAATTCCGAGCAGCACGATTGGAAGATCGTCAACCCATGAAGTTCGAGCGTCGCGAGCGATGAGTGCAGCCTTTAGCTGTCGGTGTAGTCGTTCGACGAATCCGTTCGCGGAAGGGTGGTAGGAAGTTGTATGAATGTGACGTACACCGAGGGTACGTGTCAGTGCTCTGAACAACTCCGACTCAAATTGACGGCCGCGGTCCGTAGTTACAACAGTGGGGCAGCCGAAGCGAGAGATCCATCCGGCTAGGAAAGCTGATGCCACGGATGATGCCGTGATATCGTGTAGCGGGAACGCCTCTGGCCAGCGTGTGTAGCGGTCGACACAGGTGAGGATGTAGCGCTTTCCTCGCGATGAAGGAAGCGGACCGACGATGTCGATGTGAATATGGTCGAAGCGGCAATCTGGCGAGCGGAATTGCTGAAGCGGTGATTTGGTGTGTCGCGTCGTCTTTGCACGTTGGCAATGCAAGCACTCGCGTGTCCAACGCCGAACGCCTTTGTTGATGCCGGGCCACACAAAACGAGTGGTGATGAGACGTTGTGTGGCGCGTATGCCTGGGTGACTTGCTTCGTGCAGCTTTGCGAAAATTTGACGACGATATGAGGATGGCACAATTGGGCGGTTGCGGCCGGAAGACACTTCGCACACAATGGTACCTGAAGAGAATGGGAGCGGTACATCAGTCAATGAAAGAGAACTAGTGCTTGTACGTAAGTCACGCAGTTCACTGTCAGATCGCTGTGCGTCTGCAACTGCCTTGAAGTCCAGAACATCAGACGTTACGACACTCACACGCGAGAGGGCGTCGGCAGCGGCGTTGACGGGGCCTTCTATGTACCTCAGATCGACAGTGAATTCTGAGATGAAGCTAAGATGCCGTATTTGACGAGATGTGTAAGCACTGTGGTTTCCATGGAAAGCGAAAGTCAGAGGCTTGTGGTCAGTTAGTACGTGGAACACCGTACCTTCCAGTTGGTGGCGAAAGTGCCGGATTCCGAGGTAGACGGCGAGAAGTTCACGGTCGAACGTGCTGTAACGAGTTTCGGCAGGCTTTAGTTTTTGGGAGAAGAAACCTAGCGGGCACCACGAGTCTTGCTGGAATTGCTGTAGGACAGCACCAACGGCGATCGAAGAAGCGTCGGTGATCAGCCGCACCGGCGCGTTGGGTAGCGGATGCACGAGCAACGTCGCATTCATGAGGGCACTTTTAGCCTCCTGGAACGCTGTGTCAGCTGTATTTGCCCACTCTAGAGCAGCTGACGGTGATTTGGTTGACTTAAAGGGGCCCTGAAACGGTTTTAACGATTTTGTGAAAACATGGTGATCCGGTAGAGCGAGTCATTAGGATCATTAGAGGACAGATTTCAGCGCTCTGCGTAAAGTGTGTAATTTACAATAAAGCTTTGAACACGTGCATCGCGAAAGATCGCAGCGGCTCGGCGAAATGCGTTTTCAAACGCCCCCGCCCATCGAGCGATGGAATGCGAGACCGCTGATTGGCCCCCTAACATGTGACGTGCAAGTAATTTTCCCATTCTAAATGCAAGAACGTGCTCCTACAACGTGCTCCTTCGTTTCAGCCAACGGTATCGTCGCGGCATCTGGCGGCGTACACACGAGTCGCCGGCGCTCTATCGCAGAGGCTAGCACTGCCGAGGCCGGGGAGCTTAGTAAAGATATCGGGGCGATATGTAGCTGCGGAGGGCTCCGCAGGGCGGCGGCCGAGGGAGGCGCAGTCGTCGCTAGCGCGCACTCCGCAGCTGATCGAGTTGAGGAGGAACAGCAGTGGTAAGGAGGAAGGCGACAGAAATAAGCTCATAGCTGCCTTAGCGCATGGTGCTTCGCTTTATTTATGGCGTGAATGATTTCACAATTGTGTTGCCTAATCAGTGACGCAATGTCAAAAAAACGTTTCAGGGGCCCTTTAAGCATGTCGGTGAGTGGCTGAAGAATCCGGGCCGCATGTGGTAGGAAGCGGCGGTGAAAGTTAAGCAGTCCAAGGAACCCGCGCAGCTTGCGAAGTGACGTTGGGCGAGGAAAATTGCACAGGGCTTGAACTTTGCTTTCTAAAGGCTGGATTCCTTCAGGTGTGACGAGGTGGCCAAGAAATTCGATGCTGCTGACGCCGAAAACACACTTCGCTGTGTTAAGGGTCAAGCCATGCTCCTGGAGCCTTGAGAAAAGCAATCGCAGATGATCGGCGTGCTCTTCAGGTGAAGAAATTGCCACCAGTATGTCATCGATGTAGGCGACGACGAAGTGTAAGCCGCGAGTGACCTCATTGATGAATCGTTGGAATGTCTGGGCGGCGTTTCTCAACCCGAAAGGCATGCGGACGTATTCAAAAAAAGACCAAAAGGTGTTGTAATGGCGGTGTTTGGTATGTCCGATGGCTCGACAGGTGGTAGGGTTTAACCAGATCAACTTTGGTGAAGATCGACGTTCCAGCTAGTGTGGCTGCGAAATCATGGATATGAGGAAGCGGATATCGATCGGGGACAGTGCAGCCGTTTAATGCCCGATAGTCGCCACAGGGGCGCCAGTCGCTGGGGTCGCGCTTCGGTACCATGTGCAGGGCGGATGACCAGCTGCTTGACGATGGGCGAATAATGCCCAGTTGCAGCATATGCTCAAACTCCCTGCGTGCCGTGGCAAGGCGGTCACCAGCAAGACGTCGTGGCTTGCTGAATACTGGAGGTCCAGTTGTAACAATGTGGTGCGTGACGTTGTGTTGCACCGGTTGTTCCAAATCGTTCGGTTTGGCCAGTTCTGGGTAATCAGACAAAATTGATGCAAACGAAGATGCTTCGTAGTTGGGAGCTGTTTGCACAGGGGCCGACACAGGTGCGAGGATGCCTTGCACGTACAAGCTGGTAGTACAGTCCACAAGGCGACGCGAGCGGATTGTCCACGTTTAGGCCGAAGTTCGTAAGAAAGTCCGCTCCAAGGATGGCGAAGCGCACATCAGCGATGATAAATATCCACTGAAATGTGCGGCGCAATCCCAAGTCGATGGTTAGGGAGCGCTGTCCAAAGGTGGCGATTGCGGAACTGTTCACCGCCTGTAATGATGCCGTCCTCTCAGCGCGTTGCCGATCGAGACGTGAGGCAGGAATGACGCTCACCTCGGCACCAGTGTCGACCAGGAAACGACGTCCGCTTATTCTGTCTGATATGTAGAACAGACGGCTACGTGTCCCTGTGGCGTCCCGCGAGTCACTCGCCGCCATTAGCGACTCGCATTTGCGTTTCCCTGCCAGAGACAGGGTGCTCGGCATTTGATAGCACTGGCGCCAAAACGAGCGTGGTACCAGCAGTAGCCGTCACGGTTGTTTGTTGAGCGTGAACGGGATCGCGAACGTGAGCTGTCGCGAGAAGGGCGAGGTGTCGAAGTCCGCATCGCAGCGAGGGAGGCAGCGAGTTGCTCCACTTTCTCTTCAAGGCGAGCGTGCCGCGCTTCGGTGTCGGGTGTCATGGCGGTCGCTGACGCAACAGCGGGGCCAGAGGGGGAGTAATCGAATATACGGTCGGCGAGCTCCGCTAACTTCTCTAAAGGCATCTCCCCAGCAGCAGCCAAGACAGGAACAAGGTTTTGGGGCAGGCGTTGGAAAAACAACTCGCGAAACAGCGGGCTTTTGGAGTCTTGCGTGCCGTCGCCGAGCAGCTGGCGCATTCGGTGCAGCATCTGCGATGGTCGTCTGTCTCCGAGCGCCTCGGCGTTGAGGAGTTGCTGCAAGCGGCTGCGTTCCGAAACCGTTTTGCGTGTCAGAACAATGGTCTTAAAATGTTCGTTGGCTCGGATGGGTGTGGCACGCTTAGAACGTCGTCGAACTCGTCCGCAACCTCCGAGGGCAGCGTCGAAACGACATGCAAGTACTTCACGCGTTGTGAAGTTATGCGGCGCAAGTCGAATAGCGCTTCTACTTGAGTAAACCATACCGCTGGGTTCTTCGGCCAAAATGGCGGCAGCCTCACCTGCACGTTGGAAACCGCTTCCATGTCCGTGGTCAGGGCTTGATTCTCGTTTACCAACGCTGACTGCGGTTGCTGTGGTCGTGTGCCGTTTCCCGCTGCCGGGCTCGTCCGGGTCACCAAACTGTAGGGTCGCGACGTACGTCGCCTACAGACAGACGCGTGTAGGAGAGCAGCGGAGTGTACGACAGCACACGATGAACGCTGGAGAGAACATGAAATTTATTTCGCCTGGATTGCGTCACGCGGTGCGGGCGCTGTAAGCGGAAGTGCCCTGAGCGCACCGCTCGGGATTGCGATCTGTCAGCAATCTGTAAACGCCCCCCCCCTCCACTATCGCTGTAAGCGACAGTGGGGGCGTGCCACTACATGTCTTCTTTTCTTTTTCGCCTCTGTGCTGTGCATCAGTTGTTAGTCGGCGTTCGTGTTGTTCACTGCTCTCCTCCCAGGCAGTACAACAATATTGGACCGACCTTCGCGCAACGTTGGAAAACATTGGATACAATATTGGAACTACATTGGATTTCGGGTCCCATGCTACACTTTTGACTAGATTAGTCCAATGTTGGATACCAGTCGTATAACGTTGGAAAAATTGGGAAAGAATAGCTTTGGCCAACATTGTCCATCGTTTGTATTTTCAATATTGGTAAGCTTGTATAAACAATGGAAGCTCTAACCGTTCTTTCCAGCCTTTATTGATGGCTGTCCATCATTTTTTGCCAGCATTCATCGTTGGATGAGGCAGCGTTTCTTGCCAGCCTCCTTTATTGGCTGATTCTATATTTTCCCCATCTTTTTTATTGGCTATCATGCATGCGCTTAAATTTGTTTTGCCGAGGCTTCTGGCTCTAGGCAAAAAGCTAGAATATCTAGTAAATTATGGGAGTAACAATAGCTTTATTTCGTCCTTAGTATGCATGTATGTATTGCCAGCTTGGGCAATGAATTTGGTTATGTTCACGATTCGTGATTATGACGATAGCATAAAACAGACATAAATGGTCTACGCACTCGTATGTTAATGGCGAAACGTATCTTTCGAACACATACACACATACAAATAAGCAAAATGTCTTCTTTGTGACACATTTTATTCGTGAGTATAAGAGACATGAGAAGGGATTGAAAAGAAAGTTCTGATAAAATCAACAAATCAATATTCACTCTAAGTTTGAAGTCCATTGTATATAATCAGCCTCGAGAAAACTAAATGCATAAGCACCATAAGCAAAAAGAAGAGGCACAAGAAAACATATGCCTAAACCTATGCGACACGTTTTGGTTTACGTGTTTACGTGGAGCAGCTGAAGCTTGAAAGGTTCCTGAAATGATTCCACGAAACAGCTGAATTGTAGAAATTTAACGCTTCCTCCAGTAACACAGCATAAGTGAATGTTAGGATATGGTGATATGTTTCTGCATGCAGAATCCGGAACGGAGGGTATGTAGGGACAAACCGACGACTTCGAAAGAACCGAAAACCAGGAACAAGAAATGACCGTTAAAGAGCACAGGGAAAATACGCGTTTCACGGAAGACAAAAACACAAACATGAAAGTCACACGAACCAAAACAGCTTTGCTAGAGCCGATTACTTCATCTGCCGCGACGTATACAACAAAGCCCACCACGTGTGTATTTACAAATAGACAAATATAAAGAAAATACGCAGTAATACATGCTATAATAAACCCGGCACACGCCAAAATGAGGGTGCGAGCACAACAGAATACACAATGAGTAAAATAAACGAATGGCTAAAATCGGTACGAAGCTTTCAGGAAAACCTTTAGAACTGTCGCAACACGTCGAGGCTCATCTGTTCAGTTCACTTAAAATGTCCGGTCCAAAGAAGCGCAGGGCTGCCACTTTTTCACTATGCAGAAGTTTGCAGCCGCAAGTTCCGTGTCCGTAGACTACTCAGGTGTTCTGACTTCGTAAACTCGCCAGTTTCAGCAGATACACGATGCCCGTGCGACACAACCTGTGCGCCCGAAAAACCTCTGCAGAGTGAAAGCTGCTTCGCCTGCATGACCTCCAGCTCGCTGCAAGAAAACACGTCAAACAGGTATGCGAAGCAAAACGGATTAGTGCCGCCCACGCACTCCCCCCTTCCGCCCCCTCTGCCGTGGTAGGCTTGCATGTTCGGCGGGCTCCTGTGCCCGCTGCTCGAGGTAGAAAGATAACAAAGGCTTTTCTTTACTTTCCAACGTTTTGCATATACCGTATTTTCTCATGCATAACTTATACCGTGCTTACTCGCGCATACCGCGTAACTCGTGTCTTTTTTTTTTCTCCATGCATCTAGGAGTTCCAAAAGGTGCGTAAATTACATGAGAATTTCGCAAATACTTTCGGAATATCGCGTAAGGAATCTTTACGCGTGCTGATCTGAGATGCATAAAATGAAATGTATCACAAAAACGAATGTAGCTTTCACTCAACAGAACGCATACCTTAACAGCCAAATGCATTCGTGGGCTACAATCAAGCATTAGCGGATGTGCGACTCGGAATCATCGTCACTGATGCTGTCAGCAGCATCTCTAAACTCCAGTATCAAGAGCGACTCGTATTCACGTGGCGAAAGTATCGTGGCGGCACGGTTCTCAGTTAATCGGCAAACACTATGTTGAATTTGTTTTATAGGAATCGCCAATATGTCGCTATTAAACAATCAAAATGCGACCGGCTATGGCGAAGCGTGGGCTACCGAATACTCAGTACTGAAAAAGGACAGCATTAGCCTGCGCCACGTGGCACTGGGTGTCACGGGGAGAGCATGCAAGTAATATTTTTGCGTAAACCGTACATAATGTTGGGAGTGCAGAAATTACGCGTGGGTGCTAATTATGCGAGCGCACACGGTACGTACATATATATTAACGTTGCTTCAAATGAAAAAGAGATAATTGCTTCTAATATGTCATGTACTTCCCAATGTGAACAACATAGGCGCGACAGTATTTACGTCTGGACAATATTGTCTCGCAAGCAGCATTGGCTGTCCTGTATTGGAGAAACCAGACAATGTCTGGACAGTATACACAGCCTACTTCTATTATTTTGGAAATATTGCAATGACAACAGATAAAGTGACCTGCTATGCCATGCACGTGGGCTCGGAAGCCACTAACATGCTGCTGGGCATTTTGGACCATATGATGGCGTTATAGATGTAGTTTGCTCAACTTCCAATGTGCAAGTTCTAGTCTACTTCACACACTTAGCTAGAACCTGCGCAAATAAACAATTACGTAAATTATAGAGATAATTTTTCCTGCTGCACTGAATACATACACAATGACCTTTCTGAACTCATTTGCGGCACCGAGTCGAGCTAGTGGTCCCTTCATATTGTTAAAACAAGAAAACAATCGTGCGTACTTGCCACCATGTGTACCTGCCTCCCGATATATCATGTGTACTTGCAAATGTTACCAACATTGATGCTACAACTCTTGTGTGCGGACAATATTGTCCGACACAGAACATTGGAAGTCCAGCATTGGCTATGCAGTGAGATTGATTGGACAATATATACAGCCTGCCGCCATTACATAACCAATATTGATAGGACTATGTAGAAACTGACCCATCATTACCATCCTTGTGCACTGGACGCACCAATAATGTATGCTGAGTGGCAACTATGGCCCACATTTGCATTCTTTACAGGATGGAAGAACCAATATTGCAAATTGAATGGTTACGATGGGCCATTGTTGGAGGCCTTAACAGATGGAATTTCCAATGCTGGCTTATGAGTGGTATCACAGGGCCTTCATTGGACCTCCGTAAGCCAACAAAAAAACAATATTGGCCCGAGCATCTGTGCTGCCTGGGCTTGTGTCCGTGTCTTGCACGCCTCTTCTTTTGATTACAGTTACTCAACTTCCCAAAGTAACTTGTTACAGTTATTGTTAAAAAGTAACGTTACTTTTCCGTTACTGTACAAGATTATACACCGCAAACGAAATTATATAGTTCTTTCAACGGACACGTATGAAGGCGTGCGGTTGGTTGAAGTTGCTCGTAGCAAAGCGCCAGATGAAAGGAACTCAAAAGCCCAACAACAGCAATTGTTGCGTACACCTCATTTTCTGCAACAACTTTTTTTTATTGATTGTCGGGAATTTACCCGCACAAAAAAAAGGACAGATTTCACGTGCTGTGGGAATCAAGCAAATGCGAAGCATACATCAGGAACCTAAAATGGATCTGCATTGTTGTCTCGCTATACATGCCTTGCACCTACGTCACGACGAGGAGCTGCGGGATACCGTTTCGCCATCGTGGAGGACCAGCCGCGGCAGTGGAAGTGCGGACGCGTACGCGTTTCTGTACTCGCTCTCGTTAGCCGCGGTACTTGAGTTCCCGAATCGCAGGAAAGCAATGAAGAGACGAGTGTGAAAGAACACAAACCTTTTTCACTTGCCAAAGACGTACACAGTCAATGCGGCCGAACGAAGAAGCTAAAAGCCCGAGGCAGCACAGTTTGTGGCTGACACGTATCAAGCGCGCCGATCGCGACACCGAACACGCTGATACATCCAAGTGTGCACGAGGGCCTAGAAATGTTTTACGAGCAGAGTTATGCGCCTGTTCCTGTCTTGAGCATCGTCCATCGGCTCCCGCCGTAACCGATCGCGAACGAGCGTAGCGAAAGATGTCCTGGCTCGCGCGCCTCAAGCCACGCGCGACGCACTTTTGCCGAGGCCGGCGGTGTTGGGCCGGCTGGGCTACCGTAGAAGTATTCTAAAAACAACCTTCGACGAGTCAGGGGAAACGAGCTATTCGCGCCGCCGAAACGGAAGCTCATCGTACTTCAAAGCGCGATAAAGCTTCTGTTAACAGTGGGTGACGTACTCGGTGGAAGTGCTTCGTCGGCGCAGCAAGCTATAGTATTTGCTGGTAGAGATCGCAGATATGTAATACCATAGTCCCTCAATACCTTGAGGGACTATGCTCATACTTTTGCTCAGCATATCGCAGCGCGCACGGCTGCGCTCACATCTCGCATTAGGATAAGTATGACATTCGTCAGGAATTTTTTTTTTATGACTGATATTTAGGGACACGGTGAAAAGAACAGCACAAATTGCATTTGTAGGCATTCTATGTAAGATCTTGGACGACACAAATATCGATGGGACACCGACGTCTCTACACTGATGCAGCGCAGATCATGAACAGCGCGCTGAAAGGCGAGGCTGGTGCAGCGGCAGTCGCGGAGTCGATCGGCGCTGCGTGCGTCTACGCAGTGCAAGGCCATTCGTTGCCGGAAGATGAAAGCCGTACGGAGAAAAACTTAGTTGATGTTCCCGCGCGTCACCTCAAGTACACAGCGTTGGTGCCCGTCGGTGTCCGGCAGCTTCGTGTAGGGATCGATATCGTCGCACGTTCGCGCATTTGCTCACATAAACATCGTGCTGATACGATTAACTCAGGCTGGATAAGCTTTCCGCAAGGGACGGCGGCAACATTGCGCCTAGAAAGTTAGAGAAAACGAACCAAAACACGGTCGAATCAACAAATGTATGAACGGCGCTGCAGAGAACGTACCAAGAAGTGGTCCCCATGGTCCTCCAGCATGCCCGTCGCGCCGACAGCGGGGAAGTCGTGACGTCATGTGCAAGCTATGTATACCGATTGTGGATACATATGAAGTTAAAGAAACGGCAGGAGCATTTTATTACTCTAATGTTACGGCCTGTCATTTGCGTTCGTCATGCAGTCGTGCACTTGCCATAGCAATTTTGGTGTATATACATCCCATTAACTAAACGCGTGGCATGTAAATCATGCCGCTCATGACATGCATGTCATGATTTTTGTGTCTTCAGAACGTGTCACCGATGGTCGTCATACATTGTTGTCTCGCCATACCAATTTTGGTATATATATCAAGTTAACGAAACAGAGAGCACCAAGACCGTGGCACGTAAATCATGCCGCTTATGGCATGCACGTCATGATTTTTGTGTTATGATCTGTCATTTATGTTCGTCATGCAGTCATGTTGTGCCATACAAACTTTAGCATACATCCCTTAACGAAAAGGCCAGGAGAACACCAAGACAGCGGCACGTAAATCATGCCGCTCACGACACGCACTTCGTGATTTTCATGTTATGACCTGTCATTTATGTTCATCGTGCAGTTATGCTGTTGCGTACCAGTTTTCGTATACATCCCATTAACGAAACTGCCAGGAGAGCCCAAAGTCGTAGGCGGCTAAATAGATAGATACGCTCAAACACGCCGAAGTTCGCTAAGAAATTCCTTGCATTTATACGATAGGACAGCCTGGTGCCACGAAGCACTGCTGCACGCTCGTGAATTAAATGGGAGCTCATCCTGAGACGCGACAAAGAGGATAGGCCCCTTCGAGCCACATTACTGCCGGCACTTTGGGAAGTGCTTTTTGGAACTTGAGTTTGATGGTTGCGCACGCAGGACACGGACAAAAGGAAGACACACTTGACACACCGTCCGTGTCCTGTGTGTGCTACCATCAAACTCAAGATGGTCTACCAACAAGCCCACATTGCCACCCTCATCGGCTTTTTGGAAGTACCGCTGCCTTGAGAACTGAACGTGTGCGAGGCTTTGAAAAGCGTCTGTTTCTAGGTGGTTTCCGCGCGGGTGGTCATAAAGAAATGGCTGGCCACGCAAAAAAATTAAGGACGCTGCACCAGCTTCCGAACAACAGTGACTTTCGTCACTTAGGCTGACCATACTGCCTTGTCGCGCACCTTTCTCTGCATGGGGGCAGGGAGAAGAACCCTTCCCCGCCCTTTTTTTTTCGCCGACCGGCGGTGCTTTGCTTGCCTTCGTAGAAAAGAAGTCTTCATTTCCGCCCTGGAAACACGTCAGCACATTTACAAAAAAATAAATAAAAAATAAAAAAAGCCAAGAGATGTCCGTGTCCTGCACAGCATCGCGATACGAATGATACATGGTAAAAGCATTCCACTAGTGAGATACAAATACATTTTGCAAATTTATCTAGATACAGAGGTACACACAGCCATAAATATTTAAGACAAACATCGCGATAGTCTTGTATCGCGATACTGCCGAGCTTTGCTTTTAAGGAGTGTTGCTGCTGGATATTATTTTAAGGAAGTAACTGTAACGGTATTTATATATAGTTACAGTTACCGTGTAAAAAGTAAGTGTTATAGTTACAAGTTCCTCTAAATTAAAAGTAACTAGTTCTAGTTATAAGTTACTGAAAAAGTAACTAGTTACCGGTAACGCGTTACTAGTAAGTAGTTACTGCCCAAGACTGCATTCGAGCATGCTGTCCAAACAGCACTGGCTATGGAAGCTGCGAGCCCCGACACAGTGGTCTAGTGGTTATGGCACTCGGCTGCAGATCCCAAGGTCACGGGATCGAATCCTGGTCGCGGTGGCTGCATTTCGATGGAGGCGAAATGTTGAGGCCCATGTGCTGTGCGATGTCAGTGCACGTTAAAAAACCCCAGGTGGTCTGAATTTTCGGAGACTCACTACGGTGTCTCATAATCAGAGCTGGTTTTGGGACGTTAAACCCCGCAAATCAATCAACTGCGCTAACGCCACACATGCTCGATGCTGTACGAACGCGCCTTCTCCTGTCCGGCTGAGCACACGCGCATCCAGCCACACATTGCCTGGAACGGTGCCGCAACCCCAGGAGAGGCAAAATGAAGCACTGCAGCTTTACTTCGTCTGTGACGGATGGCGGCACCAGTCCAGGCGCTTCCCATAGTCTGCCTCGATGAACGCGTGTAGAGCCGCGCGCATGACTGGGTTCGTACAGTGCCGATAGCGCAGTGGGCAGCAGTGGGCAGCGGTCACCTCTCTTCGTGGGCGGAGTTTCCCCACCGACTGCTCCTACAGCGTGACGGGAACAAGAAAACTGCTGCGATAGGCGTCCAAGCACGGTAACGATGTTCGCGGCCCAATATGGTGCATGTAAATATGATAGATATCTTTGTCGCGTGGCATTTACATCAGACTGTGCCCATTTATTAGGTAAACTACTTCAGTTACCACAAAGGGCTGGCCCTCGATGTTGTGGAGGCGATGTGTGTCGGTTCATGCACGTCAAACGGTGCCGTACCAGCAAAACACCGATAGCAATGGGCAAGCTCCAGTGGCGCACCGACAGGGGGGGGGGGGGTTGTAACCCCCCCCCCCCCCCTGAAGCCGACCTAATCCCCTCCCACTCCGTAACTGCTCCTATATGTCCTAGAAGAATGTGGAGCTAATGTCTGCAAAACGCCCCAAACAAAATAATAAAAATAATCATCATCATTGATGTCACTGTTACTTGGCATTTTATTTACTTTTTTTACACACGCAACAATTGTGTAATCGCTTGCCCGGCCCTTCGAGAAAAATTGAACCCCCCCCCCCCCCCCCCCTGGCAGAGATCCTGGGTGCGCTACTGACAAGTTCACCTCGATGTAACAATAAACATTCAACTGTTAATGTGAACCAGTACCTTTGGGGAAGACGATTTCCAGCTATTAGTGACCACAAACTCCTGCTGGGTTTGCTCGCTTCTAATCGTGCAGTGCCCAGCCAAGCATCACCTGGAATCATCAGGTGGGCCTTGACCCTTTCAAGTTATGAGTTCAAGCTTATATAAAGGCCAGGAAGTAGGTTGGGTCATGCAGATGGCTACAGCCGATTTCCACTTCCAGCCAGCCATGAAACCGTACCAGAGTACACTCCAGCTGAGAGCTTCATGGTGGAATGAGTGTATCCTGATCTGTTGTCTCCAGCAGTCATTGCTTGACTAGCTAGGAGAGACCCTGTGCTTGCACAGGCAGCCCATGCAGTCCATTCTGGAAATCCTCTCCCAGTGAGTGGTCAGTGGATTCCTTTTGCCTCCTGGTTTGGTGAACTTAGTGGGCTGTGCTTTGTGGGGAGCTCGAGTGGTTATACCGAAAGCATTGCAACCAGAAGTGCTCCAGATATTGCATGCTGGGCATCCGGGAGGGGAGAAAATGATGATGATTGCCAGGTGCCACGTATGGCAGCCAGGTATCGACAAAGCCATTGTGAATCAAGTGAGAACGTGTGCCATTTGCCAAGCTTATCATAAAAATCTCCGTGGCACACCTGTTATATGCCCTGACCATTTCCTCAAAAAGCCATGGTCTCAAATTCATGCAGACTTCTCAGGGCATGGTTGATGACATCTCTTAGTCATGGTTGATGCATTTTCTAAATGGGTCTAAGTCCATACTGTTTCGTCACGAACAGCTGAAGCTACCATTTCTGTGTTCAGGACTGTATTTTCGCAGCACGGCTTGTCTGATATCATTGTGTCTGACAACGACCCACCTTTCGCTCGCAGCCGGTATGCGGAATTCTTGCATCGGAACGGAATCCGTAGTATGTTAATACCACCCTCCAATCCCGCCTCTAATGGGGCCACAGAAAGAGCGGTGCAAACTATCAAAGACAAGCTCAAGAGGTGTGCACCAGGGGACTTGAAAACCCAATTGGCAAGACTGCTCTTCCAATATCGGACAACACCCTATGATGTAACCGGGCGTGCGCCATGCGAACTACTGATGGGTCTCCACTTAACTGCTTGCGTTCCAACATTCGGTCCACTGTTCACCTCAAAACTCACAGGAGCTGCACGCCGACCAACGGTGCCGTCCCACACTACAGCTAGAGCCGAGGACATCTGTATGCACCAGGAACTTCAGAACTGGTTCACTGTGGGTTCCTGAAGTTTTCGGTGGAATGACTAGTGCTTCGTGGCCAGACGTCACTGAGCAGGATGGGTACCATCCTGCTCAGTGACGGGGACATGGGGACCATCTACGAGCAATCTCGATGAAGGAGCCTCAACAAGACTCAACTAGCGAACAGCCGTCCACATTGCTACAAGATGCACCACTTGCAGCTCTGGAGCAATCACCTCACTATGGTGGCTAGATGGGGAGGTGTGCGAAACGGCGCGCCGTGGAGGGAACGGAGCTTCAGCATGCAGCGGCGGCGCTGCTGTCGGCACGGAGATGCAAAAGCCGCGCGACCGGTCGCCTCCGCTGCGAAATACCGGACTTCGTCCGCTCTGTTCTGTTGTAACTATCTCGCTGTGGAGAGGTTGAGGGTCATATTACCTCGGCTACTGCACTTTCACTAGCTCAGAGATTCGCGCATATATACTTCATGTCGACAGCACGCGAGGTAAAAAAAAAAAAAAAACGTACCTCGGAACTGTAGCGCAAAACTTCACACAGTCGACGACAGAGCAAGACGGGACACAGTGCCGTGTCCCGTCTTGCTCTGTCGTCATCTGTGTGAATTCTTGCGCTACAGTTCCGAGTTGTGCACTACGAAATAGCCCACCAATCTGTCTTTTTTTTTTACGTACGGTTGCTTTCCTCTCCGCGTGTGTTAGACAATGGCGGAACCAGGTTAGTTTGAACCCTGCCGTGACTTTCAGTTTCGTTTACGTATATATATACACGCACGGACATTCATAAAGGGTGTTTGAACCCCCCCCCCCCAACCCCGGTAAAAGTTTCTGGCTACGCCACTGGTGTTACACAAGCTGGTTCTGTGCACTAGAGCTGTTTCTTGAAAATATTATAACAGGGCGAGAATGCCTTTCAGCCAATAAAATGGTGAGTGCATGCAATTCTCATAAAATTAAGTTCTGGCAAGAATTGGCTGCCTTACTATTCAAAGCACACAACGAGCAACATGTTCACTTGGAAGAGTTCGGGCAGGGCCACACTTAAAATGAACGGTTATTCAAAAATCTATTTAGCAAAGTACAAGTATATAACATGAAAAAATATATTTGCAAATTCACATAATGCACAAACTTTTAATTGATACAGCTGGACTAATGTAGCAAAACAGCACATGTATGAGGTAAGACTTCACATTTGCAGTAAGGAATGTTGAATGCTTCTGAGCAGCAGAACTTCTTAATTATCAACTCTTTCAGTTCACGTAAAATAGTACAAAACGGAACTTCATATTAATACAAACACTGAAAGGTTCACAAGTGCGTTCCATTATGTTGTTCGCCTCATCTTAAGGTGTTTCATCTTGTCTCTGTTAGACTGTCTCGATGCGTTCTCACCTGCCACTAGAAAATGAAGCCTAGTTATCACATAAAATCTGATCACCTCATTTGTTACCTGTACATTGTGCTGTGTGCAGCCAACAGTGTCAAGCTTGTTAATAGAGAGGCAGGAGATGAGATCTCTTATGCTGTTGCTCCTCAGCTTGTTAAAGCTAAAGCAGTGCGTAAAGGCATCTTCCATTTTCAAGACCAGCTCGTTCAGTGCTTGTGACGGGTACATCAGACCTCCTCTATCCATGTGATTTGTTAAACATGACTCTTCTGGACGCGGGCCCTCGCTGTTTCCTTGTAGCAACAACTCTGCACATTCACCACATTTGGTTCTTTTTAGCATTCGTCGAGCTACATACCCACAAACATAGTATGTTACACGGGAGTCACTTTTTGCCCCAACCAAATCACGGTGGTCTGGAAGGGCATCACATGCACTTAACATCTCATGGACCTCATTGAGCTGCCCTACATCTAAAAGATCATCAAGCTTGTTTTGCACAAATTTTAGGTCACAGCTGTTGCTCGGATCCAGAAGGCTATTTAACAGGCCCTCTGAAACATTGCCACGCGAGGGAGACCGTGCTAAGCTCTGAAAACTGAGGCAATTAGTGGAGATGAGGAATTGTGTCGGTGTCGGATGGTCATTACATCCCGACATCTGCCTCAAGACACCGAACAAGTTTTCAATGGGGTCTTGGCTCAAGCGCGCTGTCAGCATATACTTGAAGCCCAAAGTCCCTGTAACGTACTCTAGAAGTGACAGGGTACTCTCAAGAGTTACGCGCAAGCCTTGGGCTGTCGATGCACTCAGAAATCCCTGTTTGACTCCAGAGGACTCCCAGCCATCCAGAAATTCTCTAAACTTCATTATGAGCTTGACATGATCATTACCTGGCCTCAAACACTCTCGGCAGTGCCTTGAGGTCATTGCAGCAATAAGATCTCTTATCATTGCAACAAACTTAGAAGTGGCTGCTGTGCTGCCAGAGCCATACTGCCTCTCTACTTCTTCCTTATAAAGATATAGCCCTCTCAGAACTTCATTGCTGAAGAACCTGAAAGCAAGGTTCACGCGCTGTTTCTCAAATCCGTTTGGGCAACAAACAGCCATTGACACATGAGGCATTGCTTTTAAAGTGACAGTGCTTCGGCTGTCACAGCGGAATGCCTCTCTCACAAACTCACTACCAACTCGCCCATCAGGTTTAAGGAGTCCTGTAGATGTGACAGCATTGCGAACACATTTAACAAGATGGGGAAAGTCAGAAATAAAATGTAAATAGCGACTTGAGTCCACTGGGTGTTGAACTTTACACACTGTGTTTCCCAGTTTGCCAGTGATACCAAAGATTGTCCACATACTCCTGTTCCATGTGGCCCCGTCACATGTTATGAAGTCAACAAACAGCCCACACTTTTCAGCACAAATCACTGCGTCCAGGATAATCTTTGACAACACATCAGCTTTCACATTGCCCCGAGAACCGAACACTCCAAGAATTTGTTGATACTTCCCAGTTAATGGCTGAAAAAGAAGAACGAGGCCGTGATCACAAACGACTCCTTCTTGGTCCGCAGACGTGTAGGATCCAAGGTCAACAAAACCATCAATTTGACCATTCTTGCTGACAGCCAAGCTTTCTGACAGCTTCAATTCATCTACAAGGATACCACCATGTCGGTGGCAAGGTTCAATGTCTTTGGCCTTCTCAGCAAGAGCAGCAAGCAGGTTTCCATTAAACCCAAAGCCTCCTTTGTATTTTCTCACATACTTCTGCAAGCACGAAGGACTCGGCACTACCATCAGTTTGTGTGCACGAATGTGTTCGTAGAGCCGCGGGCTCTTCATGTGCATGATAATGCATTCGAGGATCCAGCCCTTTTCAAATTTCATCCCGTTTGTGGCTTTTCTCTTGGAGGCTTCAAAACATGCGCGCACTTGCATTTGCTGCTTGGATGTGAGGCTTTTCAGCTTTTCCTCAAACTGTACAGCACTCATGATTTCATTGTCATGTTTCATCTGCTCCAGCTCTTCCTCAAGTCTTATGATACTGCGCTTGTGCCGTCGAACTTGAGCATTTTTCGCAGCCCATTTGCGTGACTTGACCGCGACAACATTTTTAGCTCTTGTACGTTTGTAAGAAGCTTGATTTAAGAGGAGCTTGCGGGCGTACTTGCATTGCACACATCGACTATTGGTCTGACAATTACCAAAGCAATTCTTGCTATACAGTCTGCTTCCGTGAACCTTGTGGTTCCTCGTGGTTAGCAGTTTGTCATCGTTGATACCCATTCCAAGCCCCTCGCATGGTGTCATGGAATTCATATCAAATAAAATATCCTTTACATCACCAGAGCTATTCACATTCAAAGCTTTTATCACTGATCCCTGTATGTATGCAGTGCAGTGAATGCCAGTTTCCGACAGTGTACATAACAGTAGCTTCTGAAAGCAGAGTGAACTGCCGTTCACCTCGCTAACCGAAAATGCCATGACATCGGGAGCATTGGGTACTAAATGCTTACACCAATACTTGCTAGGAAGGTCCTCGTCCCTGACGCTCTCGAGCCACTTTTCAACGGCAGAACGCGGCGTTGCCTCAGCGGTGGAGCACTGCGAGCCCACCTCTTCATTGGTAACACAGCTTTGATCAACTTCAGTGACACCACAGACGGAGTCATCTTTCTTGCGCTTTCGCGGCACGGTACCATTCGACGCTGCTGTTTTCCTTTTCGGTGGGAGCTTCTTCGTAAGGTACGACGGAACATTCGGGAAAACAGTCGGTATGGCGTCGGGAGTCAGGCAAGGGCGGTCTCGGGGAATTTCTACGGTTTCACCATTTATCACATGTTTGTACGTCCGAACGATAAATCGTTAATCAAAATGCGCTTCGCAAACAACACAGTTTTTCTCTAGTGGCTTGTCTGCACGCGGTATCAAGCGCTCCCAAGCCTTGCGGTGTTCGTCGTCTTCAGGAGCGATGAAACGGGACGCCTTTTTACCTTGTTTTCTGGCGGAAACATACCCAGCAGTGCATCCTGGAGCAAAGCAGTGTCTTTGTCTCTTTTCAATCACCATAGCTGTAGCGAGCACGGCCACATTGCAAAAACAAATCACTGAAGGCAGCGGCAGCACGGCAGCACTTCGATAAAACACACGTGTTCCCCGCTGCACTGGCCGCACCACGAGCATGAAGGCATCTCCGTGTCAAGCTCGCCACCTAGCGGCGTCATGGAGCACTGGCACTCCTCCTCTCGCAGCGCAGGCTGGCCGATGCTGACACCTCCCCATCTAGCCACCATAACCTCACCCTGAAGAGCTGTCAGCTATTCAGACTCACAGTGAAACAAGCTCTCCAGCGCAAGTGCCGGGAATGCCTGTTCTGCGTAGGAGTGCAAGGATCAGGCGGCCCCTCACTACTCCCCGAGAGTAAACATGACTACCTTTCAGTTAATAGGGGAGGACTGAATTGGATTGAGTTTAGTTTCTCCTGTTTACAACAGAAAGGAAGCAGAAGCTAAAGGCCATGTGGCCTGACTAAGGCTTCTGCTCCTGCAACAGCTCGGCACGCAGACTGTATGTAGTGCACAAACCAGTACAAAATGTGCTGTACGAGTTCAACTGAAATAGTCACAAAAAGAAACCTACATGTGTACACACCAAAAAGTAGAAAGATGTGACAGTCGCTAAAAGAAATGTCATGCCTACAGAAACTTAGAAAAATTTGACATAATTCAATTAAAGAACGTTTTGCCTTATACTCCTGTCACACAGCACGTGTAATGGCATTCACAGCGAATGTCATTATGTGTAAATGTCATTTTTGTTGCTGCTACACGGGCATAGCGAATGACATTAACACCTAATGGCATTCTCCCACTGAATGCATTTGTTGCTTGAGCTGCTTTAGCCGGTTTCGGCGCTTTGTAGTGAATACCTGGAGGGCAATTAATGTTCGTTTGCACTGATCGTCGTCCATCACGGTCACAGGAACGCAGGCACGCTCCACGATATCGCCGGCTACGGAAGAAATCGAAGCGGCTTTGGACTAGTCTTGCTTTGGATACTTATGCGGATTTCTTTCCCGTTAATGCTGCCGTATCGTATTGCGATATATTTTCACATAGGCTGCCAATGTTTACCACTGTGTTTCTAACAATAAAGGGAAAATATGCAAATAAAAGGCACAATTTGTAACATTTTGTTATCCTAGTATACGGCGGGTAAACATCGACATCACTGGCAAATGTCATTTTGTATGACCATGTAGACGAGGAACGCGAAAACAGAATGACATTAGTTATAAATGTTGTTTGCTGCGAATGACGTTTACATGCATCGTGTGACAGGGGTATTAGACAACTGAAACCTAGAATTGAGACAGCGGAATCGACAATATATAGTGCACTTTCATCAAAGAAACTCAATATTGTGTAAAATGAGAAATGTTCTGAACGAGTCATTCCAACTTTCCATGACCTCGTTGTGAAATTCGTTTAATCTATTAAGTAGTGAAGGCGCTTGGTAGCTTTGTAACTGTTTCCCATAATTCGTTCTTATTTTTAGTGTTCTCAGACGATGTTGTCGAAAGCGCTAGCGCGGACTAGTGGTTGCATTCGCAACATAATGCATTCTGTTTTGTTTGATGTGTTGTGATCAACTTGCAGTAGTAGTATACTTGGTTTGTTTTTAACATAGAGTACTTTATGAAAACAGGCTTCATTCTAAAGTTTTCTCAAGGTCCACAATAGCCCTCAAATGCACGTAGGGCTCTTTTTTGCAGTATGATCAACTTGTAATAATTATTTTGTGTTGTAGCACCCCAAATTAATATACAGTAGGCTAATCGGGAGTAGAGTAGTGCATAGTACAATGCAATTTTCAACGAAGGAGGAACAAGGGTACTCGTCTATATTATAATAAAGAGAGACGTAGACACAGCGCCTTAGCTGCAGGCCATCTGTTCTATTCTGCCCTCTTCTAACTCTGCTTCTCTGTGCCTGTAGCGTGAGCGCCCAAGCTACGGCAGAGCTCATTATCATTACACTCGGCCACGCTGCGAGCTTAGGCAGATATGAAATGTTTTTTCCGGCGGGCGGCACTGGCTGTGCTGCTGTGGATGGTCTCAGCCTCGCCGTGGTCTGCCTTGGAGCACTCTGAAGAAATCTTCCGGGGGCCGGCACCGACTGTATCGCGTAGGTCGTTGCAGGTGTTCGTCATGCTGCGACTTCACTTGCAGAACCACCAAGGCCACCTCCAGTGAACGGCACTTGCTTTGCCACGGTGGTCGATTGTCTCGGCCACACTGTGGCATCACATGGCAGGCCGCCAGACATGTCTGTGGCAGGCAGTATCGCATGCGATGTAGGGGAAGTTTTTTTCGCCTAATGCTCCTCCGCTGCAGAACTGTCGTGGACAAAGGAGCGTGCTTTCGACCGTTGACCTTCAGATGCCGCATACTCTCAATGACATGTGGTCTGCTCGTAGGTGCCTGCGACAAATGGACGAGCTCCCGTGTTGTAGGGCGAGGTAACTTGCACTTTGACAGCGTTGTCGCAGCCAGGGTCAACGGAAAGCTGCACTCAAGAGGCCTTGAGTGCAGCTTGAATGAGCTATGTGAAGCAGCGGCGTCCAAGTTGTGAGGTTTGGGTGCGACGTTCAAGCCAGGGGTAGACTTTGGCTGTAGTGGCGGGTCTTTGATAAAAGTGGCCTCATCCACAGTACAGACACTGCCACTTTGTGGAGGGGCACCGCAAGGCAATTTGGGAACTTAGCACACTCTGCCAATGACTGCGTTGACGGCCGGGGACGTGCCTGTGAGTTGTTTGGGCACGTTTCGTGGATGGCATCACAGGTCAGAGGTAGGTTCCCTGGCAAAAAAGAACGCTTCGTGGTGTGCATGGTGTTCAGGGGGTGCAATGGAAATCAGTATAGATGGTTGGTCCTCGTCATCTGACTCACACATCGGCTGGGCAGGATCACTGGTGTAAACGTGGTCCGAGTGACGTGGTTGGAGGGTGGTCTGTTCTAACTCGAGTGTTGCTATCTGTGTCGAGGAACAAATCTTGGCACCGACCAGTATGTCAGGACAGGCTGTGATACTCTGTGCCGATGAGCTGCTGTTCGAAGCTACAGCCTCGAGGTGGTGCTCCTACTGAGCTGCTTCCTCGGTAGTGCACAGGTCGGATTCGCTGGTGACAGGATTGTGGTTGCGAATCCGTCCGGAAACAGCGATAAGCCTGGAGCTCCATTCCAGCCAGGAGTGTTGGCTGACTCCCTCGTACCGGTGCCATGCGGCGGCCGCATCACCAATGTTGTTGATGGCCACGAGCAGCTTGTAGTGATGTGGCCAGGCATACTGGGCACTGAGGGCGTTCACGGCCTCGATCCACCGATCGGCGTCGTCTTGGAAGCCTTAGAACTCCGGTAATTTCCAAGCGGCCGGTGGCGGCAAAGGGGCATGAGAGGACCCGGAGCTCTCCGACGCCATGGAGTGGGGAGTTTCCAAGAGTATGCTGATCACACGCAAGAACTCTGCAGCATTGTCGGGGGAGCCGCTAAGTGTTCCGGCGGAGAGCGCAGGGTACGCGTTAATCAACGTGGTGAGCTTGTCTCCGCTACGTTGTCCTGTGAGCC
Organism: Hyalomma asiaticum; assembly: GCA_013339685.2. Taxonomy (NCBI): domain Eukaryota; kingdom Metazoa; phylum Arthropoda; class Arachnida; order Ixodida; family Ixodidae; genus Hyalomma; species Hyalomma asiaticum. Next base: position 94,666,395 of record CM023487.1, read on the forward strand.
GCTTAGAGCACCAGGCGTGGTGACCGCAGATAAGATGGTGCCCCCGGTGCTCCCGATGGCGGCATCCGCGGCGAAGACAGGGTTCGCAGCAGATTTGTACACGTGGTGGGCTGGTCGGATACCGGACCAGTGCAGGGTTGGAGCCATCGAGGAGGCATGGACGCCGTCCTCCGATGGTGCAACCGTGACTAGGGACGGTCTGGTGGCGGGTTCCATCGGCAGTGAGGCTTGCCCAACATATTCCTCAGCAGTAGTCCGAGACGGCGACACTCTGGAGGAAATGCCACGTCGAGTTCACAGCTGCGTTCCGCTGATGATGCGACTGCGCCATTGTAATAAAGAGAGACGTAGACACAGCACCTTAGCTGCAGGCCGGCTGTTCTATTCTGCCCTCTTCTTCCTCTGCTTCTCTGTGCCTGTAGTGCGAGCGCCCAAGCTACGGCAGAGCTCATTATCATTACAATATGAACAACCAACAGTTTTCCTCAATTCTGTTACAGTTTTGTCCACGTGTATGTTCCAGGCCAAATCTCCCTGAAACCACACTCCAAGAAATTTGGCTATTTACCTCTCTATTACTCTGTCTTCAAAAACAACAGCAGCTTGCTAGTGCCTTCTGCAAACAGTGGCTCATGATACTTGTGTTTATCACTGCACGTCCTGGGGATTGCTGGGGTTTCGAGGAAATGAATAAATGCCCACCGGCAGTTCCTTGTGTGCTGCTTTGCAATATGCTTTTCTTGCCTAGTTGTTTCCACGAGAATCGTAACAAGACATTCTTTGGCTTGCGACTCTGTCTCGTTGCATTCAGGATGTCTCTTGCGACTAGTTTTATACGTTGATCTAGCTCTTGTCATTGCTAAGAATCTGGTGTCCACGTGCCAGTATTTGTGTCTCCTGCCTCTACCGTATCAAAGAAGAATTCTCTGATAAGTAGTCTTGAAAACTCCGTTATGCCATTGTGTAGCTCATATTCGTTCACCGTATTATTTTTTGGGCAGAGTGTAAGACCGCATTCTAGAAGACTTATTTCAAATGTATTTAAGCTCTGTGATATGTCTGCCACCTTGCTACTGTGTTCTCGGCACTGCACTTAGATACAGAATGTGTCTGTTGTGCTTATACAATTATTTTGGATGTACTTTGTAGCATGACTGCTTTTGCACTTTTGTATAGCTAATATTCTATCTTCCTTTCAGTTCGACAAATTCGGCTAGTTTTTTTATTTTTTTACCAGATAGTTTAACGTCATTAAGTCGGTCGGTTGGAAGCTTTTGTTCTTTCCATTTATATTAGTCACGCTAACACATCTCACTCAGCCCTCCTCCCTCTTCATTTTTCTTCTTTTGTTTGCACATGCAGCTTTTCTTCTCCTCTTGTGGACGGGGGAGAGTGTGCAAAGCATACAGAAACGAACGCTCGAGAAGGCACTTGCCATCCTGACGAAAAGAAGTCTACATGTCGAAACGTTGGACCCAGCGACATTCCCTGTTCTCCTTCATTATTAGAGATCTTGTCATCGATTTCTGGTAACTGTGATAGATTGGAGAATCATTTCGAAATAAGAAAGGAAAACTTAAAATATCTGCTACTCCCTGTGCCAAAGTCTAAGCTCATTGTTCGTGACAGTAGGTGAGTGATAAATCAGCATCGAATGGAAAATATTTAATAAGCTTCTAGTGGTGTCCGGTTCAGTGGTACGCCTGTTCTAGCAAGGTCTCTTCAGCCAGTTCAGATGCACATCAGTCAGCGTCCGAACAGTGAGAACCGGCGCGGAGGCAGTGCGCCATCCTTGCTCAGCAGGCCAGCCTCGATGTCCTCCAGGGCTGGTAGGCAACGAAGGTTGCCCAAGGCGGCCACTGATGCTCGTGCTCGAAGCATGCGGTGCACCACACGCTCAATGTCGTCCACTTTGATCTTGCCTGCAACATGAACGGTTGTGAGTGGGGTGCAGGCAATTTCACGTAAAACCACAAGTTGAGGATTACTTCCTACAAAGGAATCTCTGCTGCTCAAGATATATTTCATCTGATAGACTCCTGTTCTGAACTCGTGCGAGCATTAATACTCACCCGCCAGCGCACATCTTTTTGAGGTCTCCCGCGCTGCCCTGTACACCAGCGCCATATGCAGTGTTTTGCTATTCATTCTTACCTGCTCTTCACGAAAGTTGCCGCAACTGCACTAATGAATATCAAAGCTACGAATACATGGCCCATAATAAAAGAGGCTTTTAAATGAACAAAACACAATAATAACAAAATTTGATGAGGTGCCAAGAGACGGTACAATTATGAGGCACGCTCTAGCACAATTTTGACCATATTTGTTTTTTTTTTTGATGAAAAGACGACCATGGCACTGTAATTCCATTCACTTGCTAAATGCTGCAATACGAAATAATGAAAAGAAACATAAAACATTGTTGATATTTCATACAGGCCTCCTAAGTAATTCATCATAAAAATTACACCTATGTCAACGATGATTAATTGCGGTTTTTCAATTTTTAGAACAATGGCATTTCGCAACTGCAAATTGAAGATGTCTTTCAGCGGCTTTTTGCTACCTTTGTGGGATATTGTGTCTGCAGAAGAACGAACCCCAACATGAAGACATAACAGTTTATTTGATTGGCAATGGCAGAGTGCGCGAGCATACCGACACTACAATCGCCTGGGTTGGCAAAAGGGGATCATGATCTTCCCAGCAGCGCAGCCTTTTTCGTAGCCACCGTTGGTGACACATACCTTGGGTGACGCTGCGGTGGCGCTGTGTTTTACCGGAAACTGGAGCTACTGTATATGCTCCCAACGGGTGCAGAGTTGCACATAGCATAGCCCTACAAAATACTAGAGGGAATTACTCTGGCACTGCAATCGTGAAGATGTCATTGTATGATGGGTAGTATATGGATTTGTCTAGATTTCATGCTTGCGGCTTCAAACATTCTGATGAATTTGCTTATTGCTGTTTTGTAGCTCTAGTGATCCGAGTGACATTACTACACTTACTCATACGCGACGAAGGCAGCCGCCAAAGTGCACACTTTACTGCTAGAGAGCATCAGCCTTCCGCATTTACTAACGTTGTGTGCAAAAATGGGGTGCCATGCAGTCTTTTTTTTGTCTTGTGTTTGTCGATGGCCACACGTATCATGTGCAACGGTGTTTGACTTTATAAATATTTCCACTGCGTCTCACGAGCCTTAGCAATGCTTGTTCTTTTTGTTTATCAGATGCAACAGAAACTGCAATGGTGGGGCCGCTTTCATGGTTAACATACATTCCTTGTGACAAGGCTGCTCGTATATCTTGCACTACAGTATTTCGAATGCGCTATCTGATTAATTCAATACTGACCAATCGTGCAGGGAGGACATGGGGGCGTGCGTCGGTGACAAATGCGCTTCAACTCGGCTCCGCTGATGACAGTCTTTAATTACAGTCACTCAACGCAAATCAGGCAAACTTCGCTCTTCTAGTCTCTGTGAAGTTCAGCAACACAAATGGACACCACTTTTATCAAGATGGGCCCATTTTTGGCAAACTTCTCAGTGTTAGAAGAGTTTGCTGACCACCAGGTCGCTGGCCTAGTGGCGACGAGCTTCCGCCAGCCCAGGCCAGTGTCTCTTCAGGGATGGCGTCTCGAAAGATTGTGACTGGTTACAATCCTGTTTCGATGCAAATCATAAGCATGGATACTGCACAAAGCGAGTCCGCCATCCAAAGAGGAACTTTTGGACGATATGGTACGACTATGGCAATGCAAGCAGAAGACACTGGCACTCAAGGACACTGGCGGCGTCCAGCAACAGGCGGCGGCTTGCTCCACACCTGCTTTGCACAGGGCCACAGCTAGTGCGGCCTTGAAGGGAGGAACCTGCAAGCCCCTATGGAGTCCACAGCGAACGCCACGCATTGGCCGTGACGAACTCATCGTGGTGCTCAAGCCACGCACAATGCTGGATCCGAAAGCGACCTACGTTCCAGACCAAGCTGGAGCTGCTGTACACCCTCATACGTGACTGTGGAGAGGTGGAACTCACCGTATGGCCTGTGTGGGATCAAAATGTGTTCGTGTATGGACTGAACTCAATGTCCGCCGCCGAGAGGCTCCTCGGAGATGTCATGTTGGTAGTCAGGAGTCGCCAACTTCCGTTCGGTGGACATGCCGAAGCCTCGGGCGACTTCTGCAAGGGAGTCATCAACATTGACCCCAACGATACATCGATCTCTCTCAAGCAAAAGCTGAGGTGGAAGCATGACAACGTCATCTGTGTGAGGAAACTGGGTAACTGTCATGAGCAAAAGAGGCCGTGCACGGGCCACATGGCGCAAAGGAGCGATGAGGCGTGAAAAAGCACGCGCCGTAGACATGCCGCTCGTGGCGCACGACCCGAGCCGCGATCAGAGTTGGAAAAGGTTGAGCAGGCATTCTCTGCATGGCACCGGTCGACGAAGGTTGTACTGCCAGCTACGGACTGGTGACGAGGAGACGAGGGCGCTGGGCTGGCCGTCAGCCTGGCTTATGGTCGAGCTTGAACTTCGGAGTGGCAGCGGTCGAACTGCAGCAGTTCCCGGAATGCCCGCTGCGCTCCACCTTCGCCGGCAGAACGGGACGACCAGCACAGCAATCACAGCAGAGGGCCAGGTCGCTTGGGAGACCGGGCATCACTTCAAAGGAGAGGCCGAGGCTGCAGCTAGGCCTAGCAGGGACCCGGTGACAGCCACGTCATCTGGGAAGGAAGGTGGCGGAGACTGATGGACTGTGCATGAGTGGCGGCTACCACAAGTACCGTTTGTCGATGATGGCTACGTAGACGCGACACTGCCTAGAGTACTCTGTTTCCGACCCCGCACCAAAATCAACGTAAGAGCGTCCAATTTGAGCTTTTGAGGAGCTACCGCGGACGTGAGGCCTATTGTTGTTGGACTCCTGTTGGGACTGTGTCCAACGTGGAGGAACTGTGGTTTTACGAATTTGGCTATTCAGATTGTTTACTTAACTTTTTTCTTTTTGTGTGCGAATTGTGGTTTTCCATGTTTTTCATGTTTTGGTGTGCACGTGCGTAAAGTAACGTTTCTGTTTTGTCAATGCCGCCAGCGTCACTCTCGATCCAACGGAGCAAGCACTCCCGAGATCTCCCCTCTCACACGTGACAGTAACACCGACGCTGCAGTGGTCACCTTCTAGGGGAAGAGGGAGCCCAGTCATGTCTACTGCAGCAATCGGTTATCCCTGTGAGACTATATTACAAGATGGTCCCCGTTTGTCACCAATGTGGCATTGGGCGGACATCTGCCCGAGGTCGCAGTTCGGATGCTGTGGCCACTGTGGCTCTCAAGTGGCTACCACTTCCGAGGGCCCTGATGAACACGACTGCACCCCTCATTGCCTTATCTGTGGAGGCAGCCATCTGACAAGTGCTGCTCACTAGGGACAAGTACCGGAAGCCAATCAAGCCTAGATTGCCACCGAGCAGCACTAAGGGAGCTCCAACCACCAAAGTCAACAACAAAAAGTCTCCTTCTACGCCGAGAAAGCCTGGGCAAGTCAAGACGACCAACAAGACCGAGACCAGGATGCAGGCACCGACCTTCGACGCCTGGGACTTCCCATCCCTGGCAAATGCCCAAAGGTGAGCAGTTGGGTAGGGGTTGCCTCTGAGCCTCTCTCACCCTCCCCTACCTAAGTCGCCCTAGAGTGGCAGCAAAATGCTGAACTCAGGCACTACACTGAAATTCTAGCCAAGAAAATTCATGAGCTAGAGGCAAAATTGGCCAGGCTCGTGGAGCCCCATGCATAGGCCGGCTCTTCGGAACCTATGCAGCAAACTGAGCCGGAGAACCTCGACGATAGCACCTCGGTCGTGTCAGGACTGTCTAGCAACTCGCAATGCCCGGCAATATCAGTCGGGAATATGCTGATTATGGAGCACTGGTTAGAAAATTTGGAATGCACAATTACGGACATGCCAGGCAAAATTTTGGAAGGTGTCAGGGCTTCCTTTCGGGAACTCTGGCAATGCGAGCTCTCACAGATTGTGGAGAGCTCAACTCCCGTTGTGACCAGTCAGTACATATTCTTAACGTTTACTGCCCCCCGCATAAGCCATACATAACTTTTAACGAAATTTCTTACTGTGCGCTCAAATCAGCTGAAAAGCAAGATCTAGTGGTTATCATGGTGAAACTGCGCACAAACAAGGACTGAAGGGAAGGAATAGACGACACGTGCGCTGAGTGACAACAGAAATTTTATTGAAAAGATAGCATATATATATAAAGGAAACGACACATGAAACATAACGTGAATGTCATGTCAAACAATGCCAAGCGTCACTTAGTCTCTTGGAAAAAGAGATAAGGTTTTTAGAGGCCACATACAGCACATCTGTCAAAGCCTTGTTGCGCATATCCGCATTGTTTGACATGACATGCACATTGTTTCACATGTTGTTTCCTTTATATATATATATATATATATATATATATATATATATGCTATCTTTTCAATAAAATTTCAGTTGTCAGTCAGTGCTCGTGTCGTCTATTCCTTCTCTTCAGTCCTTGTTTGTGTGCGCTGTTTCACCATGATAGTATATCAACTAGCTACCTTGCTCCTCTAGTGATTGTTGGGGACGTCAATGCTCCCAGCCTTCATTGGGGTTACCACTTTGAGAAGGCGAGAGGACGCAAGCTGGCGGAGATAATCTCCACACTTCGTCTTATGCTTTTCACAGATCTGGCATGTCCCACGTGTGGGCAATTCGGTAACCCATGACACGTGTCCTGACCTGTCCCTCATGAAGAACGCCAAAGATGCCACTTGGGAAAACCTAGGGGAATCACTTGGTAGCAATCACTGCCTTCTCCGGATCACTCTTCCGGTGAAGGCGGCTCGCAAAAAGTGGGGCCAAGCCAAATTGACCGAATGGAACAAGTTCAGAATGCAAGACATTCCTCCCATGCTCTCTTGCAGTGGCTATGCGGAGTGGGCAAAGCATTTGCATACAATTCAGCAACAACGTGTTAGGACACTTCAGACTATCAAAGAGATACCTGCGGTAGACAATCACCTCCTGCGCCTCTGGGAGGCACGCGGGAGTCTTACCAAGCGGTGGGAAAAGCAAAAGCTAAATAGCAAGCTTAAGGCTCACATTAACGAACTCACTGAGCAAGCTGCACAGTATGCCACCCAGCTCACTGACTCCAATTGGACTGATAAGTGTAATACAGCAGCGCGTCAGATGAGCTCGAAAGGAACATGGAGCCTCTTTTGCAGCCTCACTGACCCTACTCAGACAAGATGGGAGACGCAACGACAGCTCCGGCAGGCTTTGCACGGGTATCAAGGCTAGACGGCTCAACTGGCGGTCACCCTGTGTGACCGATATCTCTATCGCATGAGGACCCCATTGGGCCCGAGTACGAGTGCACGGGCAAGCCTAATCTAGATATTGATACCCCTTTCACGTTACATGACCTAAACGCGGCTTTAGCTAAGATGCGCAGAGGTACTGCTCCGGGCCGAGATCACATAACAGTCAAAGTGTTGGTGAATCTTCCGGACTCGGCCTGTCTCCACTTGCTAGAATATATTAACCAGATTTAGGATGGGTGTCCACTTCCTCCGATAACTTTCACATGGTGTGGGCATGTCAGCTGAATCCTTCTTCCTAACCCTACCCCTACTAGATAGGCGTGGGAGGCAACACTACTCAATTGCTCAGGAATGGAGTCTCAAAGGGCTCTAGTCCAACGGGCACAAGTAGTGGCCTTGTCCAGCGGGGGCCCCGGAATAAGGACTCCCTCTATGTAAAGGGCCCTTGTGGGCCTGCAAACTCTTATCAAAGTTTTTTCACACACACACACACGCACCAAACACAACAAGCAAACGCCAACTGGACGATAGGCAGGCGCACTCGCAGACGCTGCTCAAAAAGTCAGCTCAGTCAAGGCACAGCTTCCAATGCAGTATAACAGTGGTGCAGCTGTTTTATTCAGCACCACGTTCTTGCACAAAACCAACCACGAAATGCTGGGCGATACTGCGCTGATGCTACGGCCTCGTGCAGAGGCTTGACCTATACAATTTGTAAAAATGCAGAGGAGCACTGAGTGCCCTGCACATAAAGAAGCGAGCGAAGAGCCTGTGTGTTATATTTACATACTTACATACTTGAACACATTCCCACGTCACTTACAACAGCAAAAATATTTATTTTAAGTTCGAACACGATTATGTCTGGAACTTAAGCCTTTATGGATGCTGCTAAATCTGGATACAAGTAGAGAAGGCAACCTTGGCACTATCGCATAATATTGCTAAATTTATAAGCGTTCGGCACACTTCTAACCGCGAAAAAGCACCAAGTACCTGTGCACGTACATAATTATCACAAACTCTTTTGTTTTAGTGCAATATTCTGTCGTGAATGACACATTTTTTTAATGCCTCAGAGCTGTATGAACCCAGAAGAACGAAGACTAGGCAGATATATGTAATACCCATCATTACCATGCTGGCTGAACCACCTAGCCTGAAAGTTCCATAGAAACTAGCACTAAATTTCCCTCTAGTATTTTGTAGGAAACTCTATGGCGCATAGGTCCGCCATCTTGCACATCCACTCGAGCACACATAAAACAAGTAAAAAATATCTACACGGAGAATATTACATAGACCTGCGTAGAAGCGGCGTAACAAAAACTTGCTACGGTTTCCACATTTTATGCTGCATTACAACTTGGGCTAGATCTAAAAAGTGAACCTTTATGTATATTCACATCTGCACATTTTGTTTTTCTCTTTCCAGTCTGATTTTTGTGAGCTAGTTGTTACTAAGTGGGCATGAAGCCCCACATATCCGGAAGGTTCACGCCTACTCTGTCGAAAGAATATTGTTAATAAGCTCCACATGACCATATTTTGTGCATGGCATGTGTAGGGATATGCATTCTAAAATGTACTGTTAAGTTGAAATAATGGGTCACATGAGCTGCCGACATAACCTGCTGATTTCGGTGGCCAATCATGATCATTTAAGCAGAAACCGCATGTATGCAATTTTGTGCACGATCGCAACGAGTGACGCAACCAATGTCTCTGTTGCACTGCTTGTCGCCTGAAAAATCAAACCCCATGCAAGCGACAGCAGAGGTGACGACTCAAATGATGCATCAAGCGGTGGCTCCCAGGTGTTGCCAGCTACTGCGTATGGAAAGAAAGCTGGGTTGATGCGTGCAGCAATAACAAAGTCAACTGTTCAGCTGTGCAAGTAAGATTAAGGCTTGAATGTATTGTACAAATTTTGTCTTCTTTTGGTGTTCAGTAATTGCTGACAGTTGTTTGCAGGTGCACTTGTGTGAGACACGGCAGGACATCACTCGCGCGCAACTTGCGTTGACTGCTTGCGATTGGCTGTCGCTCGTATGAGTTCCAGGCTATCGACCGAGCGATCGACGATATCGCGGTCACGCACAAAATTGCATGCATGCGGTTTCGGCTTTAATCATTTTGCCACGAGTGTCACTGCCGTTTTCTTTTTCTTTTTAGCACGAAAATGTTTTATGCTGGGGTCCACCACGACCGTAATACATATGATGCAGTAAAACAAACATGAACAAGAAAAAACACCCAGAACAGCTTCTGTTGATGCGCTGGGAATTGAACAGCAGCCCGCTATACAATGAAAGGTGGTCGGTGCTCTACCACTGCGCTAACGTTGCACACGCCCGATGCTGTAGGAATGCATCTTATATTCCTTCTTTCTGCGACGCTCTCATCTGGCTCAGCATCCAGGAGAGGCGAAGTGAGCAGCTTTACTTCACCTCTCCAGGATGGTGGCACCATTCCAGGCACGTTCCAAAGTCCAGCTCTATGCATGCGCGGGGAGAGAATCGTGATAAGAAATAACATAGCAGCGTTCGTACTAACGTTGGTTTGTACTGCTCATGTGCGCCGGCAGCGCAGTGGTAGAGCCCCGGTCACCCTTCGTCAAGGGTAGTGCGCCCCCACCGACCACTCTTCGAACGTGATGGCAACAAGAACACTGCTGCATTAGGCGCCCAAGCACGGCAACGACGCTGACGGCTCAATGAAGCGCAAGACACCTTTGTAGCGCGGCATTTACTATGGACTGTGCCCAGTTATGACGTAAACTACTTCACTTACCACAAGGAGTTGGTCCTCGAAGTTATGGAGGCGATGCGCGGACGTGGGTTCATCCACGTCAAGCGCTACTGTACCAGCGAAAGCTCCGATAGCAATGGGCAAGTTCACCTCAATGTAACACCTGCTTATGCAAAGACACATTTCACTTTCGAGTTATACCAATCCCTTTGACAGAGGGATCAGCCGCACGTTTTTATTTAAATGTGAAAACATGGGAAGGTAGGTGTTTTTCTTTGGCATATGCTTGACAAGACAGCTTCCAGCAAAATGAAACCACACACCACGCCGGCACAGCTGTAGCCAGTTGAGCTCTGCCTGAAGCTCGGACTCAGGACAACGGTGGCGCGGACAGTATAGGTGGCGGCCGTGGTGGTGTGGAGGGAGGGTGTCAGTGCACGCGCAGCAGAGAAGTTGGCTTTCCTTCAAAAGGATGCTTTTTCCACACGTGAGCGCGCTTGGCGAATGGGGGCACCAGCGGCGCGTTCAATCAGAGATCTGTTCCCCAAGGGGGACACCATCAGAGACACAATTCTGTCCACCGAGGGGAACACCTGCAGAGACTCTATCGGAAATGCAGTGCAGCGTGTAGTCGTGCACACTACGCTGGGCTGGTAGATAACGAGGTGGATGCCTGCACGGAAATATGCGCAGTGTGTGTCGCCGCACCTACACTGCCTCTGAGAAGTGCAAAGATTTTCGCCAAAATTTATTCCTCCATCATGGTGGCTGTATGGATATAGAAATTCACAAACCGTTATAGCTGCAAAGCATTTCCTAGGGAGCAGTTTCTTGCACTGCTGAAGCTGTTTGTATTCCTTTTCTTGCAGAACCTTTTTCCTCCTCATCGGCATGCCGTGATGTAGAGATCGCTGGCTTTGTTATACGCGTTCCTTGAATGAACCCGAGGTGCAGTTTGAAGTCTTGAGGCACAAGCGGGACAAACATATTGCTAACGACACTCAGCCAAAGCACTATCTGCAGTGCCAATGACAGCCGGCGGCAAATACCTACATTGCAGTTTGGAGGGCTTGATTTTGCACGACTGATTTTCCCATTTGGTCTCCTATACACTGCGAAAGGGAACAATCATAATACAACTTCCTCGATCTGGGACAAGTTGGTGTGCATTAGTGCTAATTGTTGCCCCCCCACCACAGTGGTATAGTGGCTGTGGTGCTCGGCTGCTGATCAGAGGGTCGCGAGATCGAATCCTGGTCTGGTGGCTGCATATCGATGGACATCAAATGTTGAGGCCTGTGTAATGCACGATGTCAGTGAACGTTAAAGAACCCCAGGTGATCAAAATTTAAGGAGCCCTCCACTACGGCATTCCTCATAATCATTTCTGGTTTTGGTGCTCATTTGCAAATTAGTGCTCATTTGCAAGGGACACACACACACAACGCTAACTACCAGCGCCATGTTGCTGGCCCAGGCTGCCTGACAGGCACGTCCATGGCCACCTGCTTGACGCAGAAGGCTCGTAACCGTAAGCGATTATATTTCTTGCCACTTTGGGGTGGTCCTTGTCTTCAGATGTGTACTCATCGCTGGTAGAGGCACCAGAACTCGACTCCATGCTCACAGTGGCGGCGTCGGTGCGCCTTCGAATGACCGTGGCTGCCGGGCTGGCTATCCGACGAGGGTGCCGTGACGTCACGCCTTAAACTGGCGCCAGTCGGGCGGCGTGGTGCGAGCTCACAAAAATGCCAAAAATAAAGCCATCCACTGAAAAATGAGCGAAGTGACTACTTCTTTTCAGTGCAATCACACACTGAGGATTCATTTTCAGCATTTTCATAAAATTTTCATATTTTATGTCCACATTCCTTTAAGTGTTCCCATACCCCGATAAGAACAAAAGCCGCTGGCGCACGAGTGCGTTGTTGCATTGAAGAAGAAGAGCCCCCTGAAAGTCCTGCATGAGCATTAAAGCACACGAACACATTGTTTCTCATCTACTTCTGCATGGCCATTTCTACGAGCTGGCACCAGGATGTGCAAATTAAAAAATTAGTGCAGCTTGCACTAACTTGTAAAAGGCTGAGTTGCAGCGAAGCTGGCGGTTACCTAGCTTGTCCTGGCTTGGCTAGATTGAATTTGGTGGGGGTGCATGACTAGTGACATCATCTTACGTAGTTATGTGATTACTGCACTGCAACCAAGTTTTGAATTTTGCGAGGCCATGCGACTAGTCATGACGTCATCCTACGTGCTCATGTAAGTGACGACTATGTTTAACCAAGTTAAAATTTAAATGAACATGTTCAAGGCCTAGTTGGTGCGTGATGAATAAACGTATTGTCGTGTAGCCATGCAAATGAAGAAGCGACAGGCATGACAAAATGGAAGGCAAGCTGCAACAACCGTTCATTGTACTGGGCAGACCTGCGCTCCAAAAACAAGTGAAGCTCCTGGCGCTTGACGAAGAACTGTTCCGGCGCTCTTGGATGCATCCACTTTAAAGATGACAGACATTTTTGATGAAACACATCGTGAAGATAAGTTCGCACGTGTGATGCAGCACAGATGCAGACAAGCCAAGAGACACAAGCAAAGTGATACAGGTTTATAAGTTATCGTGGCAACATTATGAGCACAGGGCACACGAGCAAGGATGGACACAGGACAGGTGCCACTTACTAGCATTTTATTTCACAGCACCGTCATGGTGTAATATAGAATGCACGTGTGCATATGCATTTACACACAACGTGATACCCGAGCTGAGAAAATAAAAACAAAATCTATCTACAACGTGCATCTAGGAATCGATATTCTTTTGAGTGTGAACTAATAAACAGTTGACACTTGCAAATTCAGACAACACACGAATGCAGATAGCAAGCAGAAATGTAAATGCAGATAGCAGGTGGTGTGCAAATGCAAATGTGCCTTCTATATTACTTAGACCGTGGTGATGCTGTGAAATCAAACAGTAGCACGCAGCGCCTGTCCTATGTTGACCCTTCGTCCTGTGTTCTTTTCGAGCTCATATATTTGCTAAGCTTGAATTTGGCGGGCACACGAGACTATATATGACATCATCTTATGTGCTCGTGTAGGTGATGCCATGCTGTAAAAGAAGTTTGAATTAGGGGGGGGGACATGTCACGTCATCTTTTGTGACGACAATGCTGTCACCAAGTTTGAATTTGGCAAGGCTATCGTGTGGTTGGCGATAGCCCCGCCAAATATGAGCGCGGCTCTGGTTGGCTATGCATGTCTGCTCCTGGTTACTATGGTAAAGCGAGGTGACTCATAGCTCAGCAGAGTTTTGCATGGTTGAAACATGGCGTTATGGATAACTTAAGCAGCTTGCGCTGCTAAAAAGGATATTCGTAACAGAAAGAAATGTGAATAAAAAGAGATGAAGCCTGCAACTCAACCGTGGCAAAGCAGGAAAATTTGGAGCAAGGTGCAGCTTTGGAGACTGCCAAGACCTGTGGAATGAGGGTTCTTTGCAAGCCACGTATTGTGCATCACAGCACTGGGCGTCACGCCAACGTGCTGCAAGTGAAATGAAGCAGCGTCTGTGTGTTGCCGGTCGCCGCGACCAGCCCAGCCACTCGCATGTGAGATGCGCTGTGCTGCCATAGGAAAGCTTGTCAACAGTACTGACATTTGTTGCAGCTTGTAAATGTGTGTGCTGGCCGTGAGAGACGGGTGGCTACCGAAATATTTGTTAGCCTACTTATCCAGCTCTCACTAAGTCATTTATTTCATTTCTGTGGTTTTATGCCCCAGAACCACAATATGATTATGAGAGACGCCATAGTGGAGGGCTCCGGAAATTTCGACCACTTGGCATTCTTTAACGTGCACTGATATTGTACAGCGCACGGGCCTCAACATTTTTCTTGCATCGACATGCAGCCGCAGCAGAGAACTACCGTATTTGCTCGATTCTACCGTGCCCTCGATTGTAACGCGCACCCGTCTCCCGCGACGAAAAAAAAAGTAAAACATCGATTGTAACGCGCACCCATTTTTCATGACACGAAAGAAAAAAAGAAACCCTTAATAATCAACCTTCTCCCATTCATAAAACTAAATGCTGTACTCGCGTAATGAACGCACTCGCATAATAAACGCACCGCTAACTTTCAACCCCTGCAGTCCCGCTTCACTTGATCCGCGGTGTCTCGAAGATGTTCGGCGCGCCGATTCATAAGTCCCGCGCCCCAATAAAACTACCACACGTTGGGGCGTAGCCACGTGCAAGCGGCGATAACATCATTTACTCGCAGTGCTGCATTCCTCCGTGTTATCGCAGTTCCCTCACGCCTGCTGCTGCATGTTGCCGTGCATGCTGCGCAGGGTGGCGCAGCTAAGCCTAAGCATGGTCGGGGCGTGGTCACATGGTTTCCGTGATTGCCACGATGCAAACTCGGACGTCAAGCTGCGCGCACGATTGAGAGGCTCGGGCTCAACACTGATATGAGCGAGAAATGCGATGATGAGCCGTTTTGCGTGCGGTGATGGGAAAGATCTAGTTTCCTGTTACGGCCACCCTCGAACGCTATCGGAAGCTCGTGCGGCTGGGCGTCTCAGAGATTGCATCAGCGACGTAGCGACTTTGGTTGGCCGCAAAATGGCCAAGCCGGCGCGGCGGGTATCATCGGCCTACCCATCATGCGTGCCGTGGCGTCATTATGCGGGGGCCAGCGGCGACATAGAAACTACAGAAACTAAGCGCGCCAAAGAGCACCGCACCGTTAGCTCGTTTTTTTCAGCAGTGACCGTTCGACAACGCCCGAAGCGCGTTAGGAGGCGGCCATTTTGATGCCGACGGCGATATGGTAACGGTGTCATTTGTTCGCACTCGATTCTAATGTGCATACGATTTTTAGACCCGTTTTATCGGAATAAAGCTGCGCGTTAGATTCGTGCAAATATGGCATGTGCAAAAGAAGTGCAAATGCTAGTGTTGCCTGATATTATGTTTTTCAGATCGCAGACTTTATCTCTCAACAACAACAAAAAAAGATAGCATTTCCCATTAACACTTGACAAAAATAAACCTCAGAATTACAATTTCCCACAGATCAGAGATACCGCACGTTCCACGCACTTATTTTGATTGTACTCCAAGATGCTGCAATCCAATCCCACTCACTTATCTCCGAAATGTAGTAGTCAGCATCTTTTCGATGACCACAGGCAAGAACCTGTCGTCCTATATCCTCAAACATGACCGGTCGCGCTTCCAGGTTCATCAGCAGCATTGACTGAAGCTGTGTCTTGGCCCGCTCCAGCTCCATCTGCAAGACACGTTGCAATCTAATTAGTAAACGGCTGTATGAGCACCCAGAGAACGTAGCAAAGTCACAGGCATGCATTTTGGCAATAGGAAACATTCCTCAAGTTCCACTGTCGCACCACAGTGCACTCAAAGCATGGTGGTCCACTGGTGCAAAGCACAAGTGTAAACTTGGCCAGACATCGCTCTGCTATGGCACAGGAAGGGTGGCTTACACAGAGCAGTTAAGAGACTAAAACTCGAGGGTTTTCGGTTGGAATGCTAATTCACTGTGGAACCGAACGGGATAGCAAACGAGTGAGGGACACCTTAGGTTATCTGGCACAGCAAGTGGAAGGAAGACGTGGCTATGGCGGGAATAGCATATTTCTGGATGGGAAATAATTGTAGATGAGCGTACATCTGGCTGCATAAGCACAGACACTAAGGAATTTGGTAATGGTGCGAAAATCACCCTGCTAGAAGATATAACAGCCACAATACGCACACTGAATGCGCATAATAAATCTGTGGTATCACGGATACAGCTAACATGGGACATAAATGCAGATCATGTGGGTAGCCGCACACAGGCCATCCACCATCGAGTATTGCCTCATGATGAGAGTTCGTGACAAAGGACATGAAAATACGCAAAGAGAGTAGCAGTTTCAAAAGCAATCACAAAGGCACAGTATTAAAAATCAGATATGCATGTCATCCACTCTTGTGATGAACACGCAAGCATGTGGCCAGTCAAGGTGCAAGTGGATCTAAGGGAGGTGCTTCGTGTCGACTGCTACAGTGCTGTAATGCAAAGCAGTGGTGGCACCATAGAAGGCTAGGGCTCCGCTGTTGCTTGGTGCTTGTTGTGCCAGAACTGCGGCCTTTTCGTCAACCCCTTCGTGACAGCGGGGGGGTCAAGTTTCCCACATTTCTGCAGACCTTGCCACCCCATCAGCGGGGGCCAGCATCGTGTCGAACCGAAGATGCCATGCGGGAATGGGCTTTTACTCCACGACTTTCGGAGAACCCTGTCATCCTCCACCTGCGCAAGCCAGGAGCGCCCGTGGGAACACAGCGGCCGGTGTCTTACCAGTGATCTACAACTGGACGCTGAACAGTAGACAGAAACGCTATTTAAGGCCCTGCCGCCCTTTTGTCAGCAGGCAGTCACCCCAGCCGACTCGGTCATGCTGGCTGGCTCTGTACTCAACCGCTTTAACCATTTGCTATAAAGTTGTTCTGTTTTCTAAACGCTCGAGGCCTACCTTCCCTACAGCGAAGTGTTGCTATTCTGCACACTGTTTCATCGATGGAGATCCTGCCTGCCCGCTAGGCACGTCCCGCTAGCTTGACTTCAGTACGTTGGAGGCAGCGGTGAAATATACCAACGCACCCTGTATCCTCCACCAGCTCACCCCTTTCATAACATTGGTGGGCAGCGTTTGGGATATGCTACCACATCTCAACGGTTGGCAAGCAGCGTCACCCAGGCCCGGTGAGGCCCGCTACAGTGCACAACCGGCGTCGGCTATTTTGGTGGGAGGAGCTTCCCTGACCTCAGGACACCAGTCTGCAAGCTGGGTCATCCAAGCCTGAAGTCACCCAACGCACCGCGCGACGAAAGCCACAAGGTTGACTAGCATCAACTACCTTAGTTGGGTGAGTGCCCGATGTTTACTGATCATATCGCCAGACCTCTATAGCACAGGCAGATGTTAGGATAGCATTTTGTGTGTTCTGGTGGGATATATTAGGAATTTACTCTCTTTAGGCTGAAAGTTTCGCTTTAAAGTAGAGATAAATTCATTAGGAAAATGTCACGAGAAACGACATCATGATGGAGAAGTGCCTTGTACAGGACCTCCTTGAAATTTGTAAGCAATAGGGAATTTGCCCTGGCTCCAGGGAAACGAGAGAAGCGATTCTTGAGGTGATGCAGGCAGAGGATGTGACGATCAAAGAGGTGGACGAGACTTGGGAAGACATTGCTGAGCAAAAGCTAGAAGCGCAAGAGCGTGAAAGGTGCGAGCGAATAACTGAGCAGCGCAAGCGGGAAGCAATGCTACAGGATTGCTCCACGTAAAAGGAAAGGTTAGAGTATGCTCTGAAGAATGAGGGGTACGAACAGAGGAGTAAATTGTTTATAATCAAAAGAAGAGGTGGGCAGGACACGGACACAAGGAGAGCAGTGAACATCACGAACGGCGTTCGTGTTGTTCACTGCTCTCCTTGTGTCCGTGTCCTGCCCGCCTCTTCTTTTGATTATGGACTGTTACCAACTCGCTCAACTTTCTGTCCTTTTGAGTAAATTGTTTAAATGGTCGAAGGCGCGACACATGCTTTGACTTTTCAGGACCGGGGAGTACATCGTTACTTTCCTCGCCGATTTTGAAGAGGTTTGCGAAGAACTGGAGGTTAATCTAGAACTCTGGCCCCAGAGCTTAATACCGTTACTCCCTAGAGATGTCGGACGCGTTTTGGAGTGCCTGTTCGATTTGGGAAATTGTGACTTCTGTGAGTATAAGAAAGCTTTGTTGGTAGAAGTAGCGGAGCGCAAGCTAGAGTGGAGGAAGCGCAACCTCGATGCGAAGGAATGCGAGGCTGAGGCGAAGAAGTGCAAGCCTGAGGAAAAGGAATGTGAGTTTTAGGTGAAGGAATCTGAGATTAAGACGAAAGAGCCCAAGCTGGAGGAGGAGAAACGCGAGCTAGGAGCAAAAGAGCGAGAGCTCGAGGCAAAGGAGCTCAAAAATCACGAGCAGGAAGAGCTGGCTAGCTTCGAAATTGCCGGAGTGACTGTTCCATCAGCGGTGCAGGTGTCCAGCAACAATGCAAAGGAGCTAGTGCAGTTGCCCAGAGCTCTGAGTAAGCAAACAGAGAGCAGCGTACCTGCAAATACGAGGGATGAGGCCTCGTGCATTGCGAGCCATTGCCAGTTGAAAAGATCCCGTCGAAAACGCAGGAAGGCTGATCCGACAGTGGCAAGTAGCGCCAAGTGCGCTAAAGTGGCTAAGCGCCATGAAGTCATCTGTCGTGGCACCAAGCTCAATGCTGGGCTTCAAATTGCAAAAAGGCCCGCAAAGAAAAACCTGAGGTTCAGACTGTTGTTGAGATCGAGACCAGACATGAGGCGCATCCCGAAGAGCATTTCATGCAAAATAAGACTACAAAGAAAGTGGCCCGGCTCATTGCTCTCGCTGCACATCAGGTGCAGGAACGCGGTGAAGGAGCGTGTACGACTTACAAGGGCTGTTCCCCTCTGTGGCTAAAGGGTGGCCGTTCAATGAGGAAGATGACAATGGGCATACGGTACCAAGTGGTGGGGACAGGCTTCGTCCGCAGTAGAGGCAATGGGTCGAAGGTTGCAGCTACCTGTCCTGACTGGCAAGAGAACATCTCGTCCTCTTGTTGGGATCGCACACAGTGAAAAGCATGGACTGCACGACTCCCTACAGTTCACCTAAAAGGTGTCTTTGTGGAACCCATTATTAACCACAATAGACAGATGCATTTATCTTGTACACATTTAGTTTTGAGATAAACTTGTGTGCTAACGTTCGATTGCATCTTCGTGACTTCAGAATGCTGTAATGTTTTGTAAGCTATTACCTTTTGTTCATTTAAGCATTAACTTTTGAGCTTTCTATTTGCATTTGAGTGTTGTAAACATACGTGCGAGCGCTCAGGCAGGATTTGAGAGAGCTGGAGTAGAGAGTGTGTGCTTTTCTCTTTTTACGATAATTTAGGCTGGATTTCGAAAGCCTCGTTTAAATGCACATTCTAGTTTGTAGTGCGTTTGTGTGGCCTGAACATAGGTGTCGAGTTTAGTTTATACATACGTTTTATGTCATATGCGAGAGTTTCAATGTCAAGTTTATTCCTGGTTTCTTTCAATCGCCTTGATTTTCATTTATGATACTTGTTTAAGTAGTGCATTTTGAGAATAATTAGAGAGTGTTTGATTTCGATTTGGCAAGAAAGTCTGCTGATGTTCTGAATGCCTCTGAGTAGCACACATGCACACGATGGAGAAGCACTTTGAGTTATGTTTGTCGTTTCGGGGACAAAAGTCACTGTTGGCAACTTTGGTCATTCCCAACCTGCCTAAGTGACAATCCAGAATCGCCTGAAGCAATTTTAATTGGACTTAGTAGTGTCAAGCCTTTACATTTCGATAAGATCTATCCGTACTTTGGGATTCTTCTTCAGATACGTTTCTCGTGTTGTTGCAAAGTGATGGGTTCTTGATTTGATTAGCATAGCCAGACCTAAGAGAAATGATTTGTTATTTATGTTGGTCTGGCGCTTTGATCAGCATTTGGTGGGTGCTTGCTACGGCCGCAGTGGTTTGGCGTTGTTGATTTTTGGATGTTCCAGTTGACTGCCGCAGTGCCGAGAAACACGCACCACATGCGAAAAGAGAGGCAAGACTGCTGGCAATATCAGTCATTTGGCATCGCTTCATTTGAGCCGCGTCGGACAGCTCAAATTCTGGATGCATTATCTGGCGGCGGGGGTGCTGCTGTGCCAGAACTACGGCCATTTCGTTTACCTCTTCGTCACAGCGGGAGGGTCAAGTTTTCCGCTTTTCGGCGCACTTTGCACCCTATCAGTGGAGGCCGGCACCGTGTCGAACCGAAGACGCCGCACGGGAATGGGCTCTTGCTCTGCGACTTTCAGAGAATTCTATCATACCCCACCTGCGCAAGCCAGGAGCGTCCGTAGGAACACAGCGGCCGGTGTCTTCCCGGTGATCTGCAAGTGGATGTTGAACAGTAGGCAGAAGCGCTATTTAAGGCCGTGCCGCCCTTTTGTTAGCAGGCAGTCACCCCAGCTGGCTGGCTCTGTATTCAACCGCTTTAACCATTTGTTATCAAGTTGTTCTGTTTTCAAAGCGCTCGTGGCTTACCTTCCCTAAAGTGAAGTGTTGCTATTCTGCACACTGTTTCGTTGATGGAGATCCTGCCTGCCCACTGGCCACGTCCTGCTAGCTTGACTTCAGAAGGTTGGAGGCAGCGGTGAGATACCAATGGACCCCGCATCTTCTGCTGGTCCCCC
Organism: Hyalomma asiaticum; assembly: GCA_013339685.2. Lineage (NCBI taxonomy): Eukaryota > Metazoa > Arthropoda > Arachnida > Ixodida > Ixodidae > Hyalomma > Hyalomma asiaticum. The sequence continues at coordinate 94,686,877 of CM023487.1, forward strand.
CTCTCACAACATATTGGTGGCAGCAGTGAGATACCAATGCAACCCCATATCTTCTGCCGGTCACCCTTTCACAACACGCTCCAGCACTTTAGCAGACGACGTGAGGCCCCTCCCTTGGATCCCCGTGTGTCTGCGCCGCTTCACTTTGATGTGCGGACGCAAGGGATGCTTTAGTGCTCGCATGTTCACCCTAAGAATGGACGATCCTGTACCTATAAAATGAGAGCATAAAATCAAAATGGGGAAGGTATTTAAATTACAAGCAAATGAAGAAGCCGTAAGACAGAAACAAAAATATTGGCGAAGCTTGCACTAGTAGTGCAAGGCTAGCGAAGCAGACAGGCACTTTGCTTCTCCTGGTTCGTCTCTGGCAAATCCGCCCGAGATACTGCGAGGTCCAGCAAACGCTTGTCTCCTCTTTACTGAGCTCAGTGTGAAGACATCTGTCCCAACCCTTAGCTATACTGCACTATGCACAAACGTACAGCTTTGCAAGATGCTATGTGCTGAACAAATTGACGCACGCTACACTGTCTTTGTCTTCTTTCCCTTCTGCTTGAACACGCTCGCCCACCAGCCGCAGTTCTACCAATGCAGTTGTGGGCCGAGGTCATGTGCGCAGCACGTCGCACAGCGGGCACTGCATAGAAGTGCGTGCACACTCTTGTGGACCTGAACTAATGATGATAGTTTTATGGTACTCCGGAAACGCTTCATACTTATGAAAACGATATAAATGAAGTGTTTGGCAAGATAAAGATTAGCGATCACATAGGAGTAAGGACAAATTAACTCTCAACCTAAAGCAGGCAAGAGCACAGTTAATCACATGAAAACAAACCAACTTCGATCTTGTCAAGGCAAAAATGGAAGAATTTAGGATTGCGCTTCAGAACCGGTATGAGGCTCTGAGACAAGAAGCAAATGAGGACACGAAGAAGAGAGACAGAGTGTGAGAGAAAGGCTAGGGAGATTAGCCAGAATTAGATCATCTGGCTGGCTACCCTGCACTGGGGAAGGGAGAAGAGAAATAAAGATGGAGGGAAATAAAAACGCAATAGGGGACGAGTATCATGGTCTTTCTAAAAAGTCAACCAAGCCTTGACCGACTTATGGTGCAATGACAGTTGGGGTCGGCATTCAAATATTGTCTCCTCCAATGGCGGCCTTTCGTCAAAGCGTGCCAGCATAGCCGCTAGTGGGAGCCTATGTGTGCTGTAGCGAGGACAGTGGCACGAAACATGTTCAATGGTTTCCTCGCTGCCACAGTGACGGCAAGCAGCACTACGTTCCTACCAATCCGGAAGGCAAATGATTGCGGGAATGTGACACCAAACCACAGCTGGTAAAGCACTTTGTCTCAAGTTGAGATAGTCTAGATGGGGTTTGAATTTGAAGAGACAGGTGCAGTCAGTGCAGGCGCATGTGCATAAAATTTGGTGTTTTCCACTGAAATCTTCTCTCCTCATCTGCGAGGGCAGGTACTTTCATTGCCATATCGGTTACCGATAACGGTATGGGATCCTACAGGACCTTCTCGTGCACAGACTGTGCATCTGCAATGGCGTGTTCGTTGCCCACGGTGCAGCAGTGGCTTGAGATCCCCTGCAAGGTGTTATTGTGCCCTTGCTTGACAAGGTGTGAGGAACCACTTGAGGGCCCAAGGCGTAATGCTGGAACAAGACAACAAAGGGCAGACTCAGAGTTGCTGAACACACTGCATTTCTTGGGTGGTTCACTAGAAATCACGCGAAGTGCATAATGAATATCTGCGAGCTCTGCAGCAGTCGATGTCGTCTGGTGAGATAGACTAATCTTTACGATGGCATCTTTTGCAGGAAAGATCACCAAACCTGCAGACGTGCTCATCATTGTCACTGATCCATCGGTATATACATGGGAGTGCTTGTTGTAGGTCTCGTACAGTAAAAGCAGGGAAAGCTGCTTGAGTGCAAGAGACCTGAGCTGAGCTTTAGTCTGCATCCCTGGTACCATCACGTGAACTTGAGGTTGAGCAAAGCACCATGGGAGAACCTGGACTCTCTCTTGCTCAAGCTGCGTAGCCCGATGGAAAATCCGCACAAAAGGACTAAATGGTCTCGTAAAAGGAGACACGAGGTGCATGTTCTGGCAGCGAGGCTAGATGGTGAGCGGGTGCCCGAGCAATGTGCCTGACGTGTGCTCAGAGCACTTCCACAACAACTTGAGTCTCGGCTGGATAGTCGTTTGCAGCTGGTCAGGAGGTCAAAAGTGTGCAGTGAAGCACAATGTGCTTAGGAGGTTGCAGTTGAAGGTAGCTCCGAGGCATGCGAGCTATGTAGCCCAGAAACAGATGACTGCGATATCCCTGAGCATTTTCAGCTGTCCACCAGTCAGGAGAGTAAAGGAGATGATTTGGTTGGAAATCATTTAGAATGTGTGGATGTCACGGATCTCGGGGGCGCTTGGAGAGGATGGATTGGGAGAAGGACACTTGAACGACGATGTTGGCAGGACAGAACGTTACTTCATCTCAAGGGAATATCGGGAACGCGTAAAGCAGAGCGAAGAATCAAAATTTCACGAACAAGTAGAGAGAAAAGACGAAAGTCAACAATAAAGATGTGAACAACCTAATCTGTCCTAGGCGCTCTGAGTTTCTCTGCATTACGCGTAGTCCTGACTGCTAGTACACTAACCATGTGGCTTACCTCCACACACACGGTGGATGCTGAAGTTCAATGTCTTACTTGGACGCGCGGACTTGACGACCGAGTCCACTCGGTGGTGCGTTCTCGTTGTCGGTATCGACGAACTGGGTGGGGCAGCAGTTGTCGCTCGGGTAAGCCCATCCGACCACTGCCACCTGTGGTCCCGACTGACGTGGCAGCCACCGGTGCCGAGTTAGGCCTGCTCGCAGCCTCGGCTCCTACTCGAGGAGGTGACGTGTCGTACCGGGGAATTGCTGCTGGCTGACCTTCGTAGGTGGATAGCTGGCAGTGTGTCCAGGACTGTTAGCTGCAGCATCTCCGAGGAGCCTCGCCCAAAAGTCTTCGAATTCCACGGTCGTGCCAAGGAGTGCCAGCGTCACGGGCTCCCGAACCGAACACCTCGTCCCGTCGACAGAGCATAGCTGCCGATGCATCCTTCCTCGGCCGTCGCCACCCAGACAATTGCCAGCTCAGCGTTCACCGTTTTTTGATTGCAGCTCGGGTCGTGCGCCACGAGCCAGCCGTCCACCAACCACGAACATTGATGTGTCAATGGCACGATCATTCCGGCGCCTCTCCATTATTTCGCACGCCATCTCACGTTTTTCGCCATGTGGCACGTGCTTTGGGCCGCTTTACTCACGACAGTGGATCAGACAGCTAGCGAGGGCAGTGAGTGTACACAGAAGCATAAAAAAGAAGCAGAGGGTTCCAAAATGCACAAAAGGAAGCGGCATAGGCCGAAAAAGCGGCGAAGAGAGAGGAATGCCACAAAGAGCATGGGATGTCTAAATGCGGGCTTCAAAGGAAGAAGCAAAAAAGTGAAAAAGGTGTGGCTGTCGCGCAAGGCAAATCGGCAGAGAATACGTTCGAGCTGGCAAACAAAGGAGGGAAGGACAGCATACTCAGTGCGAACACGGCCTGTGGGCCGGTTGCAATTATCTTCCCGTCCTCTTCACGGTGCTTTGTTGCGGGTATGCAAGGTTGGGGGTCGTCACGTAGTCATCGAACAATGCGACGACGGCAGCGCAGGCAAGGCGATGACGAGAATAGTGGCGCCGTGCGGAGGGTCGAACAGGTGTTTCAGGATTTGCGTTTCCTGTTCAAGTGTTCAGTGCACAACCACCGTGAGTACAGCTCAAAAAAGCGAGACAGACCAAGGCTGTCGAGCAGTGCCAATGAGGGACTTGTTGGAAAGACACTTTTGTATGTTTGCTAACGTTTGCTTTGGGAAGTGGTGTTTCTTTATCACCACATGTAGTGTGAGATTTCAAAAGGACAGAAAGTTGAGCGAGTTGGTAACAGTCCATAATCAAAAGAAGAGGCGTGCAGGACACGGACACAAGGAGAGCAGTGAACAACATGAACGCCGACTAACAACTGATGCACAGCACTGAGGCGAAAGAGAAAGAAGACACACAGCTTATCTGCGCATGCTCGGAATGGTAGCGCCACCTGTCAATCGGTTAGACGTGCCGGACTTCGCGATAGACAACTCCTAAGGCTTTCTATCTCCTCTCTGTTTAAGCTAATCGACGGCTGACTCACGCATGCACTTCCACTAATACTGATATGCCAGGCCTCAACCAATAAACGCGTATCTTCGTTTTTATGCCTGTACAGGATCTCGGTTTTGTCTAACTCAGGCATGCAGCTACAGACCTGGCAGTGCAAGGATAGATTGGACGGCGTCCCACCTGATAGCGACCTTCTGTGTTCAATTAATCTTTGATTAATACAACGCGCAGTTTGCCCTACATAAAAACGTCCGCAGCTAAAAGGAATCTTATAAACTACACCCATGCGACAGTCGCTGAAATTGTTCTTGGCTAGGTGCTTAACAGGACAGATATCCGTTCGCTTCTTACCTTCCATCTGCTCATTTCTTCAATGCACTGCAGCACAAACCCTGCCTAACTTATTGGGAGCTGTAAACACAACATTAACCCCATATTTACTTCCCACTTTCTTAAGCCTGTGCGAAACTGCGTGGATATACGGAATACTCACGACCTTTTTCTTGTTAATGTTACTCTCTGCTACAGCTTTTGTTGCGGTCGAAATCGACTTCTTAAGACGCTCAGCTACTGTGGCTATGGCTAGTCTAGGGTAACCTGCATCTAAGAGGCGCTCGACCTGCGCATTAAAGCTAATGGTCAAACGGTGCACGCACGACTTCGATAGGGCTGACTTTAAACAGGACAAGGCTATTCCGTATTTTACTACTTTCGAATGCTTGGAGTCAAAGTTTAACAACGGCTTAGATGCTCTAGGGGAATACTGCCAACACACGTGATTCCGCTGAAATGACAACGAGATATCTAAAAATTGTATTACGTTTTTCTCCGGTAGTTCTTTCGTAAACGTTAAACCATCTCCATTAAGTTTAAATTGATCGCTTACATAGGTGACGACGGATTCAAAATCATCCTTACTACAAAGTACCAAGTAATCGTCCGCATACCGAAATACCCTAATGATGCGGTCCCCTAAGGCCTCTTTTAAACGGCAGTCAAACTTGCTCAAGTATAGATCACTTAGAATAGGGGCTACCTTTGAACCTATACAAATCCCTGACTTCAATAAAGATTTGATTTGATTTGATTTGATTCTGCACAAACACGCCTTCCCTGTATCCAACTAATGTTGACGTTAGGTACATGGAGAGAATTTCTAGAAAGGTACCTGTGGAAACTCCGCATCTATCTATGAAACCGGACTCCTGCCCTTGTTCTTGAATACATTCTTTCACGCAATTTAGTAAACCTTCATGCGGCAACGAGTAATACAAATCTTCCACATCCATGCTAAACGCTGTGCAGTGGCCAGGATTTTCCTCTGTTAACAACTGAACTAGAGCCTGAGAATTACGTACACGGAAGGGGTCAGAAAAACTTAAGGATGTTAAGCAATTCTGCAAATAGCTAGCTACACAAACTTGCCAAGTCCCTGACTCTGATACAATCGAGCGAAACGGAATTTCTGGCTTATGGGTTTTCGCCGAGAAAAATAATTCTAAAGTGAGCAGTTTTGCCTTTTTAACACTGGAAGCTACCTTATCTAGATTATGTTTCAACAGGAGATCGACAGCTCGTTGTTTTACTACAGAAGGTTTCAGTTTCACAGGTCTAAAATTCTTTTCAACAGCTGCTGAGGCTTTTTCAGAAAAAGTGCTATTCGGCGTTATTACAAAACAACCTTCCTTAACAAAAGCTGTAGCAGAGAGTAACATTAACAAGAAAAAGGTCGTGAGTATTCCGTATATCCATGCAGTTTCGCACAGGCTTAAGAAAGTGGGAAGTAAATATGGGGTTAAGGTTGTGTTTACAGCTCCCAATAAGTTAGGCAGGGTTTGAGCTGCCGTGCATAGAAGAAATGAGCAGATGGAAGGTAAGAAGCGAACGGATATCTGTCCTGTTAAGCACCTAGCCAAGAACAATTTCAGCGACTGTCGCATTGGTGTAGTTTATAAGATTCCTTTTAGCTGCCGACGTTTTTATGTAGGGCAAACTGCGCGTTGCATTAATCAAAGATTAATTGAACACAGAAGGTCGCTATCAGGTGGGACGCCGTCCAATCTATCCTTGCACTGCCAGGTCTGTAGCTGCATGCCCGAGTTAGACAAAACCGAGATCCTGTACAGGCATAAGAACGAAGATACGCATTTATTGGTTGAGGCCTGGCATATCAGTATTAGTGGAAGTGCATGCGTGAGTCAGCCGTCGATTAGCTTAAACAGAGAGGAGATAGAAAGCCTTAGGAGTTGTCTATCGCGAAGTCCGGCACGTCTAACCGATTGACAGGTGGCGCTACCATTCCGAGCATGCGCAGATAAGCTGTGTGTCTTCTTTCTCTTTCGCCTCAGTGCTGTGCATCAGTTGTTAGTCGGCGTTCGTGTTGTTCACTGCTCTCCTTGTGTCCGTGTCCTGCACGCCTCTTCTTTTGATTAAGGGTGTGAGATTTGTTTTGTAGCTTTCTTGTAGATGTCAGATTTAAAGGTGAACATTTGACAGAGATCTGTCTGGTTGGGACGAAATTAAAGGTGAAAAAAGGGGGGACACCAAGCAAATTATAATCAGCAAACGTAAAAAAAAAACTGTTTACTCAAAAGATGAAAAAAGCCCAACGTTTCGGGTCCCACTCGGACCCTTCTTCAGGGGTGACTGGAGGGCACCAGACAGCAGCAGTGCTTATAAGGCCTTCTTTTTTTGTTTCTTTTTTTTTCTCCCCTCCTTTCTCCTTTTCTGGTTCTTTAAGCCGAGGGGGGTCATGCTAGTGATGAACCAGGTGCCGGAGTCCGCTAAAATAGACACTCGGCGTTGTACCTGCAGACCGGTTCACGTTACCAGGTGTCGCCTCAATGTGCCACGATTCCACAAAAAGCCGCCTGTGAAATCTGGTTTCCAAGTCGAGGACACGGGAGTTGTCAAAGGCGATGCGGTGGTCGTGCACCTGGCTGTGCTCAGCTAATGCACTCCTTTGTCTATCGAGCTTGCGGACATCGTCCCTGCGCTGTCGTAGCCTATCTGGGAAGTTCTTGGTCTCTCCCACGTACGACGCGCCACAATCTGAACAAGGAGTGGAGTAAATCACACCTTGCGCTCTCTCCCTCGGCAGCCTGTCCTTCGGGCACGGAAACGGCCAAGCGCGGAAATTGGCTTGTGTGCTACTCTTATTCCCTGCTCAGACAGCACACATGTGAGCGCTTCGCTGGTACCCTGAACATAGGGAATACACACACGTATGGGCTTGAAATGCGGCGGGTCAGTGTCCTTTCGAAGGGGTCGGCGGGGATTAGTCTGGCGGCGAGCAACCTTTCCAATGAAGGCTTTCGAGTAGCCGTTCCTTAGAAGGTCGCTTCTGACCACCTGTTCTTCATCTATCCGCCTATTTTCCGAAGAACAAACCCTCCGTGCATGGGTCAGCAGAGCCGAAACCACTGCCGCTTTATGGTGGAAAGGGTGGTTCGAGCTAGCATCGAGATAGCGACCGGTGTGAGTTGGCTTTCGCTACACCAAGAACTGGAGCATGTCATCCACCTTTGTCACAAGGACATCAAGGAACAGCAAGCACTTGTTCTTTTCCCGTTCCACAGTGAACTGAATGGCCGGCTCTATCGAGTTTAGGTGGGCCGTGAATGCGTCTACAGCAGAAGTTTTAAGAATGCAGAAGCAGTCGTCGACATACCGCGAAACTATCTTCGGAGTGATGTCGGCCGACTGCAAAGCTCTTCCTTCCACCGCTTCCATCACGAGGTTCGCTGTTGTGACAGACACAGAGGCACCCATTGCCGTACCAATTCGCTGCTTGTAGTACTCTCCGTTGACGGAGAAGTACGTGCTGCTGAAACAAAAGTTCAGCAGGCGGCTCAGCTCATCGACGCTCAGGCTTGTTCTTTCCCTGAGGTTCTTCTCATGGGCCACCAAACTTCGTAGCAAAGAATACGTCATGGCTCCACAACACATCAGAAATATGGCAGTCTAATTCTTACCGTCTAACATGTTGTTCAGTCAGGAAAAATTCCACCCGCTCTCGGCATTCCACTCAATCCAAAGTGTCTGCGTTGAAGGTGTCTATTTTTCCAATGACCGGCATGCCTGCACTTGCGTCGCCAGTGTTGTTCCCTTTAAGCATTTTTCCTTGTGATGCTGTGACCAAGCAAGTGGTCACAGCGCATGGTAGTGAGGGCACAGTAGACGCTGTCAGCGGCGTAGACACACTGACTCCACACTAGCTTTTATTGTACAAAGTGGTGCCCCCTGCCGGTTATCACAGTCATACGTGACAGAATTTTAGAAAAAACTATCAAAAGTCTTGGAGATGCTTGCGTGAGGTCGCTAGGTTTAACAGTGAATGAGGGATGGGTGTTTCTTGACCTGTCAGCACATGTCGATGCATGATATTTCTGTCACATTGTTCACACAGCAGAAATACTTATGAGCGAATCAGTGAGTTTGTGCTCACCCTGTTCTTTCATTTTCCTTTATGCAAACTGAGCTGCGCTGAAATAGCTAAACCCAGTGTTGATAACTCATCAGGATTGTCAGTCTGTGTTTAATCTCACTACTCGATGGAACAAACCGGCATCTGTGATTACCGTAACTACCCTAGACGTAAAAGGCAGCAGAGTAAGATGTCGCTTGCATGGTGGACCCTTTCATTGTGTTTGCTAAACTTAAAAAAAATTCTTTAATGTTGAATTAACAAGGCTGTACTGTATTTTCACTAAAGATATAAGTTTGTGACCACAACCCAAATGACCTTTCTGCAACTGATTCATGAATACCACCATCATTGTTCTTTTCGTTGAAGAGTTTATTCAGTTGCCTCACAAATCTAAATGCCAAGAAGTCTATCTGGTGCTCTGCATGTGTATGTAGCACTTTCATGTGATGGCACTCACACAGAAGCTGAGTCTATGTACTCACATAAGCCACTTTCCCAGCCATGGCTGAAAATTCCCGAACGATGACATTCACCACATCTCGAAGCTGAAAAATGCAAAACATTGTACACAATATGTCACATAAGTTTCTTAAACACTGAGAGAACAATACTTCTGCTACAAGAGAGCCACGCATGCTTTGTTCATGTTTCAGCCAGCATGTCTTGAAACATGTGCTGTGAACCTCAGCTATATTACATAATAACCGGTCAAGAAACCTGGCTTATCATTTTTTCATAGATATAGTGAATCCTTCATTGTATCACACAAGAAATAATACAAACCAGTGGTTCCACAAAAGTCTGCATACATCAAGCAATAATAACAATAAAAAATGGCTACGGAGGACAGGCTTCTGTCTATGTGCTTGGATAGCACACGAAGAATATCTTAAAAATAATGCTTCTGCTTTGGATAGTGCTGAAGATAAATATTTAAACAATGACCTAACCTCGTCATTAAGTGCTAACTGATTTAATTTACTGCTGTCAAATTTTACCCGTCTGCACTATATTACACTGAAGGTCAATAATCAACCACTTACAAAAAAAAGCATGCAATTGAGTGCATTCAACAGGAACTTCTGTCCTCACTCAGGAGAATAATTCTAGTGTGCCTGATTTCCTGAAATTTGATTACACCTTCATGATACATTACTTCTTACCACAACTGACATTAGACAAGCATAAGCAGCACAAATGCTGATGCAATAATAGGTTCATTTACTATATGTACCATATTTACTCGAATCTAAGCTGATGTTTTTTGAAAACACGATGTGCGAAAGTGGCGGGTCAGCTTAGATTCAAGCACCACGATTTGACTGCAACCGCCACCTACCTAAAGGCCCGGCCGCGCAAGAGGCACGGCGGCTCATCATGCGCTGATCTCAGACTACCGTATGCAGATGGCTCTACATGCGTATCTGAGGCTCATTTTCTCGACATCCTACGGTAACTGCATGGTGACGAGGTGCTCAGAGGTTAAGTGGTGGTCCCAATGGCTACTCAGGCCAACCGCGTCATCTGCTTAGTACTGTCCATTGTTCCGAAATCTCGCAGGCCCACGTTCATGCAGCGAGGGTCGTTGAGCCGGCGAGATTTCACGTCGGCAAAGGTAGATCGGGTCACGTGATTACGGCGCTGGCAAATGCCACGCACTTTGACACCCTCTCTCCTCCTGTGGCGTGGCAGAGGCGTGAGCAGCGCGAGGGCGGAGTTGGTCAGTTTTCTGGAAGCGATCGTGCAGTGCAGTGGTGCCTGAAACACGTGCTCACGAAATGCCTGCACCAACTGGGCTTCAGAAGCGATGGCACCAACCAAGCGATGCCACTACAGTGCGGCCTTTTATCGAAAGGTCGTTCTCCACGCGGAGAAAACATCAAACCTGCAAGCGCAGCATGAGTTCGGCGTGCATGAAAAGAATGTGCGACAATGGCGGAAACAACGGGCCAAACTCGTCAGCTGTGCAGCAACCCGCATGGCGTTTACTGGACCAAAGATGGGCCGACATCATGAGGCGGAACAAGTTGTCGCTGATTTCATCGGAGAAGAGAGGGAAGCGGGAATGCCTGTGACGACAGAAATTGTTCAGGCAAAGGCCAGGGAAGTTGCCTTCGTGAAGGGTGTCGCACGAGCCAATTTTAAGGCAAGCAGGAGCTGGGCGACGCGCTTCATGAAATGGTTCGGGTTCAGCCTGATACGACGGACCTCCGTGAGTCAGAAGCTTCTGTTGACTTCGAGGAGAAGCTTGCGAAGTTTCAGCGGTACATGATGGACCAACGACAGGAAAAGGGCTACCAAATGGGACAAATTGCAAATGCCGACCAGAACTTCGACATGCCAACGGCATACACTGGGTGCAAAGGAAGTCAAGCTTAGGACAGCAGACTACGAAAAGCAGCAAACGACAGTAATGTAGCGCTGCACCGCCGACGGACAAAAGCTTCCCCCATACATAATTTTCAAGGGCAAGACTGTACCAGACGGTGAAAAGTTCCCCAGAATTGTCGTGCGCGTTCACGGAAAAGGTTGGATGTCCAGTGGGTTGATGGAGGACTGGGTGAAAACGGTTTGCGAACGCCGTCCAGGGCGCGTTGTGCAAGCAGTCACATCTAGTCCTCGACTCCTACCGCGGCCACCTGATTGACAGCGTGAAGACCACGCTTTCTCGTGCTGGGACCGACATCGCCATAATCCCTGGTGGCATGACCAGCCAGCTCCAGCCGCTTGATGTCGCCATTAATAAGCTTTTTAAAGACACGCTTCGCAAACACTATACCAATTGGCTTACGTCGGAGGAACACCAGCTCACTCCAACCGGGCGCATCAAGCGTGCTTCGGTCGGCCAGCTGGTAAAACAGATAGCCGCAACGTGAAACGAAATTCCAGGTGAAACAATCACCACAGCCTTCAAAAAGTGCTGTATATCCAACATACTGGATGGAAGCGAGGACGATGCCCTCTGGGATGAACTCAGCGACAAAGAGGACAGCTATGTTGCAGACGATGACGACGAATAAACTTTCGACGCAGTGCGTGCCCGCAGTGTGCGCTTGCGCAATAAATATGCTGGGTTTTCTGCCGATAAAACGGTGTTTTCTACTTTTTTAATTGAGCCTGCATACGAGGCAATTCTTTTTTTCTTTTTTGGCCTTGCGAATTTCAGGCGTCGGCCTGCAATCGAGGGCGGCCTAGATTCAAGTAAATACGGTAACACATGAGAACTGCCATAGACAAGTGGTAGCGTGTTTGCTTGGTGGCTGGGGTGCCCAGCTAGATTCTAAAGCGTGGCTGGTTGCAGTTGGGAACAACAGCATGTTTACTTGCATCTCTGCTTGTTTTGGAGCATAAGCTGTTATGAGATCACAACAAGGGCCATTTTTTCGCCTGTAATTGTCCGCCGCTGCCAGTGTCCGTAACCACTATCGTGCCAATTTTAAAAAAATAACCAGGACTGCGGAGGATTCAAACCCACATCCCTATGCATGGCAGTCGAGCAGTCTACCATTGAGCTTGAAAAATCATCGCTAAAAGACCTAACCAAGTATAAAGCCTGCTGAGGAATTGCATTAACAAATAATGTTACGTGGCAAAATAGTAATATGCCACTACACGTCGAGGAAAGTGGATTGCATAACAAGTGCGAGGAATCATTTGAAAGAACACAGGGCTGCATGCTTTGTAGCTCTGCGCCCATTATGGAGGCATCGTCAACATCATCATTATGAAACGATCTTCTTCAACTTTTACGCCATCATTATTACAAAGCTCTGCCTCGTGAAGCAGTTCTGTCGTATCGTGCCATGCATCACGCGACAAGCAACGCGCACAGCCCCGACAGCAACCTGACTTGGCTCATCGATATACCTGAAGGCCCGATCACTTGGCCAGATCCCCAAGTGTTTACAATGGCCACTAAGAAGGCTGCTCCTCCAGCTTACACTGTCACTGTCCTGCGATTCCGCGCAGGCCTCGTGTTTTTATGTCTGCACTTCAATTGCAAGATACAAGAAATGCCATGTGATGGAATCACAATGTCCTTTTCTTGTGGTGAACTTGAGCAGGCCAAATTATATTAATGTGCCCAGGCAATTCCGAAAAGACAGACGCATTCATCAACAAAGAAATTTTCCAAATAGATAAGTCAACAGACAAGGTGCATCAGCACGGGCACAGCTAATGTTAGCTAGGAGGCACTAACAACAGGGCACGGCAGCACAGCTACTTGTACAGCTTTGTTCTGAACTAATAACCATCAGTTCTTTTTCCATGCAGGTTGGTTTGTCAGTTTAGGCACATCAGGAGAATACCGATATAACTTCAATTCTGGCCAAAATTTCAGTTCCTATTCGTTTCACACCTTGGTGAAAACGTACAGGATACTTTTCTGTGCACTTGACAAAACAGAAAAACAGCCAGAAGTGCATTTGGTCACAACGCACAGTTGATGACAATAGACTGACCTGAGAAGGGTCCGCACTCGCATGAATGCAGAAGATGCCCGAGTCACCATATGCGTGGTTATATGCAGTGGCGTTGTACATCCAATGGTACCTGCACATCAGAAGTATTTCGCAAGCTGTAACCAGGGTGTTCAACTAAAAAAAAATATGAGCTCGGGTTCAACACGTTCTGTTTTGCTCCGGTTCAAATAAACAAAACCTTTATAAGGTTTGCAAACAGGTTTACAACCCTGAACCGATTCACAAAGTGGTTCAGTGTCACAAGCTACAAAACAGCACTACTGACTCGAATGTGCTAATGTCAAACACTAGAGGCACCATTTCCCAAGTGACCATACTAGTAAAAGTCCACCAGGGCCTGAATTCACACATACTGTAAAACATGTCCCGGAAGAATTGTTTGTGACAGAAGATTCCAAATAATGCTAACGCAGGACAATAGTTTGACTGCCCAAAATCTAAAACAATTGACAGAAGTGCCGAAGAGAGAGCCAGTTCTATGGCCACGTGTTCCTGGGCAACACACATGGCACCACAGGTGCAATTCGTTTGGCAGGTCAGCTGAACCTGAAAAACAAAAAACGCGACAAAGGTAAGGACGCTGGAACAGTCATGGAAGCGGCATTTGGCTTTGGTGCAGCTTTCATAGCAGGAAAAACGAGTTTGGAGCTGGAATTTGTGCTTTTGGACCAGGAAAATTTTCGGTTCATAGCAAGGAAACTACGGCTTCAGCAGTCCTACTGCACAAGCTGGAGGCATATATTTATGCATGGAACAAACAAAGAAAGAAAACCTGTGAATGGCTGTGCTCCGTTTGTGAATAGGACCCCGGACGCTAGCACATTAGAAACATGTCACAAGAAATGCGACTGCTGATCAGCATCGGTGACTGCCTTAGCAGCGACTGCTGTATATTGTAACATACTTTGTTCTGGTGTAGAGCCCCAGGAGGCGCCGTCAAGATATATACAAACACTCTCGCTACAGCTGAGGGTAAGTTGGGCACGGTGTGGAACTTGTGTGTGTGTCATTCCTTGCGGAGACGCAGCCAGTGCTCGGTGTCTCCCTTCACAAACACTACAGTGGAGCAGTTGACATGCATCTTGAATGCCGTCCACTTTCCACCACTCGTTAAATGCAACCAGCTGCCATGAGGCAGACCACAGGGAACATGAGCTGCGGCCATTCGGTCTGCTTGCTTCACAGCCAGCTGCCGAAGCGGCTCTCAGTGCATCGCCGCTTATCGCATTGCTCATAGCCAGCCACCACCCCCAGGAAGCTCAGCAAAGTGCCTGGTGATAATGTTAGGAGAACTGCCCGTGTTTTGGAATCATCCAGGAACATCAGCACTAACACGGACGCGGTTAGCTGGATGATTTTGGAATATATTTATTTGCTCGCCGCTGGCGGCGAAAGTTTTTCTGTGGAATGCAAAGCTGCATTACTAAAAACGCTGCTTGGAACGAAGGTCAGAGGCAACCATGGGTTGCACTCACCGTGACACTGGGTATGCTGAGGTCAACCAAGGACACCTGCTCCGTACTGGTGAAAATGCCAACGGTTAAGTTCAGCCCTCCCGATGTAGTAGTCACAGCCAGACTCTCGTTTCGATACCTCGTGCAAGCCGAGTCTTCCCCCCCAGGATTTTCTCTTCGAATTGCAAGACACAGCCAGCCAGTGCAACTTCGGTGAACTGTAGGACCAGCTGCTGCTCCAACAATTACTCATTGGACTGACTTCTACACAGCTACGTGAACATCTGCTGGTCAAGGAGCCCACACTTACATTCGAGAAGGCCGTGAGGATCATCAAAGATGCTGAGCGTGTCCAGCGTCGCCTCCAGAAATACGAGCCTGAAGCACTGGTACAGTTAAACACAGTGCTCCATCACAATCTGGCGCCGCACCGTTCTTTGCCACGGGTTTTCACACCTTCTATTGAACTCCACCCTAGTCAACTCACTCCACCTTCGTCGATGTGCCAGCGTTACAACCGGCCTCCTCCTGCAACTGGCTGCCCCAACTGTGGCTATCAGCATGTTCTTACTCAGAACTGGCCCTCACGCTGCAAGGTTTGTTACTAGTGTTCCAAGAGGGAACATTTTGCCATGGTGTGTTGCAGTAGCCCCTTCGCGCAGTCACCACAGGCATGGGGTCAGCGATCCTCCAGGTAACCCAGTCCCTTCAAGCCTAGGCGTTCCAATCATGCTGAGTCAATGGCCTTGTCAGCCATCCAACCGGATCTCCCGACTCCGGCATGTTGCGCAGATGTTGAGCTGAAGCACTCTTTCTTCTCCATCTATGTTCGTACGCTGTGAAACTCGCCATCATGAAGGCCTTCATCTTTACTCGTGGACATTGACTCCTCAGTTTCCATTCTGTCTAAAGACTTGTTTACACGGTATTTTGTCGAGCTTTCAGGGTCTGATTCCAGACTGGTAACTTCCTCCAAAAACCTGAAAGACTATTCAGGGACTATCGTTCCACTTCTCGGGTGTTTTCAAGCTCTGGTAACGTTCTGAAACCGCACTGCTGAGATACTGTTCTTCGGCGTAAGAAATGAACAATCTCTTCTTGGTATTGATGAAACGCACAGAATTAAGATGACTCTTGCAGGCGACAGTCTTCAATGCTGTGGCACCAGCCCACAGCCACTTCCAGTGAATTCTGGGTGTTCTCCGAGTGCACCGCCCCAGCCCGAGTGTCTCTGTGAGTTGCCACATGTGCAATCTAACACACCATAAAACATCACATCAGATACAGTGGGCCACCTACCAGACAAATTCAATCATTTTGAACACTTGCTTACTCCTGGCCTTGGCCTCGTACATGGTGTCACCCATCAGGTCAGGGTTCCTGCAGTCCTACCACAATGCTTAAAGCTCAGGCAGCTCCCTGTCACATTGCGAGAACCAGACGAACAGGAAATAGAATATATTGCCACGATAAATGCAGAAGAGGCAACAGCCAGTCACCCTGCAAAATGGCACCGATCGAACAGCACGTCCTCTTCGTTGTCTTCGTCTACCTCCACGCCACAATCCGCGGTGCGCAAAATAAAACTGCGGACGGCCGTAACTGCACAACGCACACAAATGCACTGAAGTTCTGCGTCATTACTCCCCCCCTTCAAAAGCATCGGCCCGATGCTTACACAGGAATGAGGGAAGGAGTGGTGATCATCGTGAGTAATATGGCTTCATCCTAGCCACATGAACGATGTCCGGTTGTGGTGTGCGGCGGGAGCGTCCCGTGGTGCTCTCAGGAACAACTATATAGTTGACGTCGTTGACACGTTCAATAACCCGGTAAGGTCCGAAGTAACGGCGTAGAAGTTTTTCCGACCTTCCTCGTTGGCGCACAGGGCTCCAGATCCATACTTTGTCTCCAATGCAGTAGGAAACTTCTCTGTGACGTAGGTTGTACCTGTGAGCATCGTAGTGCTGCTTAGAGCGAATGCGCAGGCGAGCTAATTGACGAGCGTCCTCGGCTCGCTGGGCGTATTGGGCAGCATTCACTGTGGTGGTTGTGAAGGGGTCAGGCAGAAGCATGACGTCTAACATTGTGGTAACCTCGCGGCCATGGAGCAAGCAGAAAGGAGTAAATCCTGTGGTTTCTTGTACGGCGGTGTTATAGGCGAAAGTTACGAACGGAAGAACACTATCCCAATTCTTGTGATCCACGTCGACGTACATCGAAAGCATGTCAGCGAGGGTTTTGTTGAGCCGTTCGGTTAGTCCATTCGTCTGCGGATGATAAGCAGTCGTGCGACGATATTGAGAACGTGTTACCACAAGACGTCATAGAACATGTCCCTGCATCAGAATGGGTGTCCCCCATTGTTGTTGTTCACAAAGAGAACAGAGCCATTCGAATGCGTGTGGATCTGTGCGCACCTACAAGGTGCTAAATGGTTCTCAGAATTAGATCTTGCCTCGGCCTATCCCCAGGTAACACTACATGAAGACAGTCGTGACTTGATGACCTTTATAACGCGTGAAGGCCTTTTTCAATTTATGCGAGTGGTATGTTTTGGGGTCGCTTCCACTCCTTCTGCGTTCCAACAACAATCCAGTGTGAACACTACACGCCACCTGGCCACGCCTTTTATCAACGACGTCATCAACCACGGGACCTGAATGGAATCTACATAAACAGATGAGATACGCAGCTCAGATAGGGCGCGACACCGCAACCCCCAAAATGCTTAAAAACTGGACAAAAAATCGAGTTTTTGCTAACTGAAATACAGTACAATCTCGATGATACAAATTCATAGGAAGCACGTAAAATATTTGTATCAGCCCGAATTCGTATGAGCCAGAACAAGTTAAAGCAGATCATAAAGATGAACAAGAACTTTATTGGGGTCAACTACTTCTTGCTGAAAATGTCCATGATGTTCTTTTGAACTTCGCTGTCCCTCAAGAAAGCCGCCTGAAAGGAATAAAACTGTGCTGTGGTTTCTTCACTCACGCTGCCGGTGCTTACGATGCAACGCAGTACATCGAGGGCGTCAATGTTCTCCAACGCTGACGGTAGATCACACTCACAGGCATCTTCACCATCACTCTCAGACTCTGTATCCTCTGCCTCATCAACCAGTTCTTCGATGGATCGCAGCCCACAGGTAGCTACGTTGTCATCCGCAGTGACGAAGTCTCGCGCCGAAGCTCGAGTTTCAAGGTTCTCCCAACCCTCGATGTGCAAGTCGTCGTCAGGCTCTTGGTTTTCTGCCGTCAATGCCACATCCGATTCCGCGAAAAACCGACACTTGGGAAATCAATTCGCGATCGTGTCCTGGGTCACATTTTTCCAGGACATGGCCAAGAAATGTAACGCGTCAAGCAGGCTAAATCGCAAGTTTTCATCCTTGGGCTCAATTTTCACCAGGAGCCTCCGCACAAGCAATCCCTTGAAATGGTGCTTCACATTTCGGATTATTCCCGCATCCAGCAGCTGTAGACGGCTTGTGGTGTTTGCGGGCAGGAACCTTACGGTGACACTGCTGAAGTTGCAGTCCTTGGGGTGGGCCGAACACTGGGCAACAAAAAGCAAAATTTTTCTGTTTTTCGCTGCCAGTTTCCGGCCCAAAGTCGTAGGGAACTCGCAGAAAAAATCTGCAGTAAAAAATCTGAGTCAGTCGCTCACGTGAAGCAGTCATTTCGCACGTTCATATTGTCAGGAGTGACAAGTAAGAGTCAAGAAGAAGAGAAAGGTATTACAATTAGCACAAAGAATGGCAACCGGGAAAGAAGATAATGAAGTGCTTTGGAACGCCAGCGTACATGTAAAGCCAGGACAAAGGAAGAGAAGGACGAGAAGTGAGCGCGCGGGGACGCCGGGTGGAAAAAGAAAGGAAGATGAGAAAGACGAAGTGACCGGGCGCGAGGGTTCCGGGGAACGCTAGGAAAGCAGATTGCACTGGGTTTTGCCCCAGTCTGGCGGCACGACAAGTTCTCGCTCGAGTTTCAGCTCAGCGTGAAGCAGTCAACTGTTCCCGGAAGCACTGATGGCCCTGGCTCTAATCTGGCGACATTAGAAGCTCACGCTCGAATCTGAACCTCAGCGTGGAGACGTCCGTTGTTCCTGGAAGCGTTGGCGGCCCTGGCTCGAACACCTGGAGTTTTCAGCGTGGGTGCCGCTGAAGGAGAACAAGGCCACACGCGTCTCCACCCCTTGCTCTCTCACGACACGCACCGTGGCAGGACTCGTCTGTACCAGGAGGGCTGGCCAGCACAAACATCGGTCAGCCGTAGTTCCCGAGAGTGCTACGCCGTGCTCAGCGACGGACCAGAGAGCACCGAGAGCTGGCACTCTGATGAACCATACGCCGGAACTGTGAGTGCATCAACCTCATTTGAACGTGTAGTATGTGCGGGGGCTGAGTAGCTGGACACTGTTAAATTTTTCGTTTAAGAAGCATGTATTTAAGTGTTACTACGCTTATTTGAATGAAAAATGAAGTGTGCGTGTTCGTAAGGCATCGGCGTCTTCCTCAATCCATTCCCCCCCCCCCGAGCAATCAAACAAACGTACCAGGCGGTGTCTTACGCATGACAACATTGGCGAGCCTGCCAGGATTCCATTAACTTCGTCGAGATGGATCTGGAATGTTTGATGGCTACCGGGACTGGTCAGCTGAAGCTATAGTTGCACTTTATCATGATGAACAGAAGAGGTGGATTTGGAGCCGGCACGCTTGCCGACATGCAGCTGACATCGCTCTTGTTTGTGCAGATTTTTGCTGCCCTTTGGTCAACAATCCTGAATGGTGCTGTAGGAGAAGAGACATCGTTTCTGCGCATGCCTGTGTCGTCGCCCACATCGACGGTCACGTGGGCCACATCAGCACGTGGTGGTGCATTCGCACTGCCGGTGATCGCACACGGCAGATTTTCCGAGGACGGCGACGCTGACAGTGACAGGCGACCGATCAACTACGAGCGGAATGAACCACGTGACAAAGGACAAGGCTACATAAGCGAGCAGCACTACGCATTCGTGGCATTTGGAGCCGGCACGCTTGCTGACATGCAGCTGACATCGCTCTTGTTTATGCAGGTTAGTCTCTACTATTCCATTCACAGTCGAACAAACATTATTGTATTGCCGGCTCCTCCCACGATGGCGTTTGCTGCTCCCATGAACGATAAACATGTCCGGGCGAAGGTGTCCAAAAGGCGCTTCTGCTTTTTTCTAATAGTGAGCTGTATTTGCTCTTGCTGTTGCTCCTTGCCGGAGACGTGGAACTAAACCCCGGTCCTGATGGTACTGTCCAAGTAAACAGGTCGAGTCATGATCATGCTACTCAAATACATTGCCTGAGAAGTCTGCAAAACGGTCAGGTGGCGATAATGAATAAGTTAGATGCAACTGAAACTGGATTCGCAAAGCATGAAACTATGATAACAGAAATGAGTAAAAACCTGGCTATCACGCAGGAACACGTAGAGGACGTCAGTGAATTGGTATCGAGGCAGGCAGATATAATCAAGGGGCTTCTGAAACAAGTTAACGAGTTACAGGGGAAGTCGGTCGAAATAGAGGACAGAAGCCGGAGACAAAATTTAGTCTTCTATGGGGTGGACGACACTGACCGGTTTGAAAACACGGACCAGTCAGAAAAATTAATCCAGAGGATTTGTGAAGATAACTTGGGAATACAGTTGAAGTCAGTTCAAAGAGCGCACCGGATTGGTCGTTTCACTGGAAAGGCTAAGCGACCAATTATTGTAAATTTCTTCTATTACAAAGAAAAACAAGACGTTCTACTAAATGCCAAAAGATTTAAAGGGACCAGTTTCAGCGCTGCTCAGGATTATTCGCCTGAGACACGTAGAATGCGCAAGCGCCTGTGGGAATATGCGAAAGCTAAAAAGGAAGATACAAATAACAAAGTGAAGTTAAGTCATGATAAGCTTATTATAAACGGCAGGGTTTTTAGGTGGGACAAAGAAAAGGAAGAAGTTGTTCCTGTTACAAAACCTTGATGTGGAGCCCAAATTAAGGTACGCCCTCATGTCGACCTGGTTGCTCTAGTTGTGAATTGCCGTAGCATGAGTAACAAAGCGGATGAACTTGCGGCCTTAATAGAGTCTGTAAAGGCGGATATAGTATTTGGCACGGAATCTTGGCTAAACCCTTCCATCAGCGACAGTGAAGTTTTTCCAGAGAACTTTATTGTCTATCGAAAAGATAGGGTGAGCCGTGGTGGCGGCGTTTTTTTGCTTGTTCGGACTGATTTACGCTCATCTGCCCTTGATATCAGCCATGATGCGGTGGAAGCAGTGTGGTGTAAAGTGCATTTATCTCATTACTTTTCACTCACTGCCTGGGTGGTGTATCGGCCACCAAACTCTGATGTGGCGCCAATACATGCTTTCGGTGAAGTTATCTCTGAGGTTTCAGGTCAAGTTATGTTGGTAGGTGGCGACTTTAATTTACCAGACCTTCACTGGAGCGATAATACCTGTGTATTGCAAACATGTAGTCAAGTTAACATGAACATGAAGAGCATTATTGATACCCACGGTCTGCTACAATATGTAACCGAGCCAACCCGTGAAAATAGTATCTTAGACTTGTTGTTTTGCAACTCGCCAAACCTTGTAAACTCAACAAGTGTTATTCCGGGCTTAAGTGACCACCACGCTGTAGTCGCATCTATAAAAACAAAAATTCATCACGTGAAGCACAGCGGGAATAGAAGAGTATTCTTCTTTGACCGAGGCGATTATTCTAGCATAAATGAAAAACTGTATAGTTATCTACCGGTCTTTGAATGCCTGGAGGATGATAAGGATGTGCATGAATTGTGGCGTCTGTTCAAAAATAAGCTACTTGAACTCGTTGAGGCACACGTGCCAAGCGCAGATTCCTCCAAAATGAAAAAACGAAGAAAGCCGTGGATGACGTCACGTCTGTTGCGGCTAATCAATAAGAGAAAGCGGTTATTCGCTAAATTCAAACGAACTAAACGGACTAGCCACTATCAAAAGTTATTTCAGATTACGCAAGAATATAAAAAAGGTATAAAAAATGCCAGAGGCGTATATTTTAAAAAATTGAACGACACGCTGAGAGCAAATCCTAAGCATTTCTGGCAATATATCAAGAGTTGCGGTTCTGACAGTGTCGGTATAAATGAAATTGTTTATAATAACGAAACTATCACAGATGATGGAGAGAAGGCGAATTGTTTGAAACAACTATTTAAATCTATCTTTTTGCCAATACAGGACTTTGCCTATTCGTCCGACGCCAGTAGCATATCCTCCAATGAACCCAATTGAGTTCAGCGTAAGTGGCATTGAAAAGCTATTAAAGCAAACAGATGAAGCGAAAGTAACTGGCCCAGATGCGATTTCTCCGCGTATTCTGAGACGATGCGCCGAACCAATCTCTCTTTACGTGCACATAATTTATAAACAATCCTTGAAATCAGGCCTCCTACCTGTTGACTGGAAAACTGCCCATGTTGTTCCAATCCACAAGGGGGGATCGAAAAAGGATGCTGGGAATTACAGACCAATCTCTCTAACATCGATACTGTGCAAGGTAATGGAACACATTCTCTACTCTGGAATAATGAAACACGTCACTGAAAACAATATATTAACTAATGTTCAACATGGGTTCCGAAAGGGGTTGTCGTGCACCACACAACTGGTTGAATTTTATCATGATCTGGTATCCACCATTGATTCAGGGGGGCAAACTGACTGCATCTTCTTAGATTTCCGCAAGGCATTCGACACGGTAACACATTCACTCCTTTGCAACAAACTTAAATTACTAAATATAGATTCTGCTGTCCTAAATTGGATTGAAAATTATTTGTGCCAGCGCCAGCAATGCGTCATCTTAAACGGCAAAAGCTCTGATTACGTTGATGTGACATCGGGAGTTCCACAGGGTTCAGTTTTGGGGCCACTTTTATTTTTAGTTTACATAAATGATATTTCAGCAGGTATTTCATCACATATTAGATTGTTTGCAGATGATTGTGTTGTGTATAGACAAGAGTGACAGAGACCTTGCCCAACTGCAAACAGATCTGGAACGTGTTCAAGATTGGTGCTCTACATGGAAAATGAACCTAAATAATAAAAAGTGTGTCCATGTCTCTTTTACAAGGAAGCGGAAACCAATGGAAACAGAGTATACTTTAAGCAATGAACGTCTAAAAAGAGCAGATAGTTATAAATACCTAGGGGTAGTCTTGTCATCCGACTGCTCGTGGAATGCGCATGTAGGTGATGTGGTTTGTAAAGCTGGAAAGGCGCTAAACTTTATCCAACGTAATTTAAAAACTTCGGAACTGAACTTAAAAAAGACAGCCTATTTAACATGTATACGACCTATACTGGATTATGCTTGTGCCATGTGGGATCCTTCGCAAGCCACATTGATTGATGAAATTGAAAAAATTCAAAACCGGGCGGCCAGGCTCGTCTTGGGACGGTACAAGAGAGGGGAGAGCTGCACTCAGATGAAAAATGAACTTGGGTGGGAACTGCTTTCCTCGCGTCAGCAAAAGCTGCGACTGAAGTTCTTTTTTCAAATATATAATGATAAAACAGGAACTAATAAAGAAAAATACTTTAAGGAACCTCATTACCATTCATCTAGAACTGACCATGTTTTTAAAAGAATAGAATTACGCACCAGGACGAACCTATTCACGAATTCATTTTTCGTTAGAACTGTTAAAGAGTGGAATGGATTGTCTGCCATGCAAGTGTGCTGTAAGAATGAAGAATTGTTTATGTCGCTTCTGCAACCCCCCTGCTGTAACGCCTTTGGGCAATGCGGGGTAACCTTTGAATAAAGAATAAAGGTTGAGAGAAGAGCGTGCAGAGGCACGGGAGGCCGCGAAAGAAGATGAGGAAAGAGCAAAAGCTGCGGACGAGCGTGCATATAGAAATTTACTGATAGAAAAAGAGCTGACGGAAAAGAAATTGCAATTACGTGCAAGTGATAGTGGTGAAGAGACGGGAGCTAAATCGGTTGTGGCAACCGACAGGATAGTGAAAATTTGTCCACAGAAAATGATCGCACCCTTCGACGAAAGGCGAGATGACCTTGATGCATATATCCAGCGTTCTGAGAGGATAGCAATTGGACAAGGTTGGCAGAAGAGCGACTGGGCGACGGGATTGAGCATGTGTCTTACTGGAGAGGCATTGGCCGTTTTCAGCCAAATGTCAGCTGCTAACGCGCTTGATTATGAAAAGTTAAAGAAGGCTCTCCTGTTGCGCTTCAGACTAACGGCCGAGGGTTTCAGGGAGAAATTCCGTAGCTCCAAGCCACAAGAAAATGAGATGGGCCAGCAGTTCGCCGCTCGAATATCTAATTACTTTGATCGGTGGATGGAGATGGACAACGTGGAAAGAACGTTTGAGGCCCTACGGGAAAACATGATCGCGGAACAGTTCATGACATCATGTCATAGGGGAGTGACAGTATTTCTGAAGGAACGTAACCTCAAGACCATAGCGGAGTTAGCCGAACACGCGGACCGCTACATGGAAACTCAAGGTCAAAAGAACTTGGGAAAGGGGAAGGAAGAAACCAGAGAAGGGAAAATACCACAGGAGAAAGAGCAAACTCGAAGCACAATCAAATGCTTTTTGTGTGGACGGACAGGACATAGAGCTATAAATTGTGCCCTGGGACGAGCTCCCAGTACGTCGGTGAAATGTGACAGGTGCGGAAGGCGGGGTCATATCACAGAAACCTGCCGATCTAGGATGGAGAATAAAGCTGCTTGTGTGGTCGCTGGTGAAAGCTCGGTTGGTAGTGGTAGAGAGCAGCAGCTCAGGCAGGAGAACACAGAAGAGACAAGTGCTACCACGTCATCTTCAAAGTCGGAACGCACAGAAGACGTGATGCCAGTGGTGGTGGGAATGTTACAAGGGAGAAAAGTATCTGTCCTCAGAGACACCGGATCCAACATTGTCCTTGTAAGACAATCCATGGTGCCAAAAAAATGATATCACGGGTGTAGAGAAGCAGGTTCGATTGGCCGACAGAACAGTAAGACGACTGCCTGTTGCTCGGATACTGATTTTGACGCCGTATTATTGCGGGTGGGTTGAAGCCCGGTGCGTCAAAGACCCACTGTATGACGTCATTCTTGGGAATGTGCCAGGGGTCAGGAGGGTGGACAACCCAGATCCCCTCTGGAGCTTCCCTGCTATAAGGATAGCAGGAGGAAGTGAGGAGGAAGCAAACAAATGTGTGTATAATGGCGACGAAAGAAGTGCTGATCCGCCCACAGGCAAAGATGCAATACATGCGGTGGAGAAGAATACAAAGAACAAGAAGATACCCGAGAACATGTCAGCGAGAGTCATGGACATAACCGCAACGGAAATGAAGAAAAGACAGGAAGCGGACACTACGCTGCGACGGTGTTTTGAGAATCAAGGAAAATGGATTCAGTGCAAGAGGAGTCAGGTTCGGCATAAATTTGAGTAGGTTGGAGGGCTACTCTACTGAGTAATAGAGAGTCAATCGGGAGGAGAAAAGAGACAGTTAGTAGTGCCGTCTTCTCTCCGGAGGGCCGTTCTTAATCTGGCACATGACACCATTATGGCAGGCCATCAAGGAGTAAGGAAGACGACAAACCGAGTAGCTGAAGAATTCTTTTGGCCAAGAATGCAAAGTGACATCAAATGATTTGTACGGTCTTGTGACACATGTCAGAGATCCACGCCAAAAGGGTTGCTATCGAAGGTACCTTTAGGGACTATGCCTATAATTGAGCAACCATTCCAAAGGGTCGCAGTAGACATTATAGGGCCTATTAATCCAACATCGAGTAGAGGGAATAGGTACATCCTTACAATGGTGGATGTTTCCACTAGATATCCTGACGCTGTCCCAATGAGAACTATTGATACGGTGACGATAGCAGAGGCTCTGGTGGCCATGTTTACGAGATATGGTGTTCCAAGAGAAATACTGACAGATAGAGGGGCGTATTTTACCTCAGGATTGATGACAGAGATTTGCAGATTGCTGTCTCTGCGGCACCTCTTGACTACTCCATACCACCCCATGAGTAACGGGCTGGTGGAAAGGTTCAATGGTACGCTCAAGAACATGTTACGCAAAATGTGCCAAGAGAAACCTAAGGAGTGGGACAGATATATACCTGCGCTCTTGTTTGCATATAGAGAAGTCCCACAGGCTAGCACTGGCTTTTCGCCTTTTGAATTGATATATGGAAGAGCGGTGAGAGGACCATTAATGGTGCTGAAAGAAGTGTGGTCGAATGCGGAATTGAAAGAGGGACAAAAAGCTTCATATGCTTACCTTCTGGAACTGCGGGACAAGCTAGAGGAAACATGCCGCATCGCCCGAGACAACCTCACCGAAGCGCAAGCATCATACAAGAAGTACTACGATAGGAGAAGTCGGAAAAGAGTGCTTCAAGTTGGGGACAAAGCACTGGTACTGCTGCCAAATGACAACAACAAACTTACAATGAGCTGGAAGGGGCTGTTCGAGGTGAAGAAGAGAGTAAGCGAAGTCGACTACGAACTGGAAATTGGAGAAAGGAGAAAAGTACTACACATCAACATGCTGGAAAGATATGAAGCGAGACAACCAGAAAATGCAGAGGAAGTTGCCAGCATGGTTATCACGGAGTCTGATGTGGGAAGTCTGAATGAAGCAGAAATACCGACATACAACACTAACAAAACAATGGGTCGAGAAGAAGTGGTGATAAGAAAAAGGAAGAGACAACGTTGGGGCAGATTTTATGAGTAGGGTGATGTAGAACATTCCTTAGTGTCACTCACCGAGTCTTGACTATTCAATTGTGCGGGTGTGTTTTCTTTGTTTTGTTTTTTGGCGACCTGGGCGCTTTACGCTGACGTACCGACACATACAGTGTTATGTGCGTTATTGAAGTGCGGCGGTAGTGCAACGGTGGAGAAGTGCTGTGCAGTGTTGTGAGTGGTGCGATAGTGCAGTGAAGTGCGGTGTTGTACAGACGAGTATTACGCCGTAAAGAGTGGTGCCCTGCGGTGAAGTGTGTAGTGCCGGCAGGGGGTGAAGTTTTCGTCGAGCGAAAACTTGGAAAAATTGGGGGCCATTGTCAGGGGGAGTGACAAGTAAGAGTCAAGAAGAAGAGAAAGGTATTACAATTAGCACAAAGAATGGCAACCGGGAAAGAAGATAATGAAGTGATTTGGAACGCCAGTGTACATGTAAAGCCAGTTCATATTGACCAGCTTACAGCGCAAACGGAGACGAAGACGAAGGAAAGACAAGGTGACAACACGAGCGCTGACTCTCAACTGAAGTTTATTCCAAGAAACGACACGAATAAATACACATGTTAACCAAGATTTCAACCGAGCGATTGCGCGTGTACAGCAAAGTCATCCAAGTGACGTAAAACTCCCATCACACGTGGAGCACCCACGTGCGTCCAAGAAAGCATACACAGAAGTAGGTAGAGTGAACACAATCTTTCAAAAGAACCCATTCCCGCGTCATTCATGATGGCAGGCTGCACTCCAGAAATTTTATTTCCTTTTCTCTAAGGGCAACAGACGGATGACTAATGCATCTTTCGCCTTCTCTGATAATGAAGAGAGCCTCCATTAGCTCTCTCGTAGTCTGATGACCATGCCGGAACAAACAATCTGTCTCCCTCGCCATCGGCTCACAACCGCAATCTTTGCAATGTGATGGCAGGTGCAAACCGCCTGCAGCCCTCAACGATGACAGATGTTCACTCAATCTAATATTTACACATCGGCCGGTTTGACCAATATATACGCGCCCGCATGACAACGGCAGCCTGTAAACAACACGTGATTTGCATTTTACGTATCTGTCTTTTTGCTTTTTTGGACATTGCACGCAATCTTTACCAACACCTGAAAGCTTTTTTTGCAGACGGGAGCAGACAGAAGCAAGTTTGTTAGGGGCCGATAATGCCACGCCCACCCCATATCTACTTCCTACATTCTTCAGGCAGTGCGAAAACTTATGCACATAAGGTACAACCACCGGTCGTTTTTCATTGCGCACATGTTCTGTCGTCTTTTTTGCCTTATTGGAACCCCTAACCCACCTGATCATCTTATGGCATGCTCTCAAAATTTCCACTTCTGGGTATCCGGCTGTCTGCAACTTTTCAATCTGGCTCAGGAAACTCTCCTTCAGGGAGTGGGTGCACGTCTTCTGAATCACGGCGCGCAATGCTGAGTATACGATGCTGGATTTCACAGTCTTAGAATGACCAGACGAAAAACTCAGAATCGCCTTTACAGATCGGGGTTTATATAACCAGCACAAGTGGTTATTCCTAAACCTGAGTCTAATATCTAAGAACTGAAGTTCTGCGTCGACAGATAGTTCACAGGTAAACCTCAATCCTTTGCCACATGCCGTGAAAATCTTTAAAATCCTGTCTAACCTGCTATGGTTATCGTCTCGTTCCGTGATAACCAAAAAATCGTCAACATATCGGAAGACACGTAAGGCCAACCTACCCAAATTATGGGCGATCGCTGTATCAATGCGGCTAAGAAAAATATGGCTTAGGATTGGGGCCACCTTTGACCCGATACAGATTCCTGACTTCTGTGTAAAAACGTTCCCGTTCCATTCAACAAACATAGAACGCAAATAAAACGACAACATTTCTAAAAACCTTTCCACAGAAGTGCCACAGTTGTCAATAAACTTAACTTCATCATTATCGTCAACAATACAGGACTTGACGTTGATCATTATTTCATCGTGTGGTAGTGAATAAAACATGTCTTCAATATCTACACTAAAAGCGGAGCATGAACCAGGATTATGATCCTTAAGAAAACTGACGATACTATCTGAACTTTTCACCGAAAAAGGATCAGTGACGTTTAAAGACTCAAGGTGCGTCTGTAAGTAACCCGACATTTCGTGCTGCCAAGTTCCCCTTTCCGAAATAATCGCCCTAAAGGGAGAGTCTTCTTTATAGGTTTTCACTGAGAAGAATATTTGCAAGCTTAAGCCTTTTGCCTTCTTAACTCGAGAGGCCAGGCAAGCGAGATTACATTCTTGCAGCATAGTGAGCGCCTGCTGTTTCACTTTTGCTGTCTTAACTTGAATGCGGTTAAAATTTTTCATAACGGCTGCATCCGACTTCTCAGTGAATACACCTTCCGGCATTACCACAAACATACCCTCCTTGTCCGACAGACACGCTCTCAGCCCTCTATGCTCCAAAAAATTCACTACAAAATTCACAGGCGAGGGCTTAGTCCTCGTAGAAGACTGTGCGCAAACATCGATACACTCTGACACACACCTTGCCTGCTCTCCCTCGGGGACGAATCGAGAGATGGACCTTGACAGAGCAACCCTCTCCGCCGGAGGAACCTTTGGTTCAAAGGCGAACTTCGGTCCCAGGCAGAGAACATTCCGCACATTCTCGGGCACGGAGCAGTCCCCCAGGACACGAATATCACCTTGAGGTCGCCCTTTTTTCTTCTTAGTTGGAAGAGTCGGCCGCACCACGTTCCATAAAAATTCGGTGACCCTCTTGGTTGTCGCCCGCCATTCTTGTAGGTTACTTACAGACGCACCTTGAGTCTTTAAACGTCACTGATCCTTTTTCGGTGAAAAGTTCAGATAGTATCGTCAGTTTTCTTAAGGATCATAATCCTGGTTCATGCTCCGCTTTTAGTGTAGATATTGAAGACATGTTTTATTCACTACCACACGATGAAATAATGATCAACGTCAAGTCCTGTATTGTTGACGATAATGATGAAGTTAAGTTTATTGACAACTGTGGCACTTCTGTGGAAAGGTTTTTAGAAATGTTGTCGTTTTATTTGCGTTCTATGTTTGTTGAATGGAACGGGAACGTTTTTACACAGAAGTCAGGAATCTGTATCGGGTCAAAGGTGGCCCCAATCCTAAGCCATATTTTTCTTAGCCGCATTGATACAGCGATCGCCCATAATTTGGGTAGGTTGGCCTTACGTGTCTTCCGATATGTTGACGATTTTTTGGTTATCACGGAACGAGACGATAACCATAGCAGGTTAGACAGGATTTTAAAGATTTTCACGGCATGTGGCAAAGGATTGAGGTTTACCTGTGAACTATCTGTCGACGCAGAACTTCAGTTCTTAGATATTAGACTCAGGTTTAGGAATAACCACTTGTGCTGGTTATATAAACCCCGATCTGTAAAGGCGATTCTGAGTTTTTCGTCTGGTCATTCTAAGACTGTGAAATCCAGCATCGTATACTCAGCATTGCGCGCCGTGATTCAGAAGACGTGCACCCACTCCCTGAAGGAGAGTTTCCTGAGCCAGATTGAAAAGTTGCAGACAGCCGGATACCCAGAAGTGGAAATTTTGAGAGCATGCCATAAGATGATCAGGTGGGTTAGGGGTTCCAATAAGGCAAAAAAGACGACAGAACATGTGCGCAATGAAAAACGACCGGTGGTTGTACCTTATGTACATAAGTTTTCGCACTGCCTGAAGAATGTAGGAAGTAGATATGGGGTGGCGTGGCATTATCGGCCCCTAACAAACTTGCTTACTGTCTGCTCCCGTCTGCATAAAAAGCTTTCAGGTGTTGGTAAAGATTGCGTGCAATGTCCAAAAAAGCAAAAGACAGATACGTAAAATGCAAATCACGTGTTGTTTACAGGCTGCCGTTGTCATGCGGGCGCGTATATATTGGTCAAACCGGCCGATGTGTAAATATTAGATTGAGTGAACAATCTGTCATCGTTGAGGGCTGCAGGCGGTTTGCACCTGCCATCACATTGCAAAGATTGCGGTTGTGAGCCGATGGCGAGGGAGACAGATTGTTTGTTCCGGCATGGTCATCAGACTACGAGAGAGCTAATGGAGGCTCTCTTCATTATCAGAGAAGGCGAAAGATGCATTAGTCATCCGTCTGTTGCCCTTAGAGAAAAGGAAATAAAATTTCTGGAGTGCAGCCTGCCATCATGAATGACGCGGGAATGGGTTCTTTTGAAAGATTGTGTTCACTCTACCTACTTCTGTGTATGCTTTCTTGGACGCACGTGGGGGCTCCACGTGTGATGGGAGTTTTACGTCACTTGGATGACTTTGCTGTACACGCGCAATCGCTCGGTTGAAATCTTGGTTAACATGTGTATTTATTCGTGTCGTTTCTTGGAATAAACTTCAGTTGAGAGTCAGCGCTCGTGTTGTCACCTTGTCTTTCCTTCGTCTTCGTCTCCGTTTGCGCTGTAAGCTGGTCAATATGAATTATCACCAACTCGCCCAGATTTCCGTTCTCGTTCATGTAAAGCCAGGACAAAGGAAGAGAAGGACGAGAAGTGAGCGCGCGGGGACGCCAGGTGGAAAAAGAAAGGAAGATGAGAAAGACGAAGTGACCGGGCGCGAGGGTTCCGGGGAACGCTAGGAAAGCAGATTGCACTGGGTTTTGCCCCAGTCTGGTGGCACAACAAGTTCTCGCTCGAGTTTCAGCTCAGCGTGAAGCAGTCAACTGTTCCCGGAAGCACTGATGGCCCTGGCTCTAATCTGGCGACATTAGAAGCTCACGCTCGAGTATGAACCTCAGCGTGGAGACGTCCATTGTTCCTGGAAGCGTTGGCGGCCCTGGCTCGAACACCTGGAGTTTTCAGCGTGGGTGCCGCTGAAGGAGAACAAGGCCGCACACGTCTCCACCCCTTGCTCTCTCACGACACGCACCGTGGCAGGACTCGTCCGTACCAGGAGCGCTGGCCAGCACAAACATCGGTCAGCCGTAGTTCCCGAGAGTGCTACGCCGTGCTCAGCGACGGACCAGAGAGCACCGAGAGCTGGCACTCTGATGAACCATACGCCGGAACTGTGAGTGCATCAACCTCATTTGAACGTGTAGTATGTGCGGGGGCTGAGTAGCTGGACACTGTTAAACTTTTCGTTTAAGAAGCATGTATTTAAGTGTTACTACGCTTATTTGAATGAAAAATGAAGTGTGCGTGTTCGTAAGGCATCGGCGCCTTCCTCAATCCATTCCCCCCCCCGAGCAATCAAACAAACGTACCAGGCGGTGTCTTACGCGTGACACATATCATCCGCAATGGCTGGGGAAACTGTTCATATAATACCAAATGACGGCACATTTTATTCAACGTAATCAGTCAAAAACAACATTAAAATTCGTATCATCGCGAAATTCACATCAACCATAATTATATCATCGAGGTTCTACTGTATTCATGTTCCTAGAGTTATTCCGCACCAACTCACAAATTTTCATATCCAAATTTAATAACTACCTTGCTTCTAAGAACCTACACCACACATCAGGCCCTTAAGTTTAGGGCAAAAAAAAATTGAACGTTTTTCCTCAATTTTTCAAAATGGAAAATATTCATGACCTCCCTGTGTTGGAGGAGCAATATCTTTTTTTTTTTTATACAAGGGTTATCATCGTTAATTTTCTTTTTTTTTCTTGGAAGATGTATAGAAGTGGCTTGTCGTAAAGTAAACTTTGTTATAATATTGTGCTAAGGAACTTTTTTAAATGAAGCTTTTGTTTCAAGTATCAACGAGGACATTCATTGTGTCATGTTCAACAGTCTGTAACTTTACTTGGAAATGGCCTAAAACAATGACTTATGCTTCTTGGTACACTGTTAATATCGTCACTTGATTCTCTGGGCTGCTTTTTATTGTGAGGGCTGTGGTTAATTAGCAAATTAGGCCTCAATAAAATAAATTAATTTTCGATGTTCTGTCAGAACTATTCCTCACAGAATAAAAATGATTACATTGTTGAAATAGGTAGTTAAAGATGCATTAACTGTAAAAATTTCATTCAAATACTCCAAATAATAAAAAAATATTTCCAAGGCACAGTGTCCCCCCTTAACCTTCCAGATGCTGACTAGCCTGCTGTCGAACAGCCTGTCTCTGCTCTTGGGCCTTCCGTCGGAACAATTGGTGTCCGTTCAGCATGAGGTAGACTACGCCACCATCCATCCACCAGTCGGTCCACCGAACATAATGACAGAACCACATTCAGCGCTGAACACTGCAGTCTGCCTAGCCACGCTTTTCATCGATGATGTCATCAACCATGGGACCTGAGTAAAATTTACATAAACGGACGAGATACGCAGCTCAGATGGGGCGCGACACCGTAACCCCCAAACTGCTTATTGTGATGTTAACCTTCCAGGTTAGTAACATTTGTCTTTCAAAGGAATTTTGCAGCGATGAGCCATTTCTAGTTGCGGTGTTGTGCCCCTATGACATAGAATGGCGTCGCGTCATCAGTCTCTGTTGCAATGCCGCTGCCATGAAATTTCTGTGCCAGATTTTGTTAATGTTTTCGGGCGATGTAGAGCTTAACCCCGGCCCAAATGTAGCGCGTGAACTAGAACCTACACTAACCGCAATCAAGAATATAAAAGAACAGCAAAAGACAATTTACGTCGTATTAGCTAATCTCAAGAGTGCTCAAGCTACCCAAGAAAAACTGCTGTCATCACTCAGAGACCATGTAACCTTGCTTGAATTGACAAAGAATGATACAGTAATTGATCACAGCACAAACTATACCGAGCAGATTAAAAGTGACATAGAAGTCCTTAAAGCTGGCAGTAGTGACACGAACAATAGGCTAAACAGAAACAATCTGCTATTTTTTGGTCTTGACTATACAGCGAACGAGTCATGAGGTTCCTCGGAGCAAAACGTCATGACACTGTGTTCGAACCTAACGTCACAAAAAGTTGCAAGTAGTCCCAGGTAGTATTGAACGCGCACATCGTATTGGTAAATTATGCCCAGCAAAGAAACGCCCGATTGTTGGGAAATTGAATCATTTCAAGACTAAAGCAGAAATTCTAGCCTACGGCCATGAACTAAAGGATACTAACTATGCTGTGAGGGAGGATTTTGCACCCACTACTCCTTTCGCGCGATCAAAGCTACTCAAGCTTATACGCCCCTAGAAATGCCCCTTTCAAAGTGGCACCTGCACGTGGGCAACAACACATACTTCTACGACAAAGAAACAGATAGCATGAAGGAGTGCTCTCACTTCTTAGAAAGCGACAGATATGCTCCTGGCTGTACTACTGAAGGAAGCATTTCATGCAATGCATGCACTATATCCAAAATCCTGACCCTCCAATCAACAATGTGCATTGTTCTGTTGCATTGTGTTGCATTGTGTTGCATTGGATTTAGATTTCATTGCACGCCTTCCCCTCAACTCTGCACTTGACATCATGCTAGCAGCCACCAGACCTCCGGGACTGGCGTGCCCTCGGAGACCACGGGAAAACAAACCACGCTGCAGCTTTGCTTCCGAACGGCGGCACTGCACAGCATCCAAGTATTTTCTTTCTTTCTAGCTTTCAATGAAATCAATTCTTTTGGAGCAAACGCGAGTTGACTATACCTTTGAACTTAAAACTACTTTACTGTAACATCACCGAATAATACCATGCCAGCTGGTAGTGCCCCACAGTCGTTTCGGGAGTGCTAGAATGCTGGGGATTCAAACGGGTGTTACTAAATGTGCAATGAATACTTCACCAAAATATTTCGGAATTGGCTTGTTGAATGCATAATGAAGCAGTGAGAATTACAACCGAGCATCTCCATATTCTTTTCACAACCCTTTTAATATTGCATTCACTAAGATACGAAGTGTTGTACATAAATGCGATCACCTATGTAGGTACATCACCAATACAGATGCCAATATCATTCTTCTCTTCGAAACATGGCTGAATGAGGACCTCAGAGATGGCAAAATCCTACCTTCAGATTTCATACTTTATCGTTATGATATAATTGGTAGGAGAGGTAGTGCCGTACTCATAGTTATCAAAAATAACCTGCAATCATCTCTCATTTGTCATGATAACGAGCTAGAGCTATCATGGGTATGCGTACATAATTCCCCCCTGAAATCTGTCTTTGGAATCTGCTACAGACCCCAAGAAAGCCAGCCACTATTTTGCCATAATCTTCGTCGAGCGTTAGACAACATAAAAAAGGCATTCACTGACTCCCTATCTTCATCTTGGGGGGATTTCAACTATCCAACCATTAATCGGCCCCTTTTAACAGTGTGCCACGGACCTCCATCTTATGAATCTAAATAGTTCCTCTGCTTAATCTTAGATTTCAACTTTCACCAGGTTGTAACATGTCCCACTATGGGCGACAATACACTCGATCTCTTACTAACAAATTGCCCAGTATAACTGCTCTACCTGAGCTTAGCGATCACAGCTTCCTACATATAGTCTCCATCAAATAAATTTACCACTGACTATAACAGACGCAATTACGATCTTATAAATGAAGAACTGGAGTGTTCTTTTCCTAGCTTTCAGAACACATGCCTAACACACAGCGCTAATGCCAATTGAGAACTTTACAAGAGCGTTATGACAACCCTAAAAAATAAATATACACTACAATCCTTGTGAAAACAGACAATAAAAATCCGTGGTTTAACAAGTCTCTCAAAACCCTCCTGAACAGGTCAGCTAGGACAAACACATCCCCTGGATCGTGGGATCGTTACTACCAGTGTGCAAAACAGTACCTCAAAGATTTAGACAAAGCGGCGAAACCTAAATTCTTTTCCTCCGATTTGCTTTCAATACCGCGTACCGACCCCAGAAAATTCTGGAGTATCACTTCGACTAAAACTCAGGCAAACAAAATTCAACTCATTGACGAGAATGATGAACCGCCCTTAATATTTACTTCTTGTCTGTTATGTATCACTGTCCCTTCTCAGCCTAACATTGAACCCACAGCGGACTTCTGTTCCACAGCTGCACCTAATGTCCAAATCACCCCTTCCTGGGTGATTTGGACATTAGGCATAGCTGTGGAATTTATTGTGAAACTGATAAACAGCCTTAAAATAGCCTCATCAGCAGGCTGCGACAACAAATACCGTCACAGTCTGTTGTAAAATACTCTGTCTGATATTTAACCAATCCTTGCAAGATTCGGTCGTTCTGAATGACTGGAAAATAGGCGAAATTGTCCCAATTTCTAAATCTGTAAAAATAAGAACTTGCCACCAATTACAGACCAATCACCCTGACTAAGTGCAGCATCTAAACTGCTCGAACACATAATCCCTTTCAGCTTAATGGCACATCTCAAATTGATTAAATTTTTCTTCCCACAACAGCACAGCTTTCACAAATGACTTCCTTTAAACTTAACTGGCAGAATTTGCGCACGATTTGCTGCATTATACGGACAGGTTACTTCAGATAGATGCAATATTTTTTAATTTTTTGAAGGCGCTCGACTGGGTGTCTCATACACCATCTACTCATTAAGCTTACTTCTTTAGGTATCGGTCAAAACCTAATACGTTGGCTGAAACACTTTCTGAAAGATCCCGTGCAATTCACTACCGCCAACAACAGTAACTCTAGGTCTACATTAATGACCTTCCCATCGACTAAAATCAGAACTACGCCTTTTCGCAGATGACTGCGTTCTTTACAAACCTATATGACATCGCTGCTCAGCAACATGACTTGGACAGTATAGCTGCATGGTGTGACGAGTGGTTCATGCCGTGTCAAAATGTAAGGTAATGTCATTCTCACGAAAATGCACTACGGTAAACCATACATACCACCGTTCCCCATCAGCTCAGCCGAAACTTACAAGCATTTGGGAGTGCACTTAACGCCTTCACCATCATGGGTATCACATATTCAAACAATCTCTTCTGAGGCATCACGCACACTTAGCCACCTACGTTGCAATCTTAAAACCATACCCGCTGATATCAAGAAGCTGGCATACCTAACATACGAACGACCGATGCTCAAGTACGCATCATTTGTCTGGCACCCATCGCAATCCTACCTTGCAGGTGAAATAGAGGCAGTTCACAACCACGCAGCCTATTTTATATCATCTGAATACTCATCGTACATTAGTGTATCTGCTTTGAAACATACTCTGACATTTCCAACCCTTAAATCACGTTGCACAACTGCTCGTCTTTGCCTGCTTCATGGCTCCGTTTATGAATCGCATGCAAGGCACACGCTTCTTATTCCACCTGTAAGATCATCTTCGAGATTAGCTCACACATGTTCCATTGCACGCGTCGTACAGCAGCGATGCACACCTCTTTTTTCCCCACACAAAATAACCTCGTGGAGCATGCTTCCCAACACTATTACTCCCTGAAAAAATCGAGAAAAATTTCTTGAAGAACTAACCCGCCATTTGTTCTAACAATATGCGCTTACCAACGTGTTGTTAAGTGTCTTTGTATTACCAGGTGCTATATTTGATTTTCTTTCTTTTGTTTGATTTGTTGGAAATTACTTTTATTGTAGTGCTTCAAAACATATATATGCCCCCACTCCCCCCCCTTTATGTAATGCCTTCAGCCTTTTAAGGTGAAATAAATGAAATGCACCAAATTCTGTCAGGCTGTTCTGGCAAACTTTTACATTGACGACATCACTGTTTTCGGCAGCACTCAAAAGGGACACGATGACCCAATCTGGAAAAAGTTCTCACTCAGACTGCTTCCTCAGGCGTCCTTAAAGTGCGTCTTTAATGTCAAAGAATTGTCATTTATCGGACACAACACTTCCGTGCAGGGCATATCCCCCCTTCAGAACAACATGCAGTAGGTTGAACTGCCCATCCAGCCCGACCCAACAGCACTCTTTGCTTGGTTTGACTGAAGTTTGCGCCACACATGGCCTAGGTAGCGGAACCACTTCGTCCTTTACTGTGTAAAGATGTCCCATTCAACTAACTGGGATGTGGCTGCTAAAAACATTTTTGAGCAAGTGAAAAAGTATCTCCATGAAGCACCAATTTTATCACTGTTTGACCGAACTCTTCCTATTGTGGTGTCCACGGATGCCTCTGATTATGGGCTTTGTGCTGTTTTGCAGCAGACCCATGGGGAACACGCTAGAAATATTAAATTTGCTTCTTAGTCTCTCTCTCATGCTGAACGCAGGTACTCCACTGGTGAAAAAGAAGCTTTGGCTTGTTTATGGGCTTGTGAAAAGCGGTAGGTGAACAAGTGTAGCCAACGCCTGGTGCTCAGTGTGAACTCTCTGGGGAAGAGAGTTCACACTGATCACCAGGCATTGGCTACACTTTTTATTTTATTTTTATTTATGAGTACCTTACAGCGCCCTCGTGGGGCATTGTGTAAGGGGGGCAATACAGCATGTACAAAGAGAGATACAACAGATAAATATACATAGATATAAATATACATAGGTGAAATACTGATTATTACAGATGTAACTGAACACACGAACATAGAAATGCAAAATATACTAAAACAGCAAAATGTAGTGTCTAAAGGCATTACGCAAAATATAACATAAAGTAACTATTTAAACACCAACAGTTTAACAAGATATGATAACTGCCGAAAGAGTTTGATAACTGCCGAAAAAAAAAAAAAGAAACGTACCGGTTACAGAATTGCAACGCCATACATCAAATTTCGGTGCATAAATATTTTTTGAGGTTGCTTAAAAACTTTGCGTGATCTCTCTGTGATGCGAGACCATCTGGAAGGTCATTCCACAGATGAATCGCTCGTGGAAGAGCCGAAGGGTTGAAAGCATCAGTTTCACCGTACATGCGTGATAAGCTATGGTTGTTATGTAATCGGCGTGAAGTTCGATGAGCTAGATTAAGGTGAACAGATGGCAACAAGCTGGTGTGGATGAGTTTGTGGAATAGTGATAAAAGGGGAATGTCACGACGAATTTTTAGTGGCTCAAGTGCAAGGCCTTGTTTAATCTGTGTTATGCTAGATGGGTAGCTGTAATTACGCGTAATGAATCGACTGGCTCGGTTCTGGATAGATTCTAACATATTAATTAGGTATTGTTGATGCGGTGACCAAATGGAGGAGGTGTACTCTAGTTGCGGACGGATTAAAGCAAGATACGCGAGTTTGCGTACATCGGAAGGAGAACTGTATAAATTACGGCGTAGAAAACCTAATGATTTTGATGCGTTAGCACAGATGGAAGTGATATGTGTGGACCAGGAAAGATTCTGAAAAGGGTTTTGGGAGAAAACCACTAAGAATAGTAGGTGGATAGCTCGTCTTCTCAACTACACATTCACCATCCAGTATTTCAAAGGTCAGCAGAATAAGGCTGCAGATGCCCTCTCTCGCAACCCCCTTGACACCGTTACAACCTTCTTTTGCTTTTGAGGAAGTGGTCGCCCAGGTTGAGGCCATGATATCCAAGGCTGAAGTATAACAGAACACACACAGCCTATAACCCATTACTGACACAAGTCATGGAATACACCATGAATAGCTGGCTTACAATGAACGGACTTCCTAAAGAACTGCATCCATACTACCAGGTCAGAAGCTATCAGTGGCAGATGGTATCCAACTGGGACCAAGTAGTCCTTACCAGCCAACTACAGAAACAGGTGCCTGCACTCAGGCATGCAGGGCACCCAGGCATAATCAGAATGCAAGACCTGGTTCGCAGCACCTACTGGTGGCCAGCTTTTTGCAAAAATGTCGAACAGTACGTAAGCAACTGTCAAATATGTAGACATGACGGGTCCATTTCATTCAGCCCCTCAAGGCTGTCGGTATGCCATAGTCACTCCCTGCTCTAAGTGGCCCCAGGTGACGTTCACACCATGTGTAATCTGTAATAGGCTTCCTAGCCTCCGTGTTTTATAGAGACGGACTGCCCGAAAAAATCATCACCGATAATGGTCCCCAGTTCACCGCTGTTGAATTCGAAGCATACCTCACTGGAGGGGGGGTCAAGCACATCTGGTGATCACTTTAGTTCTCCCAATCTAATGGCCACGTTGAGCAGTTCAACCATGTTCTCAAGTCACTCGTTCAGTGTGCCATTCAGGAATGGAGGCCTCCAAAAAAGGACAGTTCTCAACTACGTTGCAATATATTGACCCATTCCTCACACTGCAACTAAGTAACGAACATGCCCAACTAGCCGCATTATGCAACTGTTTCCATTTTACTTGCTGCGTGGTTGCAAACCATGAACGCGGTTGCATGTTGTAGGCTTCTCCATGCACAGTTCTTACAAGATCTGAAACCATGAGTACCAGGAACTTCAACATGTTGAACGCTATCAGCGTAAAATGCAGAAGGGTGCCAATCGCAGACGTCCCGTATACCATAATTCCTTTCAACCTGCTGACTAAGTCTGGCTGCGTCAGCAGCGACGAGGAAAAGCTTCTTCCCAGTATTCCCACCCCGCAGTAATTTATTCTAAGGTAGCCCATACAATTACTGCCCGAATGACAACACTATCTGGCATGCACCAAAGCATTCCAAGAGCGCACTGAAAGAGCCCCCAAAACAATCCCTACAACGGCATGATTATCCTTATACCGGTACCCCAAACACACACTGTGCTGCCCACTGTGCCACCCACCGTGTGTAAGTCTGCTGGAACCTCAATTTTCTCAAGATTCACAGCTTCGGCAAAAGCTGGAGTCATCCGAGTCACGCCAACGATCATCGTCCCTCACATCACGGCCTCACCCACCGCACGGCCTCAACAAGAGCACTGGCATCGATACGTAGAAGATTACATATACAGTTAAACCTGCTTATAACGAACCTCCATATAACGAATTCCTCGATATAACGAAGTTTTTCTATTCCCTGCCATTACTCCATAGAAGCACATGTATTTGAGACCTCTATGTAACGAATGGCCAGCAAGACACCCCCTCGAAATAAAGAATTTTCTCCGCCGACGACCTAGACATTTTGCCCCAAATTTTGTCACTTTTGCGCGAGCAACAACCGGAAGCACCTTCTCCGCCGCGACGGAATGCGAAGCAACGATGTCGCGCTTGGCGCACTCGAAGGCACGGCGACTGCGAAGCGAGAGCGAGCTCACGCGTGCGTGCGTGCGAGCGTGCCTGCATCCCTCAACTCTGCAATCTTGCCGCCGCGGGCGTGTCCTTTCCCCCTGACTTCAAACCTGACCCAGCCGCTTGCTGCAGCTAGCCTAGCGCGCCAAGCCGGCACCCTCCATTTCACGTTGATGTTGCCGAGCCGCGCCGGCTTAAGAGAGATTGGGAGAAAATGAGTCTTTTTTTTTTTTCAACGTGCTGGCAGCGCCGCTCTTTGGTCACTGCCACTTCGCTAACCTGACACTCCGTGACAGCGCTTGTTAGGCCTAGCTCGCGTGGTCGCGGTCGGCGTGCCTCACGGGAAGCTTGCCCTTGACAACACAGGGATGCGGTGCACAGGAAATCGCGCCCACCACGGGGTGATTCAAGGGCAGCGCTCGTGAAATGATTAAAAAAAGAACTGGAGACAAACAACGGTAAATTGGAGGTCACAGGCGCACGTTCCGTGCAGAGCGTTCGCAGCTGACAAACGGCCGTAGCAGCATTCTCCGTCGCCTTGGAAATCCTTTCCTCAGAGGGAGCGCGCGCTACCTGCAGCTGCCGCGGCCTTTTTTTTTTCTTCCCTCCGCTGATTGTTCATTCGTTCCGCGCTCCTTCCTCCTCCACGGCGATTCGCTGTGTTCTTTTCGAGCAGCGCATTTCCTTGCTGAAGCCTGCTCCCTACCTCGTTGGTCCGTGGGATTTCCTGGCAGCCGCATTATAACCGGGGGGGGGAGGTCTGCACAATGAGCGGGATGCACATACATTTTTCATGGGAGGGCAAACGGGTGTCAGAAAAAACCGCATTATAGTCGGTCCTTCACTATAAGCTGTCACATACCGTATTTACCCGCATAATTTGCGCACCCCTAATAATTAGCCAGCTTCGCAAAAAAAAGAAAAAAACCTCGCATATTTTACGCTCCCCGTTAATTCCCAGCTCGCTGGCGTGCACGCACGGACCAACAGCCGCGCGGCTCCGCCCCGCGCTGTGCAGGCGAGCGCAGTCATACTCAAAAGGGCCTGCGTGTGTGATGCCCCTTTTTCCGATTCTTTTCTCCGGAAGCCCCCGAAGCCCAGAGTACGGACGCTAGAATAAAAGCACGCGAGTGGGGGCGAAGAAAACGGCTGAAGCGGAGATCAAACGAGCCCGGCCTATCTCCGTCGCTTCGAGGGCCGATGTGATAACATCACCCCGATCGGGACGCCTGCCGTCGATGCGAGGAGGAAAGGCCCTGCCCGTCTTTAACGAGCATGAAAAGACGTGAGGCGGGGGGGGGGGGGGTAGTGTCGCTCGGCTGTCGCTGCCGAGATGCGCTCTTGGCAGCCATCAGCGGCTCGTAAACACTTCTACGTGCTGCGCCTTCGCTGGAGCAGCCGTACGTTTTGCAGTGTTACGTTAGATCGTATCCAAAAGAGTTACCGCGCTAGTTGCATTATATTACACGTTATTTCAAACGTGTTTGAGAATTATCCGCGTAATTTGCGCACCCGCTTTCGGAGCTCTAAAATCGTGAAAAAAAGGTGCGCAAATTACGCGAGTAAATACGGTAAGTGGTCTCAACTGTAAATGTTTTCTCACCTAAAATAAATGTTTTCGGTGAGCTCTGCAGTCGATGTTACCTTTCTGCTTACTTAAGCTTTTCTTTTTTGAATTTTTGTGCCGAACCTGCATATAACGAAATCCTCTTTATAACGAAGTCTTGCGGGAATTTGTCAATTTCGTTATATCCAGGTTTAACTGTAGCATAGTTCCATTTTTTTGAGGGGAGGAGAACTATTGTATCTTGCAGTATACTTTGTTCTGTTGTATGGTCCCAGGGGGCACCCTCGAGATATTGTAACGAGCCAAAGACAACGCACAAATAACCGCACTATTATTCTACGAACACTCAAGTGATTGTCCTGCGCATAGCAAACCATACGGGTGTGTTTTGTTGAATAGCAAATGTGCTTCAGCCCATCCCATGACGCGGACACTTCCCTCAAAAAAAAAAGGGGGGGGGGGGCTCGACGGAAGTCAATAATGTACCACGCAGCGAAAACGGACCCGAATGAATGCTTCTTAACCATGACTGCGATAAATGGGAAATTTGACCAGAACAAGGAAAATCCACGTCTCACGCACCGTAGGAGCCGATGTTATGCCAAGGTGCCAGCGAGGTTTGTGTGTATTAGCCAACGTTATTCATTACTGAGAAAGTCAGCACACAATAGCAGACAGTTAACCAAGGTGAAGGAACTCTAGCCAAGAGTAGCTATTTAGCGCTTGCTTTAGTTGAGTAAATGCCGCACATGTGCCATGGCTTATACATCATGCCACAACATTTTTACAATGTTATGCACACAGATATATGTGCGGCATCTACTGACTGACTATCACGCCTCGTTAAAGTTTACTTGTCGTAGTATCAGTGTCCGAACGCCGTTGCACTACTTCTTGAGTTTGTCTTCATGTTGAGTCATGATCATGTCATGTCATGAGCATGATTAGAATATATCACATCCTTTGAGCTGTACCTTTTGTTTGACATCCACGTTAACTTCCTTAAAGCTTTCAGGTTGAGTCATAATCATGTCGGGCCATGATAATGTCATGAAAATGACTATAACTTATCACATCTTCACATGTGTATCAACCTTCTTTCATAGCTTTTTGCATAATTATGCTCATGTCATGTCATGTAACTTGTGTCATGAACATGATTATAATTTATATCACATCCCTCAAGCAGTACCTTTCATTTGACACCCATCTTAACCCCTTTCCATTCATTTTCGCTCTGTCATGCTCATGTCATGAACATGACTAAGTTATACCGCATCTCTTGACCTATACCTTTCGTTTGACACCCACCTTGACCTCCTTCCTTTAAATTTATTTTTGCGGAGTCATGTTCATGACATGAGCATGTCATGTCATGAACGTGATAATGACCAATATTACATTCTTCGACATGCACCTTTTGTTTGACACCCATGTCGATCCCCTCCCAGTAGTTTTATTTTTGTAGTCATGCTCATGTCATGATATGAGCACATCGTGTCATGTCATAAACATGACTATTATAGCCAATATCACATTGTTCGACATGCACCTTTCGTCTGATGCCCATCTCGACCTCCTTCCAGGATTCTTATTTTTGCATAGTCATGCTCATGTCGCAGCATGGTCTTAGCATATAATGTCATGCCGTGAACGTGACTATGAACAATTACAGATCCTTCAACAATCACCATTCGTTTGACACTAATGTTTACCCCTTTCCATTAATTTTTGCTTCATAATGCTCATGTCATATCATGTATTTCATGTCATGAACATGACTAACTCGTATCGCATCTCTCAACTACATGTTTTCTTTGACCCCCATCTTGACCTCCTTCCTTTACATTTATTTTTGCGGAGTCATGCTCATGTCTCATGTCATGAACGTGACTATAACCAATATTACATTCTTCGACATGCACCTTTTATTTGACACCCATATCGATCCCTTGCCAGTAGTCTTATGTTTGCAGAGTCATGCTCATGTCATGCTCATGACATGAGCACATCATGTCATGTCATGAAGCTGACTATGACCAATATCTCATCCTTCGACATGCACCTTTCGTTTGACACCCATCTTGACTGCCTTCTTATAGTTTCAAGCTTTTCCTTGCATC
Source organism: Hyalomma asiaticum (assembly GCA_013339685.2). Classification (NCBI taxonomy): domain Eukaryota; kingdom Metazoa; phylum Arthropoda; class Arachnida; order Ixodida; family Ixodidae; genus Hyalomma; species Hyalomma asiaticum. Next base: position 94,731,072 of record CM023487.1, read on the forward strand.
ATGTGTCATTAATTACATGCTTTACAAAATCAGCTCATTTTCAAATCGTGATTTGTTCATTATCATGGTGCACTCTCATTCTCATAACCACTCTAACGTGACTTGCAATTTTCAATAATTGATTTCTAGACAGGCAACTCACTTTTAGTTATGGTCATGTGTCTGCCCCGCCACGGTGGTCTAGTGGCTATGGTACTCGGCTGCTGATCCGAGGGTCGCGGGATCGAATCCCGGCCGCGGCGGCTGCATTTCGATGGAGGCGAAATGTTGAGGCCCGTGTGCTGTGCGATGTCAGTGCACGTTAAAGAACCCCAGGTGGTCGAAATTTCCGGAGGCCTCCACTACAGCGTCTCTCATAATCAGAACTGGTTTTGGGACGTTAACCCCTACAAAACAACAGTTATGGTCATGTGCATGAATTGAAGCCTGGCTATCATGCTCATTATGCATTAGTTATGCAGTATGCATTAGTTATGCTCATTATGCATTTATTTCTCAAGGTGTCACTTTTTGTGTCAATATTCCATAATTTTGGAACCCCACCCGCTTTTAGGACAGTGACAAACTTTAAAGGTCTCAATGTCTCATTGAGACATTAAGGCTCTCACCTTAATGAGTGGCACTACTGTTAGCAAAAGCAACAGTATTCCTATTATGATGCGAGTCATCTCACAACAGTAACTCAAACAAAAAAAGAGGTAACACGGTTCCCGGTTTCCCAGTTTTACTGCTACCAACTGGCCCCGCTGATCCCGCCTCTGCCCGCGCAATAACATGCAAAACAACGCCGATGTCAACTGTCCTGCTAATCAATCAGATCCCATACACTCACAAATGAACCTAACAAACGATTCCATGACATTTACAAAGAGCGAAAGCAATATTTGCGCAAACACACACAACGAATGCACGCACCCGAAAGGAGAGCCCGGTGAGTAAACAGCACAAGATGGTGCCACCGCTAGATGTCGCTAGCGGCACTTTCATGGCAGTGCCCAGGAGGACTCTCTTGGAAAGGTCTATAAACTCGGCACCAAATACCATTGTCCATAGCGCGTGGTACAATGGTCCACTCCTGTCAACTATGTCGTCAAGCCGCTCACACTGTCTACTGATTTGAGGCGTCGGGGGCGCGAGACCGTGCATGTCCAGAGGCTTAAGCCATATAACCATCTGCTCATTCTCTCCTCCCTTTGAATCGCCAGGAATAGCTCCTTCTTCAGGGGGCAGTTGTAGCGAAGAGGACTGGTGAGCCCTATGGATGCATTATCATCGTTGGCTCACCAACAAAGAAGAGTTCGCGCTCTCAGTGTCCGGCGCTCGGCTGAGACAGTCACTTTTAAAATCGGCAATAAACCATGTTACAATATATATATATATACATACACAGATCGAAATCTCTAAAAAAGAGGCATGCTGCTTATGCCGGTAATGCCATATAGATCGAAATCTCTAAGAAAAAAGCCCGCAGCTTAAGTTGGCAATGCATATAGATTGAAATCAAGCATTACCAGCCTAAGCTGGTAATGCCCTCGCCACATAGCGCTCACGCGAATGCGTCTGTGAGCACCGGAAGGAATGCGCTCATTTGATGTTGCAGTGCTGGGCAAAGTTCCTCAACAGCACAAGGCAGTGCCAGAACAAATCAAAACAAGATACCGTATAGTGCAAAATATAGGTCGAGATTTTTTCCAAAAAATGTCACTAAAAAGTCGCCCCTCGACCTATATACCGGCCCTTGGCGCAAATCGAGTGATCGTCTGGCAACAGGGAGTGTCGCATGCTTCTTGGGCATCAGCATCGACATTGCCTCCATAGGCCGACGCCTGACGCCATTTTTCTTTTCTTGTTCAGCATGTTCCTAGCGAGTGGTGACCTTGCTCTGCGGCCAGCTATGAATACCGGGACGCGGCGCCAGTTCACTGCCGCGTTTAAAAGAAAAGTTACTGAATTCGCGGAAGCGAATGGCAACATGTCGGCGCAGTGGCAGTTTGGAGTGACTCAGAAAAGCGTCAGGTACTGGCGCAACCAGAAATCCAAACTGTCGGTGTGTAACGCGCGGAAGACGTCGTTTCGCGGTCGCCGAGCTGTGCACCCGGAACTCGAGGACAAAGTGGCAGATTTCGTCCGCGAGTACCGTGCCAGTGAGTGCGGAGCTCATTCGCCTAAAAGCCGTCGAGCTTGCCCGTGAAGCCGGTCTGTCGAGGGAAGAATTCAAGGGGTCCATTTATTGGGTCCGCCGCTTCATGCGACGCAAAGGGTTTGACCTTCGACGGTGCACGTCAATCTGCCAGAAGCTGCCGGAGGAGTACGATGACAAGCTGATAGAGTTTCAGCTCTATGTGAATAGCCTCCGGCAGCAGCATGGCTACGTGTTAGGCCAGATCGGCAACGCCGACGAAACGCCGGTGTGGTTCGACATGCCGTCGTCCACAACAGTCTGTGAACGCGGGGCAAAGGAGGTGAAGCTGCTGTCGACCGGAAGCGAGCACTCGCGCTTCACCGTGATGCTTTCCTGACGACGGCAGAAAGTTGCCCCTGTTCATCATCTTTAAGCGGAAGACGCTGCCGAAGGAGGCCTTCCCACAGGATGTCGTCGTCCGCGTAAACGAGAAGGGGTACATGGACGAGGCCCTAATGCGTGAGTGGATCCGCACAGTGTGGAACTGGCGGCCCGGAGCCCTCCTGCAGCACCGGAACATGCTCGCGTTGGATGCATTTCGCGGGCATTTGACGACATCAGTGAAGGAGACGCTTCGCGACGGGAAGACCGATCTTGTCGTCATTCCGGGAGGGATGACATCAATGCTGCAACCGTTGGAAGTCGTCCTCAACAACCCTTTAAAGACCGTGTGCGTGCTGCATACAATGAATGGATGTCTGGCGACAACCCGCGGACCCCGGCAGGCCGGCTGCACAGGCCACCTCTCGCGACAGTTTGTGCTTGGGTCTCCGAGGCATGGAGGTCTCTGCCTGAAGAAATGGTCGTGCGCGCATTCAAGAAGTGCTGCATCAGCAACGCTCTCGACGGCACCGAGGACGACATGCTGTGAGAGGCGGCTAGCGAAAAGCAGTCGTCCTCGGAGGAGAGCTCCAACAGTTCCCTGTGTGTGTGTATTTTTTTTTTGCTGGTCAAGGTAGGGGGGTCGACCTATATTCCGCCTCGACCTATATTCCACATTATACGGTAACTTAGCTCGCAGCTCTGTTGCGCCGTTTTCTCTGCTGCTCAACCGTCACATAGTACTTTATGCCGTTTAACGACCGCAACGCCAACAAACCAGAGAGAGGGTGAGATAAGTGGAAGCATCTCCACTTCATCTTATGCTCTCTCGTTTGTTAGCGACGCAGTGGTGGCTGTCAGCAGGGAGGTGGCTGTCACCATGAAACGACCCTTACATCATCATGCCACCGCATCTCATCAGAACGCCTGCCCAAGAGCTCCAGCAGAATGCTACTCGTGCTGAAGCAAGGTGCGCTTTCCTTCTTATGTAATCATTGCAACACTCATTCAAAGCAAGTTTTGAGCCCACGCCCGCAGCTAATGCTCGGAAATGCGCCTCAGGCTGCGCATTCACAGTTGCGTGCAATGTGATCTAATGTGGCCCGCATTGCGGCCACACAAAGTAAACAGTGATCCAAGGTCACTGCTCTTGTTCTACCTTTACGTATGCCACCTTCCCCCGTGCCGTATAGTGAATGCTTTCTCCTCTGCTCAATTTCAACAGCGTGGTACACACGAAATACTGACCATAAAAGAGCAACACGGAACGTAAATAACCTTCGACAGGCTGCCCAAGGGCGCCATTTCTCATCAGCACCACTCTTCTACAAGTGGCACTTTGTGGCCATTCATTCCCTTCGTGCGAGTCTGGTCACGCCTAAGCGCGCCTGCCTATTTACTTAGTAGGCCCACGTTCACTACAATTCAGATTGCTCCTAAAGCTGCTAGTCTTAGTTCATGTTGCCGCGCACTTGTCCGTGCCCAGGTATACGCTGGCAGTGACGAAGACGATGCACATCATGCTCGAGACTATGAAAATTTTCTGAGACAAAGATGAAGACGCCCTTCGGAGTCCCGCCTCTGTGGTCCTCTTGTTAGAGCGCTACTGTAACTGCATACCTTTGTCAATAAACGCAGTGCATTCGTACAACTGTGACAATATATTATATCATTGTTATCACATTCATTTCTTTGCCCATCTAATGAAACTGACTTCTTTTTCTGTGGTGCTAGAGTAGAATCTCGATACGATTACGGTTGATGCGAATTGCGCGATGATACGAATCTTAATGTTGTTTTGGACAGACTACGTTGTATAAAATGCGCCATCATTGGGTGTTATACGAGCAGTTTCCCCAGCCATTACGGATGATAACGTGCGAAATGACCGCTTCATGCGAGCGACTGACTCAGATTCTTGACTGCAGATTTTTTCTGCGAGTTCCCTACGACTTTGGGCTGGAAACTGGCAGCGAAAAACAGAAAAATTTTGCTTTTCGTCGCCCAGTGTTCGGCCCACCCCAAGGACTGCAACTTCAGCAGTGTCACCGTAAGGTTCCTGCCCGCAAACACCACAAGCCGTCTACAGCCGCTGGATGCGGGAATAATCCGAAATGTGAAGCACCATTTCAAGGGATCGCTTGTGCGGAGGCTCCTGGTGAAAATTGAACACAAGGATGAAAACTTGCGGATTAGCCTGCTTGACGCGTTACATTTCTTGGCCATGCCCTGGGATAATGTGACCCAGGACACGATCGCGAACTGCTTTCACAAGTGTGGATTTTTCGCGAAATCGGATGCGGCTCTGACAGAAGAAAACCAAGAGCCTGACGGCGATTTGCACATCGAAAGTAGGGAGAACCTTGAAACTCAAGCTTCGGCGCGAGACTTCGTCACCGCTGATGACAACGTAGCGACCTGTGGGCTGCGATCCATCGAAGAATTGGTCGACGAGGCAAAGGATACTGAGTCTGAGAGTGATGGTGAAGATGCCGGTGAGTGTAATCTCCTATCGTCAATGTCCGAAAACCTTGACGCCCTCAATGTACTGCGTCGCACCGTAAGCACCGGCAGTGTGAGTGAAGAAACCACAGCACAGTTTTATTCCTTTCAGGCGGCTTTCTTGAGGGACAGCGAAGTTAAAAAAGTTCAAAAGAACATCATGGTCTTTTTCAGCAAGAAGTAGTTGTCCCCAATAAAGTTCTTGTTCATCTTAATGATCAGCTTTAACTTGCTTTGGCTCATACGAATTCGGGATGATACGAATATTTTACGTGCTCCCTATGAATTCGTATCATCGAGATTCCACTATATACTTCTTCACCTTCTTTTTTTTGTCAACCGCATGGCAAATTTCTACATGGTCTGGCTGTTCAATGACATCGTCTGTCAGCAACTGGGGCCGTGTACATTGACAGTGAACTGGAGATATGGCGGCACAACGGTCTTGTCATGAGTAAAGGGGCCCAAGGCAGCGCCACAGGGCGAAGTACGAGAGATGGCGTGCAGAGTAACTAATAGGCGCCAGAGTGCACACGCCATTGACACGTCTATGTTTGTGGTTGGTGGACGGCTGGCTCGTGGCACACGACTTGCGCTGCAATCGGAAATGGAAAACGCTGAGCTGCCAATTGTCTGGGTGGCGACCGCCGGGGAAGGACGCATCGGCAGCTACGCTCTGCCGACGGGACGAGGTGTTCGGTTCGGGAGCCGGGACGCTGGTACCCCATCGGGTGGCCGTGAACCTCGAGTACGTTCGGGCGAGGCTCTTTGGAGGTCCTGCAGCAAACAGTTCCTGACGCACCGTCAACAATCCCCCTTCAAGGGGTTGGCCAGCAGCAATTCACCAGGTCATGCCGCTACATCGAGCGAGAGACCGTACTCGTACTTAGGCCTCCGGGGGCTAGGCCTAACTCAGGGAGACGCGACGTAGCAACTTGACCAGGCGTTGGCTATGGCAGCAAGCGATACCCTCTGGACGACGCAAGGGAGGCCGGCGACAACTGGGAGTCAACGAGACTAGGTCCGGACCGGCAACGGACTTCGCCGTGACGGAAGACAGCGCCGAGCACGTAAGAGCGTTCCATGTGCTACTCGCGACGGCGTCGGCGAGGCCAACATGGCCAGACGTAGGACTAAGCGCTGCGCCAAAATGAGACTTAACACAATCAGTTAATTTAGATAGGTAGGAATTTCAGTGTTGATTGTATTTTCGGCTTGTATATATACTGTTCATGTTATCTTGTATGTATTCTGTTCAGTTTTGACTTGCTGTGTTGTTTATAAAAGTTTGGTTTGCTGTGCACAAAACGCTACGGTTGTCAAACGTCTCTCACTCCCTCTCCCATGCTCGGTATTACTACCCTCCGAGATTCTCCGCCGGTAATTCGTGACATAAATTGGTGAGACTGTTCCAGGATTTTTATATCCCCTGCCCTGTCACTGATACTCGGAGAGTGCCGAGATGGATTGGGAGCGTTTGGCCGCAGTAGCAAAAGAGATAGGAATGAGCAAAGAGGAAACTTTAATGTTTTTTGACAATGCACAGAGCGAACATGATAAGCAGTTCCAACAGGAAAAAGAGCTGCTCGAACTAAAGTTGAGAATAGCACAAGCGAATGGTGTGCCACAAGATGTACAGAGTGTGACATCGGCATCCTCTGGTTCGCAATCACCCAAAACCACCCGCACATGTCCAAGAAAGCTAATGGCCCCATTTGACGAAAATCGTGATGACCTAGACGCATATTTACATCGATTTGAACGGATTGCTAGAGGCCAAGGTTGGGACAGAAGAGAGTGGGCAACAGCGCTTAGTCTGTGTTTGGTTGGAGAAGCCTTAAGTGTTTTTGGTCGGATGCCCGCCGATGACTCTATGGATTATGACAAAGTCAAGAAGACGCTGTTGCAGAGATTCAGGTTGACGGCGGAAGGCTTCCGGGAGCGGTTTCGTGGATGCAAGCCAGAGAATACAGAGACAGCGAAACAGTTTATGTGCCACTTGTCAAATTACTTCGACAGATGGATAGAGATCGCAAATGTAGAAAAGACATACGAAGGTGTATGGGACTGTATGGTGGTTGAGCAATTCCTAGATTGCTGTAGCAACAAGTTAAGTGTTTTTCTTAAGGAATGAAAGAAAGCCTCACTTAATGATATGGCAGAGTATGCAGATCAGTATTTGGAGGCACAAGGGATTAGAAACTTAGGGAAGACGAATGAGGAGGTCAAGTCAAAATCAGATGAGGCAAAGGGTAGGCCGCAGAGAGCACCCAACAGGTTACAGCGACTGATTATATGCTTCCTGTGTAACCGCAGTGGGCACCGGGCTATGGACTGTTGAGCTAGGGGTGATGGTACGCATTACCAAATAGTGTGCCAGTTGTGCAATAGAAGAGGACACCATGCAAATGAGTGTAGGTCAGGGACTACAGACAAGGTAGCATGTACAGTGGAACTCCAGGACAATAGCCTGAAAGAAAGAGGGACTACAGACAAAGTAGCCTGTATAGTCAGTTCCCAGAGAGATAACATGAAAGAAGGGAAACAAGTGCAGGAGGAGGACGCGGGACACCAGAGTGAAATTACTATTAGCTCGCAAGGAGATGGGTTGCCGGTGGTAGATGGAGAAGTGCATGGACAAAGAGTGAAGGTTTTGAGAGATACGGGTACAAACATTGTCTTGGTGAAAAGGAGTTTAGTGGATGAAGCAAACCTAACGGGAAAGTATGCTACAGTCATCTTTGTGGACAGTTCTATGAGAAGGCTTCCAGAGGCTCGAATTAAGGTGGCAAGTCCATACTACACAGGCTGGGTGACAGCGAAGTGTTTAGAGAAGCCTATGTTCGACCTGATATTGGGTAATGTACCAGGAATGAGGAAGGTAGATGAGCCTGACAGAAACTGGGAGAACAACAAGGACGCGGTAGAGGAACGTAATGCACACCTTGGGAGAATAGGGGAATGGGAAGAGAGTAGACGAGAGGAACCATGCCGTGAAGGTTTACGAGAAGTGCAGCCGCAAGCAACCGAAGTGGCTTTGGCAGTAATGACGAGAGCGGCAGTAAAAAGAGAAGCAGAGACCTCGGGTTTGAATGTGACAACCATTCAGAGGATAGACGTAACCCCTATGGAGTTCCAAGAAGAACAGGAAAAGGACGAATCGTTGAAAGGTTGCTACCAAAAGGTTGGGGAACCATTCAAGAAACGGAGGAGCAAGAACCTATTTGAGTTCCTAATACATAATGGACTGTTGTATAGAAAGTGTTGCTTTAGTTCAGGAAAGGAGATACAACAGCTGGTAGTGCCCAGAGTTTTCAGGAGTAAGATTCTAACATGGGGGCACGAGAATCTTATGGCGGAACACGCAGAGCTGAAAAATATGAGGAAGACTGTAACAGAAGAGTACTTTTGGCTGGGAGTTCAGTACGATATTAGGAGATATTGGGAATCAGTGGATGCGAATCGGCAGACGATAGTGGAGAGGCATGGAAAACCTGAAAGAAATGTTGCTTGCTTGGCAGTAATAGGAAGTAGTGTCGGGAAGGAAAGACACAGTTACAATCAGAGAAGATATGACCATGGTACGTGCAGGACTTTGCACAATGAGGAGAGTAAAACAAGCAAGAAGGAGTTATGCTATGGTGGTAAAGGAGTGCGATGTGCTGTAACGAAGCCTCCATATAAGAGCAGAAGTTGGCAATATCATGAGTAGAAGATGCTGAGGGATGTGTAGAGGATTCAAACGTAGCGGAGGGTGTAGCATGCACAGTGATGCATGGATATTGTTCAACTGAGAGAGATTTTTCATAATGTTCATTCAGTGATTGTGTTAATGGAATGAACTGGAAGTTAGAGTGATGGCATGAATATACACCAATGTTGTGGAATTGATCCTGATTTTTGTGTAGTTTATATTCACTGATGTGACTCTAGTGGAAAGTGAACAGTGAGAACAGTGATGATGTATTAGTGTTATGTGCGGTAAAGTGTTGTGTGGTGTAACGTGTCGTGTGAAGTGCGAAAACAAGTGTGTCGTGAGGTACCAAGGAAGAAGCACTGCGAGTTTTCAAGATGTCTTCATTATGACACAGAAGATGAGTTTTTGTTTTAGAAAAAAAAAAACTTCCAAGAAAGGGGGCCAATGTCATGAGTAAAGGGGCCCAAGGCAGCGCCACAGGGCGAAGTACGAGAGATGCTATGCAGAGTAACTAAGAGGCGCCAAAATGCACGCGCCGGTGACACGCTAGTGTTCGTGGTTGGCTGACTGCAGGCTTCGTGGCACGCGACCCACGCCACGATCGGGGAAGACAAAGCGCTGAGCTGGCAATTGTCCGAGTGGCGACCGCCGAGGAAGGACGCATCGGCAGCTACGCTCTGCCGACAGGACGAGGTGTTCAGTTCGGGAGCCGCGACGCTGGTACCCCATCGGGTGGCCGTGGACCTCGAGTATGTTCGGGCGAGGCTCTTTGGAGGTCCTGCAGCGGACGGTTCCTGACGCACCGTCAACAATCCCCCTTCAAGGGGTTGGCCAGCAGCAATTCACCAGGTCATGCCGCTACATCGAGCGAGAGACCGTACTCGTACTTAGGCCTCCGGGGGCTAGGCCTAACTCAGAGAGACGCGACGTAGCAACTTGACCAGGCGTTGGCTACGGCAGCAAGCGATACCCTCTGGAGGACGCAAGGGAGGCCTGCGACAACTGGGAGTCAACGAGACTAGGTCCGGACCGGCAACGGACTTCGCCGTGAAGGAAGACAGCGCCGAGCACGTAAGAGCGTTCCATGTGCTACTCGCGACGGCGTCGGCGAAGCCAACGTGGCCAGACGTAGGACGTAGGCGCTGCGCCAAAATGAGACTTAACACAATCACTTAATTTAGATTGGTAGGAATTGCAGTGTTGATTGTATTTTCGGCTTTTATATATACTGTTCATGTTATTTTGTATGTATTCTGTTCAGTTTTGACTTGCTGTGTTGTTTATAAAAGTTTGGTTTGCTGTGCACAAAACGCTACCGTCGTCAAACGTCTCTCACTCCCTCTCCCACGCTCGGTATTACTACCCTCCGAGGTTCTCCGCCGGTAATTCGTGACAGGTCTCAACGTGCTCTTCACCATTGTCGACATTGCAAACATGGGATCACTGCCAACAGTGCACATCAAAGCCAACAGTCCAGTGACTGTCACCACGAAAACTGCAGGGTGTTTTGGGTGAGCACAGGACTCAGTTGCAATCCGGCGACCCAGCGCGAGCCCGACCTGTGATTTTGCAGTTCCTGCCTATGCCCACTACACAGCAAAGGCCTCTCCCATAGAACTCCAATTACCCCGGTTCTGTGACCACATTATTCCTGCAAACATCAATATCCTTCTTTCTTCACAATATATTTTGTGCCAGTGTGTGCCTGTATTCAAAGATAACGAAAGGGAAGGGGTCAAGGGCTCGTTCTTTATTTGTTAGAAACAACTTAATGAGCAAACAGACAATGAAGCCTAGGAAAGCATAGGGGAAGTTACTTGTGGTATTGTAATTGTGGAGAAAGTAGAAAGGAATTAAAGTGGACGAAAAGACAAACCTGCCCTCGGTGGGACCCGAACCCACGACCTTCGGATGTCGCGTCCGATGCTCTACCAACTGAGCTACAAAGGCGGTCGTCCCCCCGTCCACTTTATTGTGTATTTATGTACGTATTATCCTGGGAGTGTTAGGCACCGCCACTCATGGCCAAGGCGGCGTGTGTGGAACACACTTTCTTGCCAGGAGGCGTCACGTAGAACGTGAACTTAGATGAGATGGCTGCTGCCCAACAAGCCCTCGCATGCTACCTAAGGCACCAAGTCTGCCGCAACGAGGCCCAAGCTATGAAATTCTTCATTGTCTGTTTGCTCATTAAGTTGTATTCAAAGATGTGTTTTAAGGCTTACCGGTTGAGCACATTTGTATAGAGGCGCGTGTACATGCCCTTGCCAGGTCCACCGGCAGAGAAGGAGCCCCCACCGCCCATAATCATGTTGAGGACGCAAAAGGCAATGAAGTCCGGGTCCTGGTGTGAACAGCTCTCCAGGCCCAGCACAAAGTGGGCCAGCTCAGGGATAGGGGTCTGGCCGGGGCTTACATCCGACAGGTCCTTCTCCACCTGACAAGCGGGAAGTCATTGCACAGTGTCTTTACGACAAACCAAGCACATCTGGGAGCCAATAAAGACACACGGAAGACCAGCTGGCACAAAAACAAGCAGAAAAGAAAAGAATATTTATGAATCAGGAAATAAACTACACTGATGTCTTAGGATACAATCTGGTTGGCTGGTTAATTTTAAGGAGCTTGTTCCTGCTTTCATTCGTTTTCCACTCAGTTGAGGTAGGCCCAACATGAGGATCATGTCTGATAGCGTATTTAATGCAAGGTGGAAATACAGCACCGCAGGTGCCCTATTTTTGCAAATTGTACATTGTGCCTCAGAGGTCACACGTTCTTAGGTCAATACTGAGCGATTCATGGATTGCCAAGGAAGGCTGTTCATTTCTAAAATCATGAAGAAAGGCATGTCTGAGGAGAACGCAATGCGCCGGCTCGAAAGGTGTCAAGAGCACAAGTGCGCTTGAAATCAGCTCCAAGCCAAAAGCATTCTCTTTAATCTAAATTCCTCCAGCTCTGAACTTTTGAGGGACGCCGGTGCTGGGAGGCGGCCCTCAAAAGTTCAGAGCTGGAGGAACAGCTCTGGGCCGTCCGGCAAGCCCAAGATGCCGCCCGAGTTCAAGGACTTCGAGCCGCCATCTGAGGCTAACAGCCGGCGTGTATAAATAAAGTCTACTTCGCTCTCTCTCTCTTAATCTAAATTCAGACATATTACCGCTTGTACTAGCGCACAGCTAGGCCCACCTTCGTGTTGCAGTGAGGAGAAATGCAATCCACCAAAGCCATCTCAGTGCAGCTTTTCGGCAGTAGCTGAAATCTCATCTTGAAGCAATAAATCGGCATTTCAAAGCACTTACCAGTGCCACATTGAGCAGTTGTACCATGCATGCAGCGCAAGTGTACGCACACTTCCTTACGATACCCCAAAAGGTGACAACACCCCGTGAAACAGCCCGCAGGGCGGGCCGACCAACCAACCTTGATTCCATGGATTGGTCTGTCGCTCTCTCCTAGATTTCGCTCCGGAATTATATGTTTTTGTACTTTTCACCCAAAACATATTATGCTTAAGTGCGACCTTTCGATAGTAAAAAAAAAATCGAGAAAACTTGCACCTCTTTCTTTTCTCTTGGGCAGCCATAGCTCTGTTTAGTCATGCAACTTCAGGCGATCTAAGGTTCCTGTGCTACGCAAAAAATACCTGCAATCAAATGAGGCCTAGTTGTGTCGTCATCTGGACTTCATTGAAAGCCACTTGGACTGACACCCGCAATCGCGTCACCACAACCACTCCCAAAGCTATGACCGCAACACTGACTCATCCTATTATAACGATAACAGCTGCTGCTACTACCATCGTTGCTTTGGTGAAGTGTCCCAGAAATGGCAACTACCCTGTTCAGCCGGACGTCAGGGTAACCCCAACAGCAGCCCATAAAGACGGCCGCGAGCTACCAACTTGGAGCAGACAACTTGGAGCGCTAAATAGACGGGGATGAGAAAAAGACACACAGGACACGTGCTAAACTTTGAACTGAGCTTTACTGAAGCAACACGAAAAATTTATACAGCTAGACAACACACCCGTCGCTTGGCTTAGGACCGCCTGCATATTGCTCAAGCCGAGTTTGAAGCCATGCTCTGTCAAGGAATTGCCCGCCGCTTGGACGGACCTTACGCCTCACTGCTTCACGTGGGTGCCAAAGAAGACGGATGGTTGGCGACCGTGTGGAGATTACTGCACCCACAATGTCCGCACCATACACGACAGATATTCCGTCCACCATATGCAAGATTTTGCCCACCTCTCAAACGGCAGCACCACCTTCTCGATTGTTGACCTCGTAAAGGCATACACGCATATTTCTATCAACCCAGATGACGTCCCAAAGGCCACAATCATTATGCCCTTCAGCTTATCTGAACTCCCTTTCATAAGTTTTGGCCTCCGTAGTGCGGGACAACACTCTGGAAGCCTCATCGACGACACCATTTGCGGCCTCGACTTCTGCTTCATCTACCTCGACAACATTCTATTTTCTCTCCCGAAGAAGAGGACTATTGCCGGCACCTTCGCCAACTTTTCCAGCACCCAGACCACCACGGCTTACTCATCAACGACCAGAAGAGCACACACGGCACCCGTGTCGTCACTTTCGTTGCCCATCACATTTCCCCAGAACAGACTAGACCCTTGCCTGACTGCATCCTGGCCCTTCAAGACTACGCTCAGCCTACAATAGCAGGCGACCTTCGCCGTTTCTCTGGCATGCAAACTTTTACAGGCGCTTCGTGCCTAAAGCAGTCACATATCAGACTCGTCCCCACGATGTAGTGGCCAGCCTACTGACCACTAGTCTGTCACTTGGACACCACCAAGCGCTCGAAGAATGGCCTTGCAGCGCAACTCTGCTCTCTCTTCCCATGCCAGAGGCCCCCTTAGGACTTTTTATCGACGCCTTTAATACCACCGCGGGAGCCTCTCATGCAGTACATGGACGAAAGCTGGTGCCTGCTGGCATACTAGAAGTGAACTAGAAGCTGGCATACTTTTTGAAGAAACTTTTCAGCCCAAAGACGCCCTCGTCGTCCAGAAGCATTACCAATGCAACTTTGGACTCTGCGGAGACTACCTGGCCAGTTTACTATAGAGAGTTTGTTGCCATACAGCACTTTCGCCACATCCTCGAGGCACAGCACTGCACCATCTATCAACCACAAACCTATCACGCCTTCTCCCAATGCTGCGAAAAACTTCCACCAGACTAGCAGAGCCAACTGCCCTTTATTGCCCAGTTCACCACAGATGTCCAACACATCAGCAGGAAAGACAATGTTGTCACCCATGCACTCTCCCATGCCTCTGCTGTCATCTTGCGACCCGGGACAGCTGAAGCCCTCACCAATGCTCAGAAGACGGACACTGAACTCCAGGAGCTTCTTGAGGATGGCTCTTCTCTTCAATTTCAAGGAGTTGCCGTCCCTGGGCCAATGGACACACTGTACCGCAACATATCCACCAGATGGGTGAGACCACATTCTCATCAACAAGTAACGCAACCTCAGCAATGTTTGTTTGAAGCTTCCATGCTGATGAATGCATATACCGAAATAGACAACTTTGATACAGAAAAGCTCCCATAGCGTAGACACTATAGGAGGACCTAATCATAATGCCGAAAAAAAAAAGCCTTACTTAACATCAAACAGCAAATATTTAGAGTACAAAGTAAGAAATAAAACAATAAAGGAAAAAAAAAGAACAGCAAATCAACTCTTTAGGCGAACAGTAATATAATGAAAAGCATAAAACAGTAAGGATAAGGAAATGTAACAGAATACAAAGCAAACACTAACCAAAATGACAGAAATAAAGTTGTGTTTGAAGAACGCTTCCTTAAATGGTCCTATTGATTCAATATGAATTTGCGAAGCTGATGTTTGAATGACGATACAGAAAAAGCACACTTAATGTTGTACGGCAAAGAGTTCCAAAGTTTGATTAAAACAAAAGATAGTCTTTGAGAACCATAGTTAGTTCAAATCTTGGGAAGTAAAAAGTTGTTGTTTAAGTAAAAGGAGGTAATGTTCCAATGAGTAAGGTTTGGGATGAGAACCAATTTCAGAAGGCTATGGTTTTAAACTACTCAATATGCAAATGTGTACACATTAAATCGGTTCAGGTTCCCAATATTTAGTATCTTTATTTCACAGTACAGATCAGGAATATGAGAACATCGGCTGCTCCAGAATGATAATGCAAATGGCTTGATTTTGTACATGTTGAGGAGAAGATGGCAATGATAATGTTTGACCCCACAAAGCAATGAAATAGTTAAGATGACTGTGTATGAATGCATAATATAGGGTGACCAAAGTAGTCAAATCAAAATAACATCTAGCTTTTAGTAGCACCCTAACACCGTATGTTTTCCCATTGCAGTTCTTCAACATGTAAGTTGAATTTTAACCGGGAATCGAGCTTAATTCCAAGGAAAGACCAATGATCTGATTGGTGGATGGGATACAAGTTGATAAAAAGCAGTGAAACTTGGGCGTTACTTATTCACTTCGAATTAAAAATTAGGAACTTAGTTTTGGAGGGACACCATACACTAACGTTAAGAAGTTCAACATTAAGGGTTGTCATAATGTTGCTTATTGAATTAGCTGGATATAAAAAGAGCCATGTTGTCAGCATATAAAATGCATTCAGTATATGTGGTTACACACTGCGGAAGAGTGGAAATAAAAGTGGGCCCAGAATTGAGCCTTGTGGAGCACCAATGTTAATTATTTTTTTAGTGGGATAGCTGCCGCCAATGAATATTGATTGTTGTTGATCAGATAGGTAACTGCGGAAAAGATTGAGACAATTACCCGCAATGCCATAAAATGAAAGTTCAGAGAAGAGAATGTCATGATTAAGTGTATCAAAAGCTTTAGTAAAATCGAAAAAAAAAAAAAAAAAAACTATCGAAGTTACCATTATCAATTTCTAGTTTGCATTTTTCTGTGAAGTAAATGAGGCCTAAGTTAGTCGAATATCCCTGTCTAAATCCCAAACTGTTTGGGATGAAGGTTAAATTTCGTAAGATAGCTAGACAGTCAAACATGTTTTAGCTTTTCAATTACCTTGCTAAAAAATGGAAGAATGGATATCGGCCTGTAATTAGAAATTAACCATTCCAAAATTTGCGCTTCTACTTGCCTTGTGACTGACCGTTACATTTGACCCAGACTTCATCGCAACTGCCAACGTGTCAAAATCACTCCACACTTCACTTCACCGCTCAGGTGATTTCCCCTGCCGTCGGAACGGTTTCAACATGTCCACATCGACATTGTGGGGCCCCTTCCACCATATGGACGTTATCACTATCGCTCCACCACTATTGATCATTATACTAGACGGCCCAAGGTATGGCCCCTTGAAAGAATCATGGTAGAAGACGTCACCTCGGCCTTATCCGGATGAATTTCCCATTTCTGCACTCCCTGTCTCGTGACAACTAATCAAGGAAGGCACTTTGAATCTAAACTCTTCAAGTCTCCTTGGACTCTACACTAGGTTCAAGCATTTGCAAACCACCAGTTACCACCTTTGCGCCAATGGAATGATCGACTGCTTCCATGGACAGCGAAAGGCAGTCATTATGTGCCACCCCTAACTAAACCTGTGTCCAGGCTTTCCCAACCATCGCTCTCAGTTTGTGCGCCACCTTCTAGCGAGGCATTAACGCCACGCCATGCCTGCAGGACTTGTCTACAAGAAACCACGTCGCCCACCTGGGTAATTTCTCTCCGATCTAACTCCCGTCACCACCAGCTCAGTCACTACACACTTCATCACCCGGCTACTTTGCACAATGGGCACCTTGCTCCGATCGCCAGCAGCATGTCACACGAAGCCGACACCGTTCATGTTCAGGAACTTGGCAACAAGTTCGCATGCCTTCCTCCACGACGACACCGTATGCGCACCTTTCAGACCACCTTCAGAGCAGCCAGAAGTGGAATGCTCTGAAAATGCCAACTGAGTTCTTGCTCCGACAGGATTGAAAGAGATGACCCTGAATGGACAAGTAATGTCAAGGTGACATTCGCGACTTGCACTTGAATATGAATTCCGCTACGCACGGAACGGTGCAACGTCGAAACTTGCTCAGCACTGCTACACGATGAAGCATCTTCATGAAATTCAACTTCACGGACACTGCCTTGCATTTGAGTTTGTTTGTGGTTGCATACATTTTGGAAGTGGCCTTTGCGATCGCAAAACAAACAAGTCTTGCCATGCGCTGGGCAGTGCGGCGCTGATGTGACATGGTCTCGCGACGCGGGAGATCGCCACCCACCACCATCACCGAGTGCCTCCCCGTCCTTCCGTGAGTGATCTTCCATTCTTGGTCGAAGCGCGAAGCCTCACGAAGTGAGCTGAGTCACTATCAGCCCCTTTTCGTCATGCGCTTTTCTTGCACTGTTGTTTTTGCCCCAGCCGTAAGGGATATTACTCCTGCATGCTGAGGCACTTGCATATTTTATGTCTGTTGTGTTGGTGGCGTCGGAATAAGGTGAAAAAAACACCTTCATTGCAAAGGCTCTGCCCCCCTGGCCTGAACCTGCCGTGGTTGCGAGCTAACGCGAACCGCGGGATAGGGGCCACAGCTCTAATTGTTAGGGCTGCTGCGTTTGTGCTTGCAAGTGTCTGCCACTCAGCTAGCACCCATGGCAACAGTATAGAGGATAAGAAAAACCCCGATAATGTCTAACGCCCATCCGGTCCAAATGTGTCTTTGCTCCGTCCACGTGTGTTCATCTGTGCTAACAAAAAAATGATTTCGACATCCTGTCTGTTTCCTCATCCACTCGGCTGTCTTCCTAATTCTTAATGTAACACCTATTGTTTTTGTTTCGTCACCCGCTTTGTGGTTCTTAACTTCCTCTTTAGCTTCTTTGTAATTCTCCAGCTTCCTGCCCCGTATGTCAGTACTGGCAAAATGCAGTAGTTAGATAATTTCTGCTCAAGTGACTATAGTAAGTTTCCGTTGATGAGTTGGGAAAGTCTCCTGTATACGTGCCATCCCATTCCTATTCTTCGGTGTGTTTCTTTTATGCGAGTGTGTTCTCCTGTCAGTAGCTGTCCTTCATATATATTCTTCTACGACTTCTAATGTCTGGTTTTCAATCGTGAAGGCACGTTTTTTCACCGTACCACCTAGCATTACCTTTGTTTTCTGCATGTTCATCTTTATTCCTACCTTACCACATTCCCGGCATAAGTCTACAATCATCGTCTGTAGTTCGTCACCATCATTGCTGAAGAGTACTATGTTGTCGGCGAAGCATAAGTTGCTCAAATATTTGCCGTTAATCCTTAGTCCTGTTTCAACCCAGTCTAGTCTTTTAAAGATTTCTTCGAAGCATGCAGCAAATAGCATTGGGGAAATTATATCTCGTTGTCTGACACCTTTCTTTATTGGGATTTCCCTGCGGTTCCTACAAAGGAGTCTTTAAAGATGTTGGCTATAACATTTACGTAACTATCACATATTCTTTGACACTTCAATGTCTCCAGAACTGCTGGTATCTCTACTGAGTAAAACGCCTTTTTGTAGTCTATGAAACCCATATAGAGGGGTCTGTTGTATTCAGAGGATTTCTTGATTACTTGATCTACCACATGAAGGTGGTCTATAGTGGAGTATCCTTTTCTGGACCCTGCTTGCTCTCTTGGTTGACTAAATTCAAGTGTGGTCCTTATTCTACTTGAGATAACCTTTGTGAATGTTTCGTAGAGTGCTCAGAGTATGGCATGCGGTAGCACACCACCGGGCCTCCTTTCTAGTGTGGAATTCGCAAGAGCGTAGCAGCATGGAGTGTGGGACGCATAGCTGGTCTGGTAAGGTGGCGTTGTGAGAGCTGAAGCCATCACAACATAAGAACCCATGTAGGCAGGCTTGAGATTGTCAACTGACACTGTATCTCAACAGCTCGGTGAAAGGGAGAGGCGTGTACCGATGACAACATCTCATGCACATAACCAGCAGGTGGGACGTCACAGCCACGCACCAAGACACAGAAGAGATGCGTAGCACCCGCACAGCAGCTATAGCTCTTCACTATTATTCTGCAAGGCAGCCATGGCCGCGAAGTTGATGCTCGGTTGGCCGTGCCCTGTTGCATGGACAGTGGTGCAAGAAAGTGAGTTGGCAACGCTTTGGATTTTAAACTGATGTGACGGATTTTGCCTGTGAATTCAGAGATATAGGCGATGTGTCTGATTTTGTGGTGAGCATAGGAGGTGTTGCTACATGCCACAGAATCCAGGTGACGAAAAAGACGACGACTCGCCAAACTTATGACAGCCGTGCCTAGTCGAGATCAGCGCTGAGGGAACATTCTCTAAAACATATAACTAATGGAAACAAACAGACATTGGTGGCTGAAGTCCGCAGGTTATATCTCTTAGAGAACATTCCCTCAGCCCTGATCAGCAGAACGGATTTACAGCGTGAAGGCACAAGGACAAGGAAAAAGACAACACACTGAGCTGTGTGCCGTCATCTTCCGTGTTCTAGCACCTTCGTACCGTAGATCGGTTCTAATAAATTTACAACAAGCCAAAGCCTCAACCCGCGTCAGCCCAGATCAGGTGCAGGCGCAGCAACCATGAGAGTTGTTGTCTTCATCTTCTCACCCACTTTCCTTGGCATTTAGCAGCATGCCACAAAAAAAAAAAGGAAAGAAAGAAAGGAGGAAGGCAGAGAAGGAGAGAAGAAAGGGACGGAGGGAGGAACAGAAAGGAAGCCACATCGTTGGGGTTATAGGTACATTGCACAGGTGGGCAGACACACTCAGTACTCCAGAACAGACCAAATTATATGGACTGGAAGCTTAAGATACAGATACTGAGATACATTTGTCGTTGATGTAACGGGATATTTCAGAGATGCGCTTGAAATTCATTATAATGAAATTGAAGGGAGACAAGGGAGACAAGGGAGTTAACCTTTGCATGAAAAGGACTTCCGACAGATAGAGCGCGATCGAAGGCACACTTACGCAATCGACTGGTGCTTCTTTATAAACACGGCTTCTAAAGACAACTGAGCTGTGCAGCTCTTGCTTCATTCGAGAATCTTAGTTTCTTTAAATCGTGCCTCGCAACCACATGCAATGACATGCGCAATCAAATGTACATACTTGTCATTTCGTTTACCTACTTTTTGAGCATGCTCCTTAAGATAAGTCATTAATACAGCGCTCAGTTTCACGCAATGCGGTGTTTGACTTTGGGATTTGTCGCATGTAATCTTTGGTGCGACGTTTCGTGCCTTAGCGCACGCAATACATGTGTTCGATATATACAATGGGTGTTCCTGCAATAAATCAGTTGTTAGTAGCACCTGTCCTTGTCTGCCTCTTCTTTTTGGTGTGTCTTATTTGCGCTGTTCTTTACTGTGATAATGCTAGACCAACTAGCCCAAGAATCTAACTGTTTCTATCAAATGTCGAAACCTTGGGAGTTGTTTTAATAATCACCCAAAAATCACACGGAGCCAAGTAGGGACTGTAAGGAGGATGCGGAATTGTGGTGTTTCTCCAGGCCAGGAAGTTGGCAACGATGAAGGACGTGTGGCTCTAGGAATTGCCATGGTGGAGCTTGATCATGTCTTTAATGTCCGTCTTCCCGTGCACGACCCGGAGTACCTCCAGGTAAAAGGCCGAGATGACATTTCCCCCCTGCGACACGTTTAGGGTGCAAAAAATTTGCCGGATCCTCAATCGACGGTAAGAACACAAGACTTTGCACATGTGATCCACATTTCCACCTCCACCAGGCCCTCCTTGAATGCCTCATTCCACCTCGCGCACTGTTATCTTGAAATGCAGTCATCCTTGAAGGCCTCTTGAAGCATTTGGAAGGTTTTGGTTGCATTCTTTCTAAGCTTCACGCAAAACAAGATAGTGTATCACTGTTCACAGTGTTGATAGCGTATCGCCGTGTTACCAGGTCCAAAAAAAAAACCTTTCACACCTTCACACTAAGGCACATCTTCATGCTCACACTGCAAGGAGTAAACTGGCAACCAGCTGCTTGGCAAGGGCAGACCCCTCACAACGTTGACCAACCAATTTTACTGCGCAACCATGGATAGTTGTGCCAAAATCGTGCACATTACTTTTCTAACGAACCCCATACTACAAATATGCAAGTTAAGCATATTTGCAAGTTAAGCATACTGTGGGGACTGTAATGTGCGCGCAGGTCAGCCAGACACACGAAGGAAGAACCCGGGCGAACAGAGGGACACGTTTATGGGACAGACAAGGACACGGGACAAATATTCACATACAAACAAGGTCTAGGGAGTTTTCCGCACGCCGGCAGTCACTCACAGTTCTGTAGACAGGCAGCAGCTATGGTGCTACTCAGTCCGTTCCTGAGATTCGAGGACACGGCGCGAGTCTCAAGACCATGCGCCGAGACGTGGCTCAGGCACGGCAATGCGTCGAAGTGTGTGGCCCAGGTACGGGACACAGCGCCGGGACGTGGCCCAGCTCCAAGGACAGCCGCAGCACCGCAGGGGCGCGGCCCAAGTACCCGTAAGCAGAGCCGGGTCACAGCAGCAGCACCGGGACGTTGCCCAAGTGCCGGAACGTTCGCTCGGGGCGGAGCCCAAGCACAGAAACGTCTGCTCGGGTCGGAGCCCAAGCCCAGGAACGTCTGTTCGGGTCGGAGCCTAGTCGTCCTGTGTTCGTTCCGGTGGCCCCGTCGCTCGAGCTGATTCTCGTGCTCGCGCACGAACCACGTGCGCGGCCGCACTTCGTCGGCACCGCACACCGACCATCATCATCACTGAAAGCCCGTGCACTTCAAATTCCGGCCCCGCACACCGAACACAACAACGCCGAAGTACCGTCCTCCTACCACACTTCCCCCCAGTTCAAGACAAGCGAAACGGTGAGGTAGGGGCGGATATAATGAACAGTACTATACATCGCTGCTTAAAAAAACAAAAAAAAAGTTCAACAGTCCATATCCATTTCCACCACCAGTGAACATGTGGACAAATTAGCCAGAACCATGGGGTCATTACCATTCGACATTTGACTACGACAGTAAGCAACAGACTTATCCGAGTCGCGAATATTCTACCTAGAAGTCACAGTCCATCAAGAGTAATCTCCAGCGGAGTATTCGCGTGTTCACTTGAAGTGTAGAGCAGATGTATTTGGGCGGCTGGTGGACAGGTAGACACGAAACTTTTGCGCACCTCATACGATGTCCAGGCACTCTCTCACTACACTCATGTCACCTTTTAGTAAAGTAAGTCAAGTTGTAGGCGCGGCAGTACAGCTAAATACCGTTCAATGTCATTTGTGTCATGAAATGCACAAGAACACATTTGCTTGTGAAGATGCACGATGCCATTAGTGTTTTAACGACTGCAAATAGCACGACTTCCACGAACTGGCACGTTGGCAAAGTCCAGTGCACTTCTCCTTCTTTTTTTCTGCACTGTGTTCGGCGAAAGTTCTCACTCAGCCCTTTCTTTTCTTTCGCTTTTTGTAAGAGCGCACGTGTTTTCTCAGGTGCAGCTCACTCTGACGTGCTCGCCGCGGTACTGGTCCTACGTCAGACCAGGGAACGTCTGCCACTTTAAATGCTGAAAATAGCAGAGCAAGATCCTTCTCGAAACACTTAGGATCACTGAGTTTGCCAGTGTACTTTCGTTTCAGCCACCAAAAATAATGAACAGACTTCGTCCTTCCACAATGCGTTTTAGAGACCTGGCTGGAACCGTCCTCTCTTTCAGCTCGTTCCTTCGACATTGAAGTCCGACCCTCGCCACATAGCATGGTGCCTACTGCTGTTTCGTCTGGCACGGAATATTTAGCATGCACAGCATCTCTAGTAGTGACCTGTGTTGGAAGATTTCCACCTTGCATGTTCTTTGTCAGTGGTAGACTTTCGTCACTACTACGGAAAGCTCCGACTGGTGTTTCTTTAACTTCATGTTCTCTAGGGCCTCCCAGCTCCAAATGCATGGCACTTTCAACCATTTCATCGACATCCTCCGGCTCTTCATCAAACTTGGGCAATCTCAAAGTACTGACGTCGGTAGCATCATACGTGTAGTCATTTCTATACTCAGAGACATTGCTTAAGGCCTCTGTTTCATCATCTGTGGAGGCAGGCTCATGAAAAGAACTACCGTTAGTTAAAGGCACTGCGTGTCCTTCCAAACTTGGCTCACCAAGTCCTGAAGACATGACAACGTCCAAGTACGCATTAGTGATGTCTTCCACCCATTCCGTATCTGCACCCATCAGACACGTGCTTAGAGAATTGTTTGCAGCTTGCTCGGTATCATCAGAGTTGCCTGACCATGATGGGGCATCTTCCGCAGCTAACTCTATCTGCTGTAAGGCTGCTTCGAGAGAAGCTCGTTCCATCTCTAGACGAATCATCTCGCGCTCATGCGCCTCTAGTGCCTTTACACGCTCCTTTTGCCGCTCTTCCGCTCGCCATTTCCTCATTTCTTCCTGTTTGTATTTCACCCAAGCCCGTAGTGGCTCTCCAATTAGCCCCATCTCCTTGCCTAGCCGCACCAGTATCCTCAGCTCATCCGTGGGTTCGTCCTGCACGTCTGGCTTTCGGCAAGATGGTAAAGCCGATCCTGGCAGAAGGCTCGCCAAAACTGTGGGGACTGTAATGTGCGTGCAGGTCAGCCAGACGCACGAAGGAAGAACCCGGGCGAACAGAGGGACACGTTTATGGGACAGACAAGGACACGGGACAAATATTCACATACAAACAAGGTCTAGGGAGTTTTCCGCACGCCGGCAGTCACTCACAGTTCTGTAGACAGGCAGCCGCTATGGTGCTACTCAGTCCGTTCCTGAGACTCGAGGACACGGCGCGAGTCTCAAGACCATGCGCCGAGACGTGGCTCAGGCACGGCAATGCGTCGAAGTGTGTGGCCCAGGTACGGGACACACAGCGCCGGGACGTGGCCCAGCTCCAAGGACAGCCGCAGCACCGCAGGGGCGCGGCCCAAGTACCCGTAAGCAGAGCCGGGTCACAGCAGCAGCACCGGGACGTTGCCCATGTGCCGGAACGTTCGCTCGGGGCGGAGCCCAAGCACAGAGACGTCTGCTCGGGTCGAAGCCCAAGCCCAGGAACGTCTGTTCGGGTCGGAGCCCAGTCGTCCTGTGTTCGTTCCGGTGGCCCCGTCGCTCGAGCTGATTCTCGTGCTCGCGCACGAACCGCGTGCGCGGCCGCACTTCGTCGGCACCGCACACCGACCATCATCATCACTGAAAGCCCGCGCACTTCAAATTCCGGCCCCGCACACCGAACACAACAACGCCGAAGTACCGTCTTCCTACCACACATACCTTCCAAACCACTAACTACCACGAGTGAATTTAGAAAAGGTATACATTCTTTTTACATACATGATCTGTTTTGCTAAGTTTATATATTTTTGTTCATTCCAGCATCATCTGCATTTTAATTTTCTATACTGTGTCGATTTTTGTCGAGGCTGCGAGTAGGCCTAACTCGACACCGGTGACTGCCACGTCAGCCAGGAGGACAGACGGCGGAGACCAACGGGTCGGATGGGCTCTACCTGGACGACGACTGCTACCCCCCCCCCCCCCACCCAGTTCATCGATACCCACCACGAAGACGCACCACAGAGGGGACTCAGTCATTGAGTCCATGCAGGCAAGTAAGACCGCTGAACGTTGGCATCCACCGTGCGTGTGGACGCGAGCCACATTGTTAGTGGACTGTCAGTTAGGACTACGCCTAACGCGTAGAAACATTGAGTGCCGTGGACAAATTAAGTATTTCACTCCTTTATCGTTGACTTTCGTATTTTCTTCTTGTTTGTGAAATTTTGTTTGTTTGCTCCTGCTTCATGCGTTCTTTATATTTCCTTGAGATAAAATAACACTCTGTCTTAACATTGTCATTCAAGCATCCCTCTCAATCCACATTCTGCTAATGCTCTGGAGATCTGTGACAATAATTGTTTCTTTTTCTTTTTGCGAAAATATGTTTTTATTTTTACATACATACAGTAAGAGTAAACATTCACCTGACTCAAAGAGTAAGCAGTCACTATGCTTGGCACACCCTCCTATTAGGCACTCCTCAAATAATTTGATTAACACCTAGAGCTACCACCATTCTAGCTTCAATATATCACCAAGTAGATACTCCACCCATGCTGTTAGCAATCCATCGCTTGTCACAGGGCTCACATAATAGAGTGAGCTGAGCTCTGCTAGTAGTTAAAAAGAAATAAATGTTGGTATCCTCATTTATAAAAGCTTCATTTCAGTTTGGACAAGACTATGCCAGATTCTATTGGTGCACGATAGAATGCTGCTGTGTTCCTTTAAAAACCTTATAAACTAGCTGCAATACCTGGCGCCTAAAACTTGACACTGATGATGGGCATCCAGCTACTGCAATCATTTCCACTGCCTGCAGCTAGCAGAACAATGGCCTCCAAGATCTGTACCTTCTCTTACACAGATCTAAGGCGCTGCCATTTGAGACATGAATTTGGGCGCCACCTATGTCAGAGGAAAGAAAACATAGATACTGAAATCAATTTTGTTGCCTCTGATAATTCATACAAAAGGGTAAAACCTGCTCGTGCGAAACACGTCAATGCAGACGACTGATTGTACAGTGTCATCCACTGTAAAAAGGAACACTTGACAGTTGACAAAGCTAGCATCACTAGAACCTTTCTTCACATCCAAAAGAAGGAGCCAATATAATTGCTAGACGTATGTCTGTTCTTACTTGAGCTGCTTGTCTGTAGGCCTTGACCTTACATCTGAGTTGTAATCGATGGCAGGATACTGACTATATGCTCCCTTTCAATATAGACCACACTGTACATGCAGCGTACCGATCAAGTGATCTGCAAAGCCTGACACAAATTGACAGAATGCTGTGCAAGAAATAGTCCTGACAAATTAACCAACGACTGCCGTGAGCTCAACGTACAATCCACTTAGATGTAACATATCAGCTACTTGCTGTCACGGGCTCCCGTTGACAGAGCGGCAGAGTGGTGCTTTGGGCCCTTTGCTCATGACACGACACAATCGTTACATCACAGTATTTCACTACAGAGATAAAAATACATTGTTTAATTGTATCTCGATACAAAAATACAGATACTAAAAAGCGTCTCTAAGATAGTATCACAGTATTATTGTACCGCGATACTGCACAGCCCTAGACTACATGGAGACGTACGTACGAGAAACATCAAGGAAAGGAGGCAGGAAAGAAACGCCAGAGGTAGAGATGGATGGACAGAAGGAAGTGGGAGGGAGGGATACACAGGCACATAGAGAGACAGAAATACATGATGATGTCGCTCAGTATCAAAGCTTTAGCAAAGGCAGAGCGGCACACAGGTTTCAGGTATCTTTATGAACAATCTATAAATACAAATCCTATTCACACTGCAACAAGAATACTTCATGCCATCCCTGCAGTCTATGGTTGCATGTTCTGGCTGGTGTAGGGTTTTTTTAAAAAATGACTGCCCTGGCAAAGAGGCCTTCTTTGGCCCACTTAAGCCTAATTACTAGCAATGATGAACCCACCTGAACTACACCTCCTGTGTACTGTGAAATCGATGCGTCTGGATCCATCCTGGGGTCCAGAATCAACTCAGGGTTTTCCTGCCAGACTGGCACTTGTTCCACAAAGTACCTGCACATTGTGAAACATTGCTGTCATTCCCGCCACCACATGAACATCACAAAAGTACAACATTATGTAGCACACTCACTCTGACAACTGATGGCGCTTGCTCAACACACTCATCTTTTGAGAAAGTGGAGATCTTCACACACTACTTTCTGCTGCAGTTTGGTCGCTGAAGTAAACTTAAAGGATGATGGTTTACATTATTCACTGATCTTGAAGTGAACTTAAATTGTCTATGAGGGCAATCCATGTCACTGTAATGGAAAAACGGCCCTTGCTGATCATCGTGAGAGCTGTGCACGGCTATTGCCATAGAGTCCTGGTATTTGTGCAATACGCATTTTCAAGCACAACCGCACTTAGAAGAATGCACAGCTAGCTTACTTGTCTCAGACATGCGCATATCAGTGGCTCTCATTAAAGAAAGCTCCAAGGATGCAATTTTGAAGAACTTCAAAGAAGTCTCCTTCTACCCAAAGAAACAAAGAGCTGCATTGAAGCTATTGAAGGACTGGCACCTGGACTCAGTGAAGCAGCTTGTGAAAGATGGACAGACAGAGTTTCTCGAAGTTTTCTTCAAGTGCAGCTCAGTGGCGGGAAGTCCTATATCGGACAAACGAGCCGGTGTGTCAATGACTGGGCACGTAAGCATGAGCTGTCGCTCACAAATGATCGGAGCGCCACCTTCCGTTGCACTGCGCGGAGTGCGAATGTGTGCCTATGTTCTCTAAACTCAAGGTACTGGGCCGTAGCAGAGATACCGTGGCACACGAGCTTTTGGAGGCTTTTTACATAAAAAAGAAAAGCACAGATTGTGTTAACCAGACGTCTGTATGCTAGCGGGGGAGTGAGTTGTCGTTGACTGAGCGCAGTGTATCACAGGCCTATCTCACTTGATGTGTGCGCAGGCGTGCCTGTGGTGTACTGACCTTTATATTCTCATGTTTTTTCTGAATAAAACCAGTTGGTAGTGGGCGCTCGTGTAGTCGTCTACTTTTCCTTGTGTTTCGTCTTTTTTTGCGCTCAAATGTATGCCCCAGGAAGACAGCTACTGAATGCGGATGCACTGGGAAGACTGCCGCAAGATGCCGTCACGAAACCTGAACCCGAAGAGTATGTATTTTCTTTGAAAAGCCTCGATGAAGGGATAGTCCAAACGCGCGAGCTGAAGGAGCTGACTGCCAATGACTCGATTTTATCCTGTGCAAAAACAAAACGTGTTGCACGGTTGGCCGAAAGGCGCAGTACGTTGAAACTGTGGAACCCCGATGAAACTGTGGAAGTGTCACCCCAAAAAACGCTCCCAGTCACTGACCAGCATGAGAGCCTGCTGCAGTCCCAGCACCCCTGGCACCTGCGATGGATCAAGAAACCACACAACCGCCCCGGCGCTCCACAAGAACACGCAAGCCAGTGCATGGTTTTTAAGAAGGAAGAAATGTTGTAAATGCTGTGTCAAACCGCCACACTATGTGCGCGCTGTCATTGTGCATGCGCCAAGTTCCTTTTCCCTGTTTTCTATCACATCTTTCGCCTTTCCACTTTGCTTATATATATATATGCGTACAATAATTGCTGTTTGGTTGTTCTCGGCTGACAAGGAATCATCAACGTCCCCGCCTTTTCACGACGGCAGCTAGGCTGCCGCTACTATGCTACACGAAGTGACCATAAAATCACCGAACAGACACCTTTGAGGAGTACGCCGTCACAAACAGAATGTTCATCAATCACTGGTGAATACTTGGAGATGTATAACGGCAGCTTGTTTCTCCGAGGCCACGCCCACAGACGGAGGGATATTAATGCAGTGCATTTGCCATCCGAACTTTGTGCTCGATGCACCTCCTGCACATTTACTGGCAAAATTTCAAATGTGGCAGCCACTGTTTCTGCAATATACAGCTCCATTACATCGGGGGGGTGCGCAGGCCACAGTTTATGTGGTAAGGAGCTGCACAGTATCCATGAGAGATTCATTCAGGTTGTTGATGTGTGAGAGCGTATCAGCTGTAGCCAAGAGCTTACCAGGCACATGAAGTACCTTGAATTGGTAAGGCATTGTCTTGATCCGCAGCCTTTGTATTCTTGGAGGCAACATGTCGAGCTCCATCTTACCAAAAGATAGACGACGGGTAGGTCATCTGTCGCAATGTAGAGTGGGATGCCACGTACAAATTCGTCAAACCTCCAGAGAGCCCAGCTTATAGCCAAAGCTTCCTTTTCAGTTTGGCAATAGACATTTTTAGTTTAGCACGTTAGCGTGATAGTGGGGCTAAGGAAACAGCGTTGCCGTACCGCAAACATTCGTTTCAGAAACGAGCTTTAGTCTAGCGGAATAGCGTTTACGGCCCTGCAGGTGTGATTATGGCACCATCTAGCAAAGTATGCATGTGTGAAAAAGAGTGAAAGAAAAGAAACAAAGATTAAAATGTTCACTTACACTCCTGCGTACAGCTGCATTCCAACTTTTCAAGAATAAAGAGAAGTACATATATATGAACCAATTGCCAAGAGCATAAATTGACATGTTGCAGAAATATAAACAGATGTTCTCAAGCTAGGCCTAGCAACGTTCGAAATGGGAAGCATCGTCGAAGCTACCTGAAGGCAAGCGAAGCCATTTTACACAGTCACACAGTCAATTGCAGCGAACGAAGTGAATCCTGCCACAGCAACACCAAATCCAATTCGAAGCGGCTGCCCGAAACCGCCACCATGTTTTACGTAAACTACGATAAACACACAAACACGGTAACGTTAAATTTGCGAAATACCGTGGGCATGCTAAGTGGTATCGGCCGTTTATGGTACTGCGTATGCGCATTTCTATCCCACTATTGCGATAACTCCACTATTGCGCTAAGCCCGATATATCTCTGCTCCATCTTTGTCATTGCTCCCAAGGCAAAAGTGACAGGATGGCACTCGCCAGATGGATGCCTCTGCAGCAGGTCTGCCCCAAGTCCAAATGAGCCAGCATCAGCTTGGACCGTGGTGGCATATGACGGGTTGTACGTGGCCATACACCTATCGGATATCAGTATCTCCTTCACCTTGACAAATGTGGCGTCTTGTTCACGCTGCGAAGTCCAACTTGAAGACTTGTTGAGGAGGGCTCTGATTACAGCAGTTATGTCAGAGATATGTGCCAAGAACCTAGCCAGATGATTGACCATCTTAAGAAGACGCCTGACACCTGCACCGTCTTTTGCAGCTTCCATGGTCTTGGTGGCTGCAACCTTGCCCGGGTCCGGCCTGGTGCCTTGTGCGGACACGATTACTCTGCTAAGAGGTTTATTGGCAGAGACAGGAGCAGCGGTCAGAACAAGCGGTCGGCCCAGCGAAAACAGTTATGAGCTCATGCCGATGGAGATCCGGTTGTTGAACAGGCCACTCTTCTTCACTACAATCACCCTCCACTGAAAAAGGCGCCAGCCTGGCGGCTTAAGGCTAAGACACAACGATGGGGTCGTAGTAAGGCTTGTGGCAAGAAGCGTGGACCAGTTCGCGACCACGATGGCATAGATCGGTCGACGGCTTGAGAGGCTCCACAACGTAGTTGACGGGGGCGTTTGCTCCAGAACCCGGTAGGGTCCAATGTATTTCGTGAGAAGTTTTGAAGAGCGGCCAGGCGCGGTAGCAGGCACACGAAGCCAGACGAAGGAGCCAGGGGAAAATTCTGGTGCAGAACGAACGCCAGGTTGACGGGACTGCTGCAGCCACTGATCCTCTGTGGAAAAGGAGCGGGCAAGTTGGCAGCATTCTTCGGCATGTCGAGCAGCCTCGGACAGCAGAGTAGTTTCGGACTCATCAGGCTTATACTGAAGAATCGTGTCAAATGTGTTACAGGGTTCTCGTCCGTACAGAAGAAAATATGGGGAAAATTCAGTTGTAGCTTGCGCTGCAGTATTGTATGCGTAGGTGACGAAAGGAAGAACTTGATCCCAATTCGAATGATCGGAGGTGACATAATGTGACAACATATCCCCGAGGGTGCAGTTGAAGCGTTCTGCCATGCCGTTTGTTTGCGGATGGTGCGCTGTACTTGTTCGGTGGACGATTCGGCATTCGTCTAGTAGTGCTTTCAAAACATCGGAAAGGAAGGCGCGACCGCGATCGCTCAGAAGTTACTGAAGGGCGCCGTGGCGTAGAACGAAATGTCGTAACAGGAACGATGCAATGTCTCGTGCGGTGGCGGCTGGCAAGGCGGCGGTTTCGGCATATCGGGTCAGGTGATCTACCGCAACAATAATCCATCGATTACCTGCTGGTGTGGATGGCAGCGGTCCGTATATATCGATACCAACACGATCAAATGGTCGAGTAGGGCAGGGAAGAGGTTGCGAAGGGTAGGCATGCCCGGGCAGTAGTTTGCGGCGTTGGCAGTGAGCACAGGAGTGAATGAACTTTCGCACGTAGTTGTACATGCCACGCCAGTAAAATCGGAGTCGCAGTCTAGCGTAGGTCTTGAAGAGGCCGGCATGTGCAGACTAGGGATCGGCATGTAAAGCATCGCAGATAACGTGACGGAGATGGCGGGGTATCACTAGAAGCCACTTGCGACCGTCGGAAAGATAGTTACGACGATAAAGAAGGCCGTCGCGTATGCAGAAATGGGTCGCCTGGCGACGAAGGGCACGAGGTTGTGGAGTCATGGCGGAATTGGAAAGTAGCTTGATAAGCGAATCAATCCAGGGATCCTTGCGTTGTTCTGTCGCCATGTTGTGTAGGTCTGGGGAGACGAGGGCTGGCTCAGGAGTAGATAGGCAAGCTTCGTCTTCGGACACTGGGGAGCGAGAAAGGGCGTCAGCGTCCGTGTGCTTGCGACCGGATCGGTAGATAACGCGAATGTCGTACTCCTGTAGCTTAAGAGCCCAACGAGCAAGTCGGCCAGATGGGTCCTTAAGGGTGGACAACCAGCATAGGGTGTAGTGGTCAGTGATGACGTCGAAAGGGCGCCCATACAAGTAAGGGCGAAATTTCCCAAGTGCCCAAATAATGGCCAGGCACTCTTTCTTGGTAACCGAGTAGTTAGCCTCGGCTTTAGTCAAGGTGCGGCTTGCGTAGGCGACGACATATTCATGGAACCCTTCCT
This sequence comes from Hyalomma asiaticum, assembly GCA_013339685.2. Taxonomy (NCBI): domain Eukaryota; kingdom Metazoa; phylum Arthropoda; class Arachnida; order Ixodida; family Ixodidae; genus Hyalomma; species Hyalomma asiaticum. The sequence goes on from CM023487.1 coordinate 94,762,573, forward strand.
TGCGTTGCACGAGTACGGCACCGAGGCCGACTGCTGGCATCGGTGTGCACTTCGGTCGGGGCTGCAGGGTCGAAATGGCGAAGAATGGGAGGCGTGGTTAGCAGGCGGCATAACTTGTTGAAGGCGTTGTCACAGGCAGGTGACCAAGTTGAAAGTTCTGTGTCGCCGCTAAGAAGGCTTGTCAGTGGAGCACAAATCGAGCCGAAATTTCGAATAAAACGGAAATACGAAGCCAAGCCTATGAAGCCTCGAAGCTCTCTTAAGCTCTTTGGTTTTGGGAAGTCCGCGACCGCGCGTAGCTTGGCTGGATATGGAAGGATACCGTCTCGCGAGACAACATGACCAAGAATTGTGAGCTTTCGGGCACGAAAACGGCATTTCGTGAGGTTTAGCTGAAGTCCAGCGTTGGTGAGACATTTAAGAACGCGTTCAAGACGCTCAGGATGTGTAGGGAAATCAGCACAAAAAACAACTACGTCATCCAGGTAACAGAGGCATGTGTTCCACTTGAGGCCTCGCAGTGGTGTCCATCATCCTCTCAAACATAGCGGGAGCATTACACAGGCCGAAAGGCATGACGGTAAATTCGTACAAGCCATCAGGCGTCACAAATGCGGTTTTAGGTGGATGACACGATTCCACGGGAACTTGCCAGTATCCGGAACGTAAGTCGAGTGAGGAAAAGAATTGCGACCCCTGCAAACAATCGAGCGCATCGTCTATACGCGGCAACGGGTATACGTCCTTGCGCGTTATCTTGTTCAAGCGACGGTAGTCTACACAGAAACGAAGGGAGCCATCTTACTTTTTTACTAGAACGACCAGTGATGCCCAGGGACTGTGTGAAGGCTGCACAATGCCACGGTTGAGCATGTTGGCAACATGGTCGTCAATGACACGGCGCTCCGAGGCCGACACTCGATAAGGATGTTGACGTAGGGAAGCATGATTTCCTGTGTCGATCTGGTGCGACACGGTTGATGTTTGACCCAAACCAGAAGCGTGGGTATCAAAAGAGGCACGGAAGTTCAGCAGTAGGGTGAGAAGCTGGCTTCGTTCTGAAGAGGATGTTTCGTCGTCGATGGAGCGATGAAAAGCATCGAGTAGGGATTGATCAGCCGGAGGATCATCACTTAATGTGCTGAGGTCCGTCAAAGTGGCGGCAGGCGAAGCGTCAACAATGTGAAGCGCCTCAACAGTCTTAACGTTGCCGAGGCATTCACCATAAAATAATTGTAAAGGTGACGCCATTATGTTGCCGACCAGCATCGTCGCGACGCCAGCATGAAGCGTAAGCAAGGTAAACGGCAGAGGAGAGCATTTGCGGGTTATGAACGTCTGAGAGGGCGTAAAAAGAATAACTCCGTCAGATATGACGGCGCATGACACAGAGACAGGCACAGAAGAGCACGGTGGTATGGCGATATCTTCGGGTACAAGTAGCTTATCAGAAGGGGGGCGAAGTTCGACAGTGTCAGCGTCGCGAAGTGCGGATAGCTCAAGTTTAGCGTGACAGCAGTCAATAATGGCGTTATTAGTTGCGAGGAAGTCCCAACCTAAAATGATGTCATGGGAACACAAAGGAAGCATGACGAATTCGACAGTATACGTAACTCCTTGAATGACGAGTCTAGCGGTACATGCAGCGAGGGGCGTTATGTTTTGGGCGTTCGCCATTCGAAGAGACAGGTCAGAAATTAACACCATCTTCCCAAAGGGAACCCTGATGGGATGCGAAGCAGCAGCATTGCGCACGGGTGGCGTCACGGGTTGAACGGAGCTAACGCGGGTGCTTCGAATCCCATCAGGGATCCCTTTGGGGAGATGGTGTTAATTTTTTGCGCGGGAACCGACGAGTCGGCGGTGTAGCGAGCAGCGGTCGCGGTAGCGGAGCGAGCGGCTGTAGCGGCTGGTGTTGCGGGCGAACGGATGAGGCGGCAGCTGCGGGCGCTGCGGCGAGCGCGCAGCAGGCGAGGGAGAGAGTGACGTCAGTGCGCACTGCGAGGGGAGCGTGACGTCAACGCGCAGCTGCAACGTGACCTACTTGGCACCGCTTAAACACCAGCGGCGAGGGGAGCGCGTTGCGGCGCATTCGTACGGAGGCACGGAGGGACAGCGTTACACAGGCTAGTCAAAGAGCTGCTTCGCATCTAAATAATGACGTCATAACCTTACGTAAAGCTCGATTCAGTTCAACGGAAATTACAGATACGGCGGCTCCTGTATTGACAAGCGCTAAGACGACGGTTCCTTCGACTGACACTTCGATCACACTGGCAGGGGAGGGACGAGTGCTTGTACTATTCGACGTGGACGCAGTTCGTGCCTCAGGAGCGACGGCGATCAGTTTTCCTGCTCAGTGGGTCCGGGACGGCGATGCATCGGAGAAAGCGAGCGACGACGTGGTGATGGCGAGCGTTGTGTAGGTACAGATGAGCCATCAGGGTAGAATGAAGCGGGAGGAAGACTGGAAGGCGGCGACGAAAAGTGAGGAGGGAAAGGTGGCGCCCGTCGAGCATTCGAGAAAGGAAGCATGCAGCGATGGCAAAGATGCGCCACGTGACCAGCACCACCACACACATAACATATTGGGCGATTGTCAGGGGTGCACCACTGATTGACGTACCCTCTGAGTCGTGGCTGGGAAGCCGAGAACTGTTGCCTGCCTGGTTGCGGCAAAGATTGTGGGGAATAGGTCGGTGGTTCATAGGGGCTGCTCGGCGGGCCATAGGGACTGGTTGGCGGGCCATAAGAACTGGTCGGCGGTCCATGCATTGACGGCGGCGGGAGCGTCTGTGCACGAGGTCGGGCAGCGACGTCGGCGTACGTGAGAGGCGCAGTGGCCGGCGGTGGTTCACAGGCTGGAGAAATAGCTTGGGCGACTTGTTCCTGGACAAAATCACGAAGTGTGGTCATCAAAGGCTGTTGTGGTCCTGGGACGCAAGGCAACAAAGATAGCTGACGAGCCACCTCTGCGCGAATGAACTCCTGAATTTTCTGTAGCAGAGGAGCATGCTCGTCTTCGATGCCAAGACTGGAGAGTGAGTCATCAGGCGCAGAGGGACGTCGGGTCTGGAGACGTTGTGTGTGCAACTCATCGTAGCTTTGGCAAAGTTCGGTCACTTGAACGACAGTGCTAGGAGTCTTGGACAGCAATATTTGGAATGCATCGTCCTCAATGCCCTTCATTAGGTGTTTGGTTTTTTTCTGCCTCCGACATGGACGCGTTGACCCGTCGACAAAGGTTCATGATGTCCTCAATAAAGCTTGTGAAGTTTTCTCCCGTTTGTTGGCATCGAGTGCGCAGCCGCTGTTCGGCACGGAGTTTGCGTACTTCTGGCCGATCAAAAACTTGCGTGAAATTCCTCTTGAAGTCAGACAACGTAGTGAGTTCGGCCTCATGGTTTAGGAACCAGAGCTTCGCAACCTCGGAAAAATAAAGCGAAACGTGGCCCAGCTTGCTATCGTCGTATTATGAGCAATTACTCACTCATATGTGGAGAGCCAGTCTTCAACATGCTTGTCGTCTGTGCCGGAAAAGATAGGGGGTTCTCGCTGGCACAAGGTACCGGCACATACCACGGAGGGTGGCCTCGTTGGAGGGGTGCCGCTTGTGTCGTCGGCCATGATGGGAGGAAGAGTGCGACTCCGAAGTTCCAGGTTTGGGCGGATGAAACCCGGCAGCCTCCACCACTTTCTAAGAGGTTTATTGGCAGAGACAGCAGCAGTGGTCAGAACATGCTGTCGGCCCAGCGAAAACAGTCACAAGCTCATGCCGATGGCGATGCGGTTGTTGAACAGGCCACTCTTCTTCACTACAACTCCAAGGAATGGTACTTCCAACACACCAAATAAGCATTTGTTCTTGTTGAGTGTGACACCGACCTCAGCAAGACGAGACAGAACCTGGTTCAGTAGGACATCATGTTCGAGTGTGTCTGAAGACCAGCATATCGTCGATCATATTTGCTACCCCTTCCTGTCCTTCAAGAATTCAAGACCAATTAAGTATGCCATAGACCTTCTCGCTCTCTTTGTAACACACATATTTAACATGTCCCTGTCAACTGCAGTTTTCCCTCGCAATATGCAAGCAGCACGAGTAATAGCACAAAGGTAGACATAAGAACAGTACTGACAACTATAGAAAAGTTTCTATACTTCCTATATTTTCGAAGGGTCTCGAAAAAATGATCAACGCCCATATTGATAACTTTTCGCAGAAACATAACTTGCTAACCGAGTGCCACCACGGTTTTCAGAAAAAAAAGGTCTACGGAAACCGCCTTAAGTATACAAAAGGACCTTATTCTTTGGAACATCAAAAAAAAAAGCTTCTAACGTTATGGTTATATTTAGATTTTAGCAAAGCATTTGATCCAGTCAACCACCAACAATTGCTTAAGAAAACACACAGATATGGCTTCCAAAGAATAACACTTGAACTTATCCCATCTTACTTAAAAAGTCGGCATCAGTTTGTTGAAATTAATGGGAACAGGTCGCAAACGAAACCTTTAACATCGGGTGTGCCTCAAGGTAGCATCCTTGGCCCGATATTCTTTCTCTATTGCATTAATAACATTGTAGAAATTAGTGATATGTGTAAATTTGTCACATATGATAACTGTTCGATTTGAAAGTACGCGTGCTGGTTCTCTTTTCCATCCTGGAACTCCGTACCCGGACTCTACCTTCACCTTCAGCCATGACCAATGACGTTGCGCAGCAGAATGCTACCCCGCACCTCCACCACTTGAAAGTACGCGTTTAGCGTTGAGCTAGTGAGGCGTTTATTACAGACAGCAGAGCCGAATCGACCAGCCGTTCAAGCGGAGCAAGCACGAGCAGCAACAACTGTCCTCGTCTTCGTCTTTTGCTGACTCTCCTACATGCGCCCTATTTATACTACAGATTTCCTTTACGGGAAAAGACTTATAAGAAATAACGCCTATGGCTAATGCTGTCTGTAACAAAATTCAACAATGGTGGAAGGTAAACTTCTTGATTCTCAATGAAATGAAAACAAAATGTGTTATTTTCCATGCTCAGGGAATTTCTACTACATTCCTAGGCAACACTGTTTGAGGTCCGTATACGATTACCATTACGTCCTCAATGAAAACACTTGGCATTATATTCACAGCCCACATGTCCTGGAATGAACGTGTTAACAATGTTTGTTCGAAAGTATCAAAGGTTGTCGGTCTGTTAAATCACTATCGAAATAGACTCCCCTTAAAATTAAGTGCCATATTTATTAGCCCTTTTTCATTCACACCTCAATTATTGCTCACTCATATGGCCTAACAACACCATTGAAAATATTCACATGCTGGAAACATTTCAAAAGAAAGCAGTTCGAGCCATAGGAAATGTTTCTTTCTCCGAACAAACGGAACAACTTTTCCGGCAAATCAGAATAAAAAAAGGTTGGTGATATATGCAAATTGAAAGCCCTACAGTGCTACAAGAATGCTTTGCGGGGAAGACTATATTCATTTTTTTAACCCTCGCCGATCCACAAGAAAATAAAAGTGCATATTCATATTGCCATCAGGCCCAATAGCAAATCCCTTTCTCTTGCAATAATTATGGAAAGCGCCTTTGTCATACACTGCCTTCCCTACTTAACCATTTCGACAAAGTGCTGATGTGTTACGACTAAACAAAATCAAGATGTTGGACCCGTTCCTGTATAAGCCTATCAACAACATGGAATAGCAAAAAAAGAAAAAAAAAAAACGAAATAGCATGTTGCTTTTATTATACATTTCTTTCTACGTTATACAAAAATTGTTTCTAGGTTTTATTTTTCAGTTGATGTATATTTGTTTTAATTTATTCATTCTTATGCTATTCATATGCAGTTTAAACGTTTTTTTACTGTGGTACTGAAAACAAATTCACCACTATCTGCCCGGGGGACTGCAGCCTCGTCAAGCCGAAGAACTTTTGGCTTTTTCTGCAGTTCTCCCTTTTTTGACCTTATGTAGGAAATGGTGAAAATAACAGATTTTGATTGATTGATTGATCTGCCTTTGAAAATACTCAGGCGCTGAGGTAATGCCAAATGAAAGGCAGCAAGAGCAATATCGGCTGAATCGGGCTATAAAGGTAGTGAGCTCCTGCGAATCCGCAGTCAGTTTCACTTTGCGGAAACTTCCTGTTGCATCCAGCTTGGAGGACACCGTTGCATCTCGAATAAGCCCAAGGACTCGTTCAACTCTAAGGCTGACAAGGAGAATGTGGATGAAGACGGTTTCAAGGTTGTGCGTCACCGCAAAGGTCGGACAGTGGGAGTTCCCGTTCTGATAACAGCAACCGAACAAGGTCGAGACCTCAGGCAAGTGAATCCAATCACACTGTACTCAGATATAGAAGGAATGCTGGGTGCAGCCCCAATCAGAAGCCGTTTTACCATACAAGGAGCATTACTTCTCGATGTGCAAACGGAAAAGCAAGCCAATAGACTACTTCAATGCAAGACTATTTCCAACATAGCCGTCAATGTGTGCGTGCCGAACGCCTATTTAAAAAATACGCGCATAATCAGGAGAGTCCCCAAATGGTGCTCGGATGAAGAGCTTAAGGCGTTCTTGAGGCCACAAGGTGTTTTCAGTGCAAGGAGGATGATTCGTCGAATACAGACGAATTCCACTTGGGAGACGAGACGAACAGACTCCGTTGTTTTGACATTCGCTCCAAACACTGAGCGCCCTGAAGAAATTAACCTTGGCTTCACACTACACAAGGTCATCGACCACGTGGAGGCGCTACCAATGTGCTTCAAGTGTCAGCGTATTGGACATGTAGCAAAGCACTGCACCGCTGAGCAACGATGCAAGCACTGTGGAGGGCCACATAATTTCAAGACCTGCGACCGCACGGAGGGTTTTGTGTGTGTAAACTGTGGCAGAAACCATCCAGCAAGTTACAGTAGGTGCCCCATCAGATCTGCAGCTCTGGAGAGGAAAAAAGAGATTCATCGCAGCACCCAAGAGCCATCGAGACTTGTCCAGCGAGAAGGCAGCTGCGGATTCGCGTAAAGAGGGCTCTCGCTTTGACTACACAAAGGACTTTCCTCGACTAAAATTGCTTGACAATACTTCAAACACTTCTGCCGAGACAGCCAAGAAGTCTGTCACCACGGCAAACCAGAAAGCGATCTCGAAAAGAAGTTCACAGAAAGCACTCGAAAATACGACCACTTTTGTGGAAGCGCCTGTGGCATCTACATCAACTGAGGCAGCCGCGTCTGATAGCGTATCACCAAGGTCATCTAACCGACCGTATGCGTCCACACGAGTGACAAAGGAGGCTCCCCACTCATCATCGCCGGACTGTGACCAAGTGCTGCGAGCCTTGTTCATGGCCCTACGATCGCATATTGCCCGGATGCCTGAAAGCTCAGCGAAAGAGTTACTGCAAGTAGTACTGGCCCTTGAGTCAGTAATCCTGAGTGCTGCCTCCTCTCATTGAGACTCGGTGCACCATGGCCCTGAACAAGTCGCCAGATTTCATTTCACGCCCTAAAGTGCCCTTATTAATGCAATGGAACTGTGCCGGTCTTCATTCCCGCGTGTCGGAACTCAATTTATTCCTGCGCGACACACCTGTACCTATCCTCGCCCTCTCTGAGGCCGGTCTGCCAAATAATCAGTCGATACCTGGCTACGTTGGTCCCGTCAACCACACGATTCCCTCTTTCGCCCATGGAAGTGCCACGCTGTTTATTCGACGCGAAATACCGCACCTTGCTCTGCAAGTTCAAGACCTTTGCTTCACCACCGTGGAAGTAGTAGCAGCACAAGTACGTCTAGGCAGAAGATGCTTGAGCGTAGTGTCCATTTACGTAAGTCCCAAGAAAAAAGTCCCCATGAAGTCCCTCATCAAGGATATTTGTAGCCGTTGCCCTCCTCCTCGAGTATTATGCGAAGACTTCAATGCTCACCATTCGCTGTGGGTTGACAAGATGGTCGATACACGTGGAAGACAAATCGTTGATGCTGTGGATGCAGAGAACCTGTGCGTGGCAAACAACAAGAAACCAACGTTCTTCAGGCCCCCAAATTCCACCAGAGTCATTGACCTCGTAATACACTCTGCAGATGTTATGGCTTCATCGACGACAGCTCTGGATCGAATGGGCAGCAATCATTTTCCCATATATACCAATGTTGCTAGATATCAAAAGAGTCACCAAAAGTATTCCCCTGTCACACGATGGGACACCAATCGCGAAGTCCTAAAAACTCTACCGGAGACCTATTTGCCGACATGCTGAGAAGCAAGAAGGAGGCTACTAAATCGACAAAACTGCCAGATCATTTTCCTGCTCCGGACCTAAATCTGCGGAATCTTTGTGCCGCACGGAGAAGAGCAGAACATATGCTCCTGAAAAAAAGGGGGCGATCCTACCCTGAAAACTGCGCTCAACCGTATCAATGCAGTCATTCGTAGACACACTAAATGGTTAAGGAGACAACAATGGGCTGCTTTCTGCGCGAGCCTATCTGTGTTTACCCCCATAGTGAGAGTTTGGGGAATTATCAGTACGCTGGCTGGAAGGACTTCCCCCAAAAGACCTTTCGAAGTTCTCGCCTTGAGGCTTGGGAAAGCACTTGCAACATTAGCGGAAGACTTTGCAGATGCCTATTCTACCACACTTCGTCACAACCTATGGATCCCATGCCACCTCTTTCCCATTCCTCGATGGATGCCCCTTTTACGTTCCGTGAATTGGAGTCAGGGCTCAGCGGTTTGCGAAGACATTGTGCGGTCGGCCCTGATCTTATCAGCAATCAGATGATCGTGAACCTGCCGAAGCCACGGAAACAAGAACTCCTTGCCATCTTCAATACTGTGTGGTGCTCAGGAGATATTCCGGAAAGCTGGGAAGTTGCATGGGTAGTGCCCATTCTAAAACCCAAGAAAGATGCTGGTGTCTTAGGCTTGTGTCACCTGGTGTCAATGACGTCCTGTGTAGCGAAAGTCATGGAAAAACTAGTCCAGAGCAGGATGAATTGGTTTGTGGAACAGAATAGGAAACTTCCATCATGCATGACTGGATTTTGACAGCGACTGCGCGCTCAAGACAGTGTTTTAGATCTGGTAAGCCATACTGAACACCACTGAGAAGACGGCCTCTCGACACTCGCAGTGTTCATGGATATTTCTAAGGCCTATGACTACGTTTTGAGAGGAGCCATCATCACCCAATTGCAATCCATGGGCGTTACAGGCAACACTCTCCGCTTCATACACGCCTTTCTCAGTGACCGTGTTACTCATGTTCGCCTTGGAGACACTGTTAGCGAGGAAAGACTCATTTCTCGTGGGGTACCACAGGGATGCGTTCTCTCCTCTCCTCTTCAATACTGCTCTGACAGCTCTCCCGAACTCAGTTGGCTATCTGCGCGCTTCCGTCAAAATGTCAATATATGCGGACGACATCTGCATTTGGGTGTCGGGATACAGCCACAAACGACTGGCACGTATAGCACAAGCAGCGATTTCTTCCATACAGAGCCACCTGCTAACGCTCGGCCTGTCAATCTCATTGGAGAAGTCACACTTTATTCTTTTTCCGGGACGACAGCGAAAAGCCACGCGGTTGCATCTCAACTTGGGAAGCCGGCCAATACGACAGGCTGCAAGTGTTCGTTTCCTGGGTGTGATATTGGACAGCAAGCTGTCATGGCGGAAGGCTGCAGACTATGTCTTCGACACATCAATGCAGCGACTTCATGCCCTCAAGCGAGTCGCCAGCATGCACTGGGGTAGTCACCCAAGATCTATGCTCGCTCTACATTCCGCCCTTGTGACCAGTCGGACGCTTTACCAGCTGCCGTTGATACGTCCTTCAGAGACCCAATATGAACACCTAGAGGTCCTAAATCGAAAACGTATTCACTTAGGAGTTCCACAAGTGGCCTCAAACAAGAAAGTGTTATTCGAGAGTCAATCGCTACCATTACACCTGTTGGCCTCTCAAGCCCTTCTGACACAACTCCTAAGACTGAGTGAGTCCTCACCTGGGAAAACCCTAAGCAGAAGACTCAGAAATAGGCACAAGTCTCACTTCTTGTACTCTAGAGATGCTTGGTGCCAAGAGCCCCAACGAAGGCAACAAAGTGACCCTCCTTGGATGTTCGAAGACGTCTCCTACGAACTATGCATTCCTGGGCTGAAATCCAAGCGATCAACCCCTCCTTCTGAAGTATGCTACCGGGTGCTTGAGTATTTGTGTGATAAATACAACGGCTATCTACATGTATACACGGATGGATCTGTTAGTATGGACACAAACAGCTGCTCTGCGGCATATTGGATTCCATCCAATATGCCGCATGGTCTGGACGTTTGGACAATGCAGTCTCTTCAACGGTTGCAGAGAGTGCTGCTATTGCTGCTGCACTATGCAAACTGAAGAATGGAGCTACAAAACAAGCCGTCATTCTCTCAGACTCTAAGTCGGAAATTCAACAACTCTCTCGTGGAACTCCTCGAAACAAGATTTGCCGACAATCATTGGTATCACTAAAAAAAGCGGCCCAAAAAGGAATTACGATACCTTTCCAGTGGATACCTTCCTATGTTGGTATCAACGGAAACGAAAGAGCAGATGCCCTGGCCAATGCAGCACTTTCAAGACAACCGACGATAAGAGCTCCTATTAATCAGATATTAGCAAAACAATCAATTCGTGATCATTTCCGTTCTTTGTGGAAGCCACCACACCAGCCTTGTGTGACAAAAGGACTTACTAGCCGCAGCGAATCAACTCTACTGTACCGAGTCAGAACGGGGTCAGCATGCACTCCCGCATGGTCTTTTAAAGTTAGGGGCGCTGCTTCGCCATTGCGCATGAATTGCAATGAACTGGGAGACATTGACCACTACACCTGGTCCTGCAAGCGCTTTTGCACCGAGAGAAAAGCACTCATGGACAAAATGCAAAAAAGAGGGTTTCCACATAGGAGCACTGAACAAATTATATATCCGGAAGGGACACGGATGGCTCGCAAGAAGGTGCCACCTCAGCTTGAAGCATTTCTTCAAAAGACAGGATTGAGTGACACGTGGTGACTAATGCAACATGGACATAGAGGCTCGGGCGGAGCAATTGCCAGCCAGGTCTGCCAGGCTAACACCGCCTTGTAGCCACAACACCATCACTACTACTCGAGAGTTGGACGGAAACCCGTCTGGTCAGGAGCATACATGAATACAATTAAAATCAGACACTGACCACGATAAAAGCAAATGAAAGCAAGACGTTTCGGCTCCCGCTCTGCTTGATCGCTCTGCTTTCAGACAGCAGCACATACCAACGCCTTGGGAAGGACCCTACATTGAAGCTGCAACGGGACTTTCAAAAGCTTCTTTCCGACATATTCCATTTCGTTCCGCCTCAACACAAGTCCCTATACTACTCCCTCCTGTGCCATAATGGTTCTGCGCCAGCCTTGTACGGATTGCCCAAGATCCACAAGCCCGAAGTACCAATGCGCCCCATCGTAGATTATACTCGCTCACCTCTTCATCAGCTGTCCCGGTACCTGCATCGGATGCTGCGACCACTTGTCGGCAGAAGCAACACGTACGTGCGCCATTCCGGTGACTTTATAGACAAGGTGCGCGACATCACCCTCGAGGATGGCGATGTCCTGGTGTCTTTTGATGTCCAATCTTTATTCACCAGCATACCAACGGATTTGGCAGTTGACGCATGTGTCTCAGCCCTCGAAACAGACAGAACCTTGCCCGAGCGCACACCTATTGAACTCCAGGACTTGCGGCGCCTCCTGACGTTTTACCTCGAGAACACGTACTTCACGTTCGAGGGCTGCTTTTACAAGCAGGTACATGGGACAGCAATGGGCGCTGCCGTCTCCGTAACGGCAGCAAATCTGACGATGGAACATCTTGAACAATGCGCGCTCAGTTCGTTTAGTCCTGCACCCAAAACCTTTTTACGTTACGTGAATGACTGCTTCAGCGTGATCAAAAAGGAGGCATTGACTGCTTTCACCGAACATCTGAACGGCATGAATTCAGCAATCAAGTTTACCGTAGAGGAGGAGCAGCACGGTCAACTTCCTTTCCTCGACGTCCTCGTCAAGCGCGAAGGAGAAGGATTGTCGTTCAGCGTTTACAGAAAAAGCACCCACACGGGTCGCTATTTGCATTTTAATTCGTTGAACACGGTTTCCCATAAAAGGTCTGTGATCGCCTCGCTGTGATCGCACGAAGAGACTATGCGCAAAATCAGCGGACTTCGCTGCCGACATACAGCATGTGCATCGGGATCTCTCCCAAAGTGGCTACCCTGACTCGTTCGTGCACTCTGTGGAACGTCAGCTAGCACGTTCGCCACGTTCTGACAACTCGCACCCAAGAAAACGTGCCTCTGTGCCCTATGTTCCTGGCATCAGCGAGCACCTTGCGCGTGTTCTACACCCCTACGATGTGCAGGTAGCACACCTGCCAACAAACAAGTTGAGTCATTCCATTGTGAGGGGGAAAGACAAGCTGCCAAAAGAAAAATTTCCAGGCGTTGTCTACACCATCCCGTGCGCAGACTGTAGTGGCAGTTACATCGGCGGGACAGGCAATTTTCCGCAAAGACTAAAGCAGCATATATATGACGTAAAAAAGAAGGTCTCATCGAACGCACTGGTGGAACACGCAGAAGCATCTGGCCACAAAATAGATTGGGATAACGCAAGAATAATAGAACGAGAAAAGAACTGGTCATCGCGGCTTCATCTGGAATCTTTGACAATCCAAACAACGGCGCACACACTTAATCGCAACGACGGAAACCTCCCACAAATGTACACACGTTGCTTATGCCACATTTTAAATCATACATAACCGGACTGCTCAAGCACACATTCTTCCCTTGTGAACAAGGCTCCCGTGCGGGAGCCGAAACGTCTTGCTTTTATTTGCTTTTATCGTGGTCAGTGTCTGATTTTAATTGTATTCACCACTACTACTACTACTACTCTAAGGAGAATGTGGCGTTCTCGAAGTACGACTTGATTTAGCTGGGTCAAGTCAACACAAAAACAGTAATCTCCTGACACTTTAGGGACCACCACCAGTCCAGAACACCATGATGTTTGACTGTCGACGCGGTGTATCACTCCCGTCATTTTCAAGCCTCATGTCTCACGGTTTCGTGTAACGGGATGGGAATGCAATGAGGCACATTGAGGGAGAATGGTGCGGGATCAGGCTTCAAGCGAATTTGATATTCCTCCTTGAGGGTGCCAAGCCCATGGAACAGTGATGTCTCCGGTGCTTGTACCCCGCCAAGGAATTTCATGACGTTGAGAGCTTGTATAGCCGGCAGTCCCAAAAGAGGGCAGAGAGTGATTCAATGACAAAGAGTCGCTGCGAAGACGTCTTGCCGCGCCGATGGAGTTGGGCTGTATATGAACCAAGCACTCGTAACGGTTGACCTCCGGTCCGGTAAGTACAGTGTCCACTTTATCCAGCTTGACTGGAAGCTTGGGGAAGTCATCGGATACAGCTGAGACCTTGGCTCCGGAGCAAACTTTAAATTGCGTCGTGTAGTCATCCACGGTGACGTCCGCTAATAAATACTTGGCCCTCGCCCTGACGGTACTCAGGTGAATGGAGCCGACTTTTTGCTTTGATTTCCGCGAGCGACAAACTTCTGCGAAGTGCCCCTTCTTTTTACAAAAGTTGCAGAGCAAGCTGCATGCCAGGCATTGCGCGCAGGGATGAGATACGCAGCCACAGAATCCGCATGTCGGTGTCTCTGCATTGTGACGGCCAAAAGAAGGCTTCGCATTGCAGTGATGGTGAGTAGACTTCTGCATCTTCGTAGCACCCATTTGCAAAGTGCTGGGGCTATTATAGCTCGTGCCAGCTTGCAATTGCCACTTTTCTTTTTCCGCATCTTCAGCTTGGCATACTTGCGTCTGAGCCTCCTTCTGAGTGAGTGTAGCATTTCGGCTGAGGTCTCAAAGACGCGAGTCACGCAAGCCAACGACGAATCTGTTGCGTACTAGCCTTTCTTCAGAGACAAAAAGCAAGGAATGAAGTTTTATTACAAAAATGCAGTCCACATTTTTGACATTACATTTGCTGATACTGCTGGCACTCAAATTATTAAGGGAGTTCGGCACACAGAAAAATTAAAACAGCAAGACAGATGTAGCCGTATATGACACAATGAGTTGGATGACCACTGTCAAATGAAAATCGAAGGATCTGAACGCAAAGAATATTTAGAAAATGACAAAGAAACTAAAAACTGGCACCACAAATTATTTAGGATTTCAGAACTATTTTCATTTGATGTCAAAGGAAGAAAAAAATACATGATGTCTTAACTGTTGAAAAGAACAGTTCAGAATGACTGTCAGGCATAATTTCTAGGAATTTCCTGAACTTTTTCTCCATTCTATTACGTGCTACTTCATCGAGACCAGCTGTGCAGTTGTAGATTTGTGATGGGCGAGAATTGAGTCCACTATGTCACCTCATAACATAAAAGTAAGGTAAGGAATGCAGATTAGGACATAAAAGAATGTAGAAACACAAACACTCACTACCGTACCTGCATAGGAGCCTTTATCGAGTAGCTCAGCTTTCTGTGTCTCACCTGTGTACTGCTTCCACTAGTGCCGTGTGGTCGACCCCAACGCCAGCTACCACCATGCGGGACGGAGTGAAATGGTGGCTCAGGTAGGTGTACAACACCTGCCGACCAATCACCCCCACATTCTCCCGGGGGCACAGCTTAGGTAGACCCAGTGTGTTGTTACCGTACGCAGCCTGCACAATGGCCCATGCAAAGAGTCAGTGTGGATTCATCTGTGCACCTTTGCAGGTAAATTCGTATCATTTTACTGGTGCATCCCATATGCAATAGCGAATTTACATTGTGAAAGCTTCTTAACTAGCACACCTCAATTTACATGTGTGTTGAGGAGAACACTGAAAGAGATGGAAGTACAGAAAATGTCGCCAAGGTGAATGTTTCGACAAGCAGACTCGTCTTCGCCAGTTGTTGCCCTGACAAAGACAAGTCCTTCAGAGGAACCTCAAATTGGCCACATTGGTTTCTTCTATACATGCTTACTGCTACAAAAACCAGGACGTAGAAAGCCAGGACGTAGAATGAAGAGATGGCACAGGCGGTAAAAGAAAAAGAAAAGACAACACCTGTGTCGTCTCTTCTTTTCATGTCCAGATTTCTGTAGCGGTAAACACGTATCACAGTTGAGTAGGGTAGCTTGCTGGGCGTGCTGGTTCATGGAGCGAAAAATTCCAGCTGGAAACGACACGAGCACAAAGAAGAAGGAACACACAGGACAGAGGCTGGACTTACAACTGAAGTTTATATGAAATTTTTGTTCGAGTGAAACTCCACCGCATGTGCACAAGCACCAGCTGTTGTAAGACAACAGATAACACACCATACGAAATACAAAAAGTGATACAAAACACACGGAGAACAATGTGCCACTGCCTAGTTTTAAATGATTTTGACACGTGCTCTGCATAGAATCCTTAGTGGTTTGTCAGAAATTTAATCTCTTTATGGTTGAGGTGTACCGAAGGTTCTCTAACACATAAATCGGCACCCAACTACCTGATATGGAGAGCTTCGCCTATCTCCCTTTCCAATTTGCCACGCTCTCTCCCCACTATCGATACACCCTGAAAATCTGCTTCACACCCGCACCTTTTGCAATGCAAAAGTAAATCCCCCCCCCATACCTGCTGGGAGCAGATTGCGATGCTCACTCATGAGTTCATTAATGCACCGGTCAGTCTGGCCAACGTAGGAGCCACCACACGAAAGAGCAATCTGATAAATTACAGATGTTGCACAATTGGTAAATGTGCACCGTTTCGGGTGATTTTTTCCACAGTTGCTGCTTGGAAGTTTCCTCTCTCCAGTGATCCTCCTATGTACAACAGTACAAAAGACAAGTCCACTTGTCGGAATGCTGGCTCCAGCCACATCCTCGGTTCTAAAATCATTTTCACCTATCTTATTGTTTCAAGTCTCCATCATCACCTGAGCTTCTGCAATAGCTTGGATTTTAAATTACATACAGTACTCTATACAATTTGACTGATATATGACTGATACACGCAATTTTTGGTGGGCTACCTTAGATAAAAGGAAGGACTATTCGAATGCCTAGGTGAGTGAAAACACATAATGAATTAAGACTTTATGAGGGTTTAGGTGGTGCTTAAAGGAGTACTGACACGATTTTGCGGTGGCTCAAAATGTGAATTTTTCGTTTTCTAGCCATGTACTGTTAACGCCCTCCGCACACGAAAGCCAGGAAACACGTACAAAATATTTTAGTTTGGTTTTAAAGTTTTCGTCGCCCAGCACTGCAAGCCAGCCCCAGCGCAATGGACACTACGATGACATATGAGCACAGTCTATTTAAAATAGCCGAAATCGCTATCAGAGTCACTGGACGACCGTGAAATTGTCGTTGTTTGCGTACCCCACGTGTAATTGACCACAGACGACGGAGTTGCAGTGACGCTATCACGAATTTCTGTCCCTACGTGACTCAGACTTCGTCCGACTATGTTGATACGTCACTAGGTAACCGCCCCCTCGAAATTGAAACCGAAAGTGGGCTTTTATGGAAGCCGCATTAAAAATATATTCGTTGCCTTGCGAGGCACCATGATACTCTTTTTGGGGTTCTCCACGCCGGTGCTTTCATTTACAGCAATAATACGAGGATGTCAAAAATTCGTGTCAGTACTCCTTTAACCGACGAAATTTTGAGAGCGGCAAAATGAAAAGCACAAGAAAGAGGGGGGAGAGATGACACAAAACTGCAAGTGCCACATGCACACCAATGCACACCATTCTCACTTTCTTCAGGCTGCTGTATAAATGAAGCAGCACATTTCTAACGAAGACACAAGTGAGGAAAACATGAGAGACACGGCACTTGATGCACTCAAAACTAATTTTACTGGTAGAAACAACGCTCCCACACACCCCCACGCAGCACAGGAACTAACAATTCAAATGCAGCTCGCAAAAAGGAACATACAGTGTGCACACCCAAGCGTCAAGTAAACACATGTTTAGCCTAGACAAGCAGAGCAAAGTTACAGCAACAAAAGATGTAGCATTGAAAGCACACACGTGTTTTACTTGGCTGTTAAGAATAGATAATATGATGAAGAGAGTGACCACTGCAGCCACTGGCTGCGAAGTCACAGGCTTTCGGTACACGCTGTCAGTATATGTAGTGTCACAGAGAGTAGGTGCCAGAACGTCAAGGTGACTACGCCACCTGCGCTTGTAATGCGAAGCCTTTCTTTGCAAACTTTGGCCACTTCGAGCGTATTTATCTATCCATCTAGGCACCTACGCCCTTGGGCTCTCGCTGCCGTCTCCATAATTAATAACAAATGTACCAAAATTGGCATGGTGCAACATGTGTTCATGACGAACATGACAGGTCCTAACGTGAAGGTCATAACATGCATCTCATGAACGGCATTACTTGCATGCCACAACTGTGGTGCTCTCATGGCCATTTCATTATTACGATCTGTCAAAATTAGGTGTGACATCACTTTATGATGAACATAAATTAGAGGTGGTAACATGAAAATCATGGTATGCTGGTCATGCACGTCAAGGTTTAGATGCCACGCTCATTCGCGGCTGTCGTGGCTGGTTGGTTAATATGACGTACCAAAATTCTCAATGTCTAGAGCGTCGTCACCCCAGCTGACGCGGCTGCCGTACACGTGTGACCGCCGCTGCCAAACGCCTCGAAAAACACCGATTCCACACTTGGGGTTACGCTATTTCCTGCTATTTGGACCACACCGTCTACACGCAAAATATGATGTTCGTGAACAAGGCGCCTGGGAACATGAATGTAATAACGTACAGCGCTTACGTTAGCGATCAGCAGCGATCAGTGGAACGACGACTGCGAAATGCGAATAAGGCTACCGTGGTGGGACTCGATGCCAGAAAGCTGCGGATCGTCCAAGCGCCACTCTAGATTATCACAAACACAAAAAGCGTCGCGTAGCGCATACAGAGAGAGCTACCAAGAAAGAAACGGGAGGGAAGAAATTTGACAGGCGCGATGCAAAGGAGGGGGACGGAGCGCTTACTGCATCGCCGAAGCAACGACAGCGATGCGCTCTCCGACGCACATGTGACGCAAGCAGCCGTACCCTCTAAGTGGCGTCGCACGATGACTACTTCTTGAACCAAGATGGACTGTCGGTTCCCATTGAGGAGCGAGCGTTTGCACTGGCATTGAAAGAAATAGAGGAGGCACTGGCTGTGCCCACAACACTATCGTTGTCAAACGGGCTCTCTTCCTCCCACGCTCGGCATACGCCCTCCAAGATCGGTGACAATAATTGGCGAGCCTGTGCCAGGATTTCCTTCCCTGCCCAGTCACTGACACTCGGAGAGTGCCGAGATGGATTGGGAGCATTTGGCCGCAGTAGCAAAGGGTCTAAGAATGAGCAAAGAGGAAACTTTGAATTTTTTTGACAATAGACAGAGAGAACAAGATAAGCAGATAGCACTGAGGGAAAGGGAACGCGAGTATGGGAAAGAGAAACAGGAACGCAAGTTTCCCCGGGAAAAAGAGCTGCTCGAATTAAAGTTGAAACTAGCACAAATAAACGGTGTGCCGCAAGATGTACAGAGTGTGACATCAGCATCCTCTGGTTCGCAGTCACCCAAAACCACCTGCATATGTCCTAGAAAGTTAATGGCTCCATTTGATGAAAAGCGAGATGACGTGGACGCATATTTACATAAATTTGAACGGATTGCTAGAGGCCGAGATTGGGACATAACAGAGTGGGCAACAGCACTTAGTCTGTGTCTGGTTGGAGAAGCCTTAAATGTTTTTGGTTGAATGCCCGCCGATGACTCCATGGATTATGGCAAGGTCAAGATGACACTGTTGCAAAGATTTAGGTTGACGGCGGAAGGCTTCTGGTAGCGGTTTCGTGGGTGCGCAAGCCAGAGAATGCTGAGACAGTGAAGCACTTTATGTGGCGCTTGTCAAATTACTTTGACATATGGATAGAGATGGCAAATATGGAAAAGTATACGAAGGTGTACGTGACTGTATGGTTGTTAAGCAATTCCTAGATTGCTGTAGCAATAAGCTAACTGTTTTTCTTAAGGAACGAAGGGTAGCCTCAATTAATGATGTGGCAGAGTACGCAGATCAGTATTTGGAGGCACAAGGGCTCAGAAATTTAGGGAAGACGAATGATGATGTCAAGACAAAATCACATGAGACGAAGAGTAGGCCGCAGGGAGCACCGCACATATCACAGCGACCGATCAGCTGTTTCCTGTGTAACCGCAGTGGACACCGGGCTACGGAATGTCGAGCTGGGGGTTGTCGTACACGTCTCCAAGTAGTTTGCCAGTTGTGCAATAGAAGGGGACATCGTGCAACTAAACGTAGGTCACTGTAGTGAATGTCTGTTTTCGGAGCACAAAAAAGGAACAAAGACGACGACGAAGAGCGCGTGCTTGTGCGAGCCGAACGTGAAGCGCGTGGCCTTCGGAACGCCGACGTGGATCGAGCATTACCAGCGACCGAGAGCGGTGGCACGCTCGACCCAGGAGAACAGGCGCACCGAGCTGGTGCCACCAGATCAGCTGGGACGTACTGGGCGTTCCCCTGTGGCGAACGGGTGTCCTGGACCGGGCTGTTCCGTGGTGGACGTGCAAGCGGCCCAGGACAAGCGGCTGGAACTGTGGTGTGGCAGGGACCAACCATCTACCGACTCGTGGTCACGGTGCCACGCAGGTTCGAGTCCGGCACAACCACCTGCTGAGAGCGTGGCCACGGTGCCGTGCTGCCGTCTGGCGCAAGTGTTTGCTGAGGGTGTGACCTCGGTGCCAGATATGCATCGTACCCCGATGCGCTCCTGAGCGGGTACCTCGGGATCTGCTTGTGTCCGCGCACGACTCATCGTGCCTCCCCTGCTGATATCAGCATGCGCCGCCTTCAAGAGCCGCGGTACTGTGAGTGGTGCCGATGGACATCACGTCAGGCAGGACGTGCCGGTTACTCGCGTGAACATGGGGTTCAGAGTGCATTATTCGTGTTGTCTTCTTTGGCCGTTGGAATTGTGTGTATGTGCTGTCTCATCCTGTTCGTAAATGTTTTCCTTGTCCTTGGCTTAGCTGTCTGTGTCTGAGTCCTGGGCCCACAACCACCACAGTCAGCAACTACAGACAAGGTAGCATGTACAGTGGAACCCCAGGAGAATAGCCTGAAAGAAAGAGGGACTACAGACAAAGTAGCCTGTATAGTCAGTTCCCAGAGAGATAACATGAAAGAAGGGAAACAGGTGCAGAAGGAAGACGCGGGACATCAAAGTGACATTAGTATTAGCCCGCAAGGAGATTGGTTACCGGTGGTAGATGGAAAAGTGCATGGACAAAGGGTGAAAGTTTTGAGAGATATGGGTACAAACGTTGTTTTGGTGAAAAGGAGTTTAGTGGACGAAGCAAACCTAACGGGAAAGTATGCTACAGTTGTTTTGGTGGATAGTTCCATGAGAAGGCTTCCAGAGGCTCCAATTAAAGTTGCAATTCTGTATTACACGGGTTCGGTGACAGCGAAGTGCTTGGAGAAGCCTATGCTTGACCTGATATTGGGTAATGTGCCAGATATGAGGAAAGTAGATGAGCCTGATAGGAAATGGGAGAACAAGAATGCGGTAGAGGAGCGTAATGCACACCTTGTGAGAGTAGGGGAACAAAAAGAGAGTAGACGTGAAGGTTTACGAGAAGCGCAGCCGCAAGCAGCCGAAGTGGCATTGGCAGTAATGACGAGAGCGGCACTAAAGAGAGAATCAGAGACCACGGGTTGGAAGGTGGCAACCATTCAGAGCATAGACGTAACCCCTCTGGAGTTCCAAAACCAGAAAAAGGACAAATCGTTGAAAGGTTGTTACCAAAAGGTTGGGCAACCATTCAAGAAACGGAGGAGCAAGAATCTAAGTTCCTAATATATAATGGACTGTGGTATAGAAAGTGTTGCTTTAGTTCAGGGAAGGAGATACAACAACTGGTAGTGCCCAGAGTTTTCAGGAGAAGGATTCTAACCTGGGGGCATGAGAATCTGATGGTGGAGCACGCAGGGCTGAAAAACATGCTGGAAAGAATAACTGAAGAGTACTTTAGGCCGGGAGTCCAGTACAATATTGAGATATTGGAAATCAGTAGATGCGAGTCGGCAGACGGTACTGGAAAGGCATGGAGGAACTGAAAGAAATGTTGCTTGCATGAAATTAACAAGAGGGAGTGTCGGAAGGAAAGACACATACACAATGAAGGTATGACCAGGGTAATTATAGGAATTTCAATGAAAAGAGTAAATCAAGGAAGAAGGGGTTATGCTATGGTTGTAGGGGAGTGCAAGGTGTAGTAACAAAGCCTGAATATGAGAGAAGAGGCCGATTTTATGAGTAGATGCTGTTGAGTGGTGTGTAGAGGATTCAAATGCGGCAGAGGTTGTAGCATGCACAGTGATGCATTGACATTGTTCAATGGATACAGATTTTTTTTGTGTAATGTATACTCAGTGATGGTGCTAATGTATAAACCGGAAGTGAATGTGTTGAATATGCACAGATGTTTTGGAATTAATCGCAGACACGCCAGTTTTGGATTTTCTGCAGTTTATACTCATTGATGTAGCAGTGTGACGAATTGCAAGTGAGAGTGATGTGAACACCGGAGAGAAATATGAAATTCGTGAACATTCACTCGGGTTAAAAGTGAACATTGTGTAAAGTGCTTATGTGTGTTAGTATTGTGTGTGGTGTAACGTGACTTGTGAAGTGCGCCTGACAAGTGTGGGCGAGGCACCAAATAGGAAACCCATCAAGACTGCCTTCACTATGACACAAAAGAAGAGTTTTTTTTTTTTAAACTTTCAAGAAACGGGGCCACTGTCATGAGTAAAGGGGCCCAGAGCATGGCGAGAAACGAGAGATGGCGTGTGGAATAAAGGAGAGGCGCCAGAGTGCACACGCCATTGACACGTCTATGTTTGTGGTTGGTGGACGGCTGGCTCGTGGCACGCGACTTGCGCTGCAATCGGAAATGGAAAACGCTGAGCTGCCAATTGTCTGGGTGGCGACGGCTGAGGAAGGACACATCGGCAGCTACGTTTTGTCGACGGGACAACGCGTTCGCTTCGGGAGCCCATGACGCTGGCACTCCTTGGCGTGGCTGTGGAACTCGGAAGACTATTGGGAGAGGCTCCTCGGAGGTGCTGCAGCTAACAGTCCCTGACACACCGCCAACAATCCCCCCTCGAAGGTCGACCAGCAGCAATTCACCGGGACGTCACGCCGCTACTTCGAGCGGGGGACCGTACTCGTACTTAGGCCTCAGGCCACGCCTAACCCTCCAAGAACGTGCCACGTCACCAGCTGACACAGGGCGCCGGCTACGGAAGCAAGCAGAACCTTCCAGCCGACGTAAAGGAGGACAGCGACGACTTGGAGTCGCCCAAACTACTTTCCAGACCGGCAGCGTACTTTGCACCGAAGAAAGGGACAGCGCTGCATGTAAGAATGTTCCATGTGTTATTCACGACAGCGTCAACGAAGCCAACGTGGCCAGGCCTAGGACTGAGGGTTGTGCCGAACTACGGCCTTACGTAGCACCATTACAATAGGGAATTAATTTTCATTAGTAGTTCATTTTCTATATCAGCCTCTGTTTGTAGATATTTTGTTCACTTTCTTTTGGCTTGCTGTGTGTTATGTATAAATTTGGCTTTCCGTGCCCAAAAACGCAGTTGTTGTCAAACGTCTCTTCTTCCCACGCTATGCATACGCCCTGAGATCAGTGACAACACAGAGGCATTCCTTACAATCCTTTTTATGCCAGTGGCTACGAAGAGAGATATAAAATTTTTCTATAGCATTCTTCTCTATGCAGATTTCCACACTGCTCTATCCGCTTTTGCTATTCTGTCTTTCACCACTACCCCTATGCACTCGCTTGGCAATCACCACATTTATTTATTTATTTATTTATTCATTTATTTTATGTATTTATTAATACTGTAAGCTCGAAGACTCATACAGGAGTGGGCATACAAGTAGTACTACCAAAGCATCAATTTAAGAAAGACGCATAAAATCAAGAACGAGACAGGGAAACAGTTGAGTACAGAAGACATGCTGTGTCAAACAAAAAAAAAAAAGGAAACTCGTAGTTTCTTTTTTTTTTTTGACACAGCACACTCATAGTGAATGTCAACCGGTTCACCATTCTTGCCACTACTGTCCTCGTCATATGCACCGCAAGCATTCGTCCTATGCTCCCTACATCAAAGCGTGATTCCTCCCACTCCTGCTATTCGTCCACCGTACTCCGCACCTTCGTCACTAAACGCCGCACACCTCTGAGCATAGCCAATAGCTCACGATCTCCCTCATCGTCATCATCTCGTTGGGATCGTCGCCGTCCTTGTCGTAGGCCTTTCCGTCGAGAACACTGTTGTCATCGCCTATCACCGCCTCTGACATCAGAGGCACCCTCTTCATACTTTCATACTCTCACCCGACTCTCCGCGTCTTTGTTGTCCGCCTTTCAAGCCTTGTTCTCAGACTTTGGACAGCTCTGCCAATGTCCGCTTCTGCAAGGACTTCCTCATCTTGGTCTCGCTGGCGTGTTTCACCTTGGCAGAAACGTCTTTGTTGGTGTTACGATATAAGCAGGCTCAAACAGGCAATTCAGAGACGGCTCCGAGGGCAGCAAGGAAGAGGCAGATGCTAACTGGCACAGCACACGGACATGCATTTGAGAACAAAAACGCAGAGGGAAACGCAATTAAGTAGGAGCACACACAAAGCACAAAACATGACAATAATACCTACACGATATGCACAGCGTCTGTACAGCGATTGCTCAGAGTTATAGCAAGCGGAGGGCTCATGCGTTCCGGCGCACTGACAGAGTCAGGACAGTGTCTGTTGAAGGCTGTTCAAAACGGTGAGGCTGGTGGTGGACGAAGGGCCGTGGAAGACACCCAGACGTCTGCTGGGCGTTTTAAGTAGGAGACGTGTCGTTCTCGAGGTCCCTCGTTGGTGCTCGACTGGGTCCCTCCGATAGATGTTGGCCTCCTGAGTGCCTCCCGACCAGGCCAGCGCGTTTTCTCTGCTCCGATGTCTTCCCTCACCTGCCTTCATCTAACCTGGCTGCCATGGCTCACTCCCTTTTTTTTATTTTTTTTTCTTCGCTCACGCACCTCACGGCATGTGCAGAGAGGCGTTCAAAGAGGGAGCGGCCCAACGTTCCTGCTCCAAAATGCGTGTTTGCAGTGTTTGCACGTTCCTTTCGCCGTTCTGTGGGCGTCAATGTCCGTGAGACGCCACTTTCTCACACGAGCCCCCACTGCGAGAAGTGTTCTAGGCAAACACTTGAGGGCATCCACTGTGTGATAATATACGGGTTGGAAAGCGAAACTAAAACTGAGCGACACCGGAGAAGAACCGGCGCAAACTCGGGGGACAAGAGCTCGTGCCAGCGTTTGAAGCAGCTCAGCGTTCGAGCTAGCTGTTCCTGCGTTCCGGCTGGGTGACTGGCCCAGGGACCAGGAAAAGGGTCCGGTGTCCTGGCTGCTGTTCCTGACAGCTGACCGACCCACGAACGCGACCTGCGCTCCGGCTGGGTGACTGGCCCAGGGACCAGGCAAAGGGTCCGGTGTCCTGGCTGCTGTTCCTGACAGCTGACCGACCCACGAACGCGACCTGCGCTCCGGCTGGGTGACTGGCCCAGGGACCAGGCAAAGGGTCCGGTGTCCTGGCTGCTGTTCCTGACAGCTGACCGACCCACGAACGCGACCTGCGCTCCGGCTGGGTGACTGGCCCAGGGACCAGGCAAAGGGTCCGGTGTCCTGGCTGCTGTTCCTGACAGCTGACCGACCCACGAACGCGACCTGCGCTCCGGCTGGGTGACTGGCCCAGGGACCAGGCAAAGGGTCCGGTGTCCTGGCTGCTGTTCCTGACAGCTGACCGACCCATGAACGCGACCTGCGCTCCGGCTGGGTGACTGGCCCAGGAACCAGGCGAGGCACCGCTGTTCCGGCTGCCCCATCCCAGGCAGCTGATCCCGTTCGGCTGCCATGCCGAGTCGCTTAACTCGTGTCCGGGCTACTGCCAAAGGAGCATAGTAGCCGCTGTGCTACCGAGCTGCCGCGGTGGCTCATACCCTTCTGTGGCACGAAGCCGTGCTGTGACGTGGGCTGACTAACGCTGACGTCAACGAGCCGGGCATCGCGTCGACTGACCGAAGTCCGCGCCGAGGCGTCGACAGTCTGCCCCGCAAGCTTCACACGGCGAGACTTTATTTATAAACACTTTGTTGTTTGTTAATGTAGTTCATGTTGCTAGCTAATTGTAGCTAAATCATTCAGTTGTATATGTGCGTATATTTGTTTTTGTAAATAGGGTTAGAGTTTTGTTTGTGTGTGCACTCGTGGCTCGATTGTGTCCTTTGCTGAGTGGTCCTGGGCCCACACGATCATAACCCCCTCTTTTCCATCACACACTGGTTGCCTTAGAGCCTTGTCACACATAAGTGTACATACACTAGATGCAAGTAAACACTTAACATTCAAATCACACACATCACACGCAAGTCACATAATGATACACGGCGTAAATGTAGGTTCAAACTGTGCAAACTTAGCATTGCATTAGAAAAGCAAAATGTGCTTATTGCAGATTTATCGAGATCCACCGGGACACATGAACAGCGACTTAGGATGTCTGCACCTAAGTTGGTTGCTCCCGGAATATAACGTACAGTGAAATCTTACTCTGCTAAAACAAGCCCCCAACGGAGACTGCACACATTAAATAGCGTATTTCAATTTTTATATCGCAGTGGCTGATCAGCTATTTCTAATATGAAATGGTGAGCATACAATAATACACTGGAGGCATATGAACACAACTCAGTTACCGTATTTATTCGAATATACGGCGAGTTTTTTGCCCGAAAACCGCAGCCTCAAAGTCTACCCTCGCCTTATATTCATGAGTCGCCGACCGATAATTCAGACATGCTTGGTAATTCGGAAAGCCGTGCGGTACCGCTAGTGTCCCCATAGACTTAATGTGTTAAGACGACCGATATTTCAGACAGTTTCTTGCTCTAAATTAGATCATTCGGACTCTGCTCGCGGCTGTCAAGCACACTGAATGGGCCGCCATTATATCCTGCGGCGCCCCAATGAAAGAAAGAGATCACATACAAAACTTTGATCTCTGAGGCTTAGTTCCGGTCGCGATGCAACAATCAGGCTCTTCGATTTTCACACTCCTGGCAGCCTGCTGGCAGCCAGAGGGCAGCCAGCTGGTTCCGGTTCTCACAGGAAATTTCGTGTGCTGGTAGCCCAAGACAACCTGAAGATTGCAAAATGAACTGCACCATGCATTCGAGTCGGTGTGTTGTTCACTTGAAAATATATGGCTAGGTTTGCCGAACAGATGACGCGATATTCTCAAGTGACTGTATTTTGCTGTACGATCGCATATGTTCACAAGATCTCGCGCGAATCAGCATGGAACCCGTGTTACGTAAATTGTCACCTTCAGCAGACAAAACCGTCGGGTGGAGGTAAGCTGCCGCGTCACTAACGTGGATAGGGCTTCACAAGCTCCCTTTTACAGAGCGCAGAAGTCGCTACTGTGCGACATGTCCGGTGCCTTGACGCGACGTCTCGCGAACGTGATCGTGTTTCCAAAACCGACAGTTTGAGAGATCACATCACCCGACAGAATTATTTGTTCGCTTAATTTCTTCCTTCGCTTGATGATGAAAGCGGAAATGGCCTACTACGTGGCCTTGTGTAGGAAATAAAGTTCTGTATTACACGTATCCAACTCGTTTCGGCTGACAGTACCTCTTTGCCAGCCGATGAGTTGATACCTTCAGTCGAATTAGGGGCGGGGCACTCAACTGATGTAGCGCTCTCGTACGAGCTAGTCGGTTTTGGCAGGCGCGCTGCATGATATAAATACTGAAGCGCCCCACACCCCACAATAAATAAGCATTTCTCTTCGTCTCTATTTTTTCACACCTTCCATGCGCTAGCACACAAAAGTGCACGCCATCAGAGACTGATGAAAAACGCAAACTGCACTGCAGCACATTATTGTTCATGTCCGTACATATGTTTATCAACACTGAAGATTAGTTGAAAGGTTGAAACACATCGGTTCGATCACACTCACACCCTAGAACGTCTCACGAAGCGAAATGTACTTGCAACTTACCATCTTTGCAAAGTGCAGAAGCACGAGATAACACCGCACAAACGCTAAAAAGACAAGAACGGGCACCACCACACAAAGGCGCACCACTGCGTGTGCGTACGAATGTCCTCAGCCTTTGAGACACGAAGCAAGGCGAGAGTCCGTCACGTTGAACTAAGGAAGTTCGCCTGACATTAACGAAAACTAAAAGCTCCAGCTGTTCGCCGCACCGCGTGAATGAATCATCTTGCACGGCAGAACAAGCTTTGCAACACAACGTTTAACGCAATTACAGCAAAAGTCCGAGGAGACATCCTCAAGCACCCGTGCTGCAATCCGCCGAGTCCCTGCAAACATGGCGGCAAGCGAGTGTGACCATCACACTTTGCTGTCTGCTAGCCAGAGATTGGCCAGAAAGCTGCCAAGACAATTTTGAAATGGCAGGTTTTGGCGACCCATGGAGAAGCAGCCCGCCAGAGAAAAACAAACGCCAACTGGAAGTGCGCCGCGAGGAGGGCGGAGCAACCAGAGAAAAACGAACGCGTGCCGGAGGGCTCTGGCAGCCCGCAGGCAGCCAGAAGTGCAAAATCGAAGAGCCCTAATTTAGGAGGCAAGTCGCACCCAACGTTTTTAGGTCGCACATTCACTGCGACCACGGCATCCTGTACCGGCACCTCGCGCGTGGTTCACGATTACGAATATGGGTCGTGTCGGGTCTGCGATCGCTTGATCGCGCTTCAGTGCTTGTTTCTTCAGTGCTTGTTTATTTATTTCGCGTTCCACGACGCCTTTCTCGTGACGTTAAGCAACAGATCACGTCTAGTGGTACGAACGATGGCCTCGTAGTCCACGCCGACGTGCATGAAAATGAAAACGAGGCAAGTGCACGGTGATGACAACGTGGCATACCCGCCTATGCCTTGAAAACAGTGCGAGCAGATGTATCAGCAACTACTTTCATCACACAGGATTTACCGTTGCTGATTGCGAATGAGCCCGGCTTCACAACACATGCACCTGAACTGCTGCCGATGGCAAGCTGAAATGCGGACGTCGTTGATTACCTCGAGGCTGCTATGTGGCGATTCGTGCCACCACTACATTTAAAGACATTGTCAACATTGTGGCGCGGTGTCGTCATGTGCTGAACTGGACAATTATGAAACTGCACAAGTTCTCTAAATGTCAAAGAATGACTCCGACTTGGAATATGTGCCGTGAGCTATGGAGCTGTGACGTGTGGGTCTGACTCGTGCATTTGCTGTCCTTGCATCGTCGTAAACTTCCAGAAACACAATGCGGACTTGTTCCCACGTAAGCGGAAATGCGTGCAGCAACGCATCTGCCACTTCTTCCTAGCCCAGGGTCCTTAAAATGCAAACAAAATTGTCATTCATCTTATATTAGTGAGCACACTTTTTTTCTTTTTTGAGGGTCCTTCAACTCCCCCTCACCTTATAATCGTGACTGCCTTACATTCGAATAAATACGGTGCGGCACTGTGATGGAATTGCTCCAGGTTTTGGCCCAGGACCGCTTACCAAGGAACGCACCGCTTTCTAGAACACACGCACACACAAATTATATTACAAAACTTCTATGTACAAGGCATGCACCTGGTTGTTACGGTGTCTGTATCTACTCAGTTCTACAGCTGCTACTATATTACGTCCCGGGAAACGAAAAGGACAATAGTCTCGCCGTATTTTCCTGCGCGTTGTTGTTCAATAGTACCAGGCTCCCAAGCAGGTGTGGGTTGCGAAGACGAAGTGGCCGGTAGGATGCTGGTGATGTGGGACCAGCCACGGGACTGTTGGCCGCAGCAGCGGCCCTTACCCAGCAGCGCCTGTTTCGGCAGCCACGGCAGCCAGTAGGCCGCGGTAGTTAACTCGAATCTCCAGCTACTGGATTCGACGGCACCGGTGGCTGGAAATGACCGCCCCAGTAGCCTGGCTGTCGCCGCAGTAGCCGAGAGCACCGCCGCCTCGTCTGGCTCCCTGGACCCGATGCCCAGCACGGAACACAGGCCCTTGAGGTCTTCTTCAGCGGTTGTTCAGCTCGCCTGGCTCCCTGAACCCGTTGCCCAGCAGGAACGCAGGTCTTTGGCGTCGCAATACGCCGTGACGGTTGCTCCTAGATTCTCTGGACCGGACGTCCAGCGAGAATCAGCTGGCTTCAACGCAGCGCAGCACGAACCACTGCACGCACCACACGCACACACTTCTTCGTTCTCACCCCCGCACGGCGAACACTGAAATGTTTGTATTTCGAGCCTCTATCATGGCAGTCACACACTGTTGACCCAATGGTACAGTTTTGTGACAAGTATGACAATTTCTGCTAAAAAAGAACTGGCTCAGCTCATGGAAATCGCTTAAGATCTACATTGACCGCCATTTCATTTTCAGTACTATTAAAGGGAGTGACACATACTTCTGGCACAAAAAAATTTTGCAACATGCAGATGACAATGGGAACAATACAGTCGAACACAGATATATCGAACGTGAAGGGAATCCTGGATTAGTTTGATATACGAAAAATTCTATATAAGAAAATACAGGCCTGGAGACCTTACCAGTGGCACCGTCTTCATCGGTTTCCGCAAGTTCTGCCGTCACGAAGCCTGCCTTCCGGAAGAAGTTGGCCACTGTGTCCATCTTCATGTCTCGCCAGGCGCCTGTCATCATTTAAAGGGCACCAAGCAGATCAACCTTCAGCTCGGTGCCCATGCGGAGGTTAACGAGCAGCCTATGAAGGAGTCGCCTCCTGTAGCCCACCTTGAAGGACTTGATGATGCCCTGGTCGAGCAGTTAGAGCTTCACTGTCATGTTGGCTGGCAGAAACTTCAGCGCGATGTTTCTGAGCTCGCAGGTGGTGTGGTGGGCCGAGCACTTGTGCACAAGAAGGCAAGCGCGACGACCCGACTTGCCCAGTTCGACATCCCACGCTTGCAGCCATTCTGTGAACAGCTGACGCGCCATCCATGCCTTCTCGTTCGAGGAGTACCGAACGGGGGGCTGGAGCTTCCGAGACCCATCCATGTTGGCTGCCAGCAGAACGCTCACGTGGACTTTACTCATTTTGCCGCTGGGAGACGTGCTACCCCGGACATCGAGAGTCTTGCTCGGCAGCATTTGCCAAAATAGACCGGTCTCGTCGGCATTGAAGATCTCCGCGGGAGAAAACTTCGCGGAGATTTCCAGCCACTCCTTCGTCATCCACTACTGGATGTCCTGGCTGCTTCAGGCTTCGCTTTCGACAGAAATGGTTTTGCTGACGATGTTGTCACGTTGCTTAAACTGGTGAAGGCACCCGGTGTTGTCGGTGAAATTGTCTTCACCGAGTGAAGCGGCAAACCATTTGGCCTTAGCCATCAGCAATGGGCCATCCACAGAAATGTTCTTCGCACGCACTTCTAAGAACCAGGCATAGAGTGCCTTTTCTACATTCCCGTTCCCGTTCGCTGCATTCTTCTAAGAACCAGGCATAGCGTGCCTTTTCTACATTCCCGTTCCCGTTCGCTGCATTCTTCTAAGAACCAGGCATAGTGTGCCTTTTCTACATTCCCGTTCCCGTTCGCTGCTGCGCCACCTTTGCTTTGATATCCGCCTTGTTCTTCAACAAGGTGCTCAGAGGTCTCCGTGGTATCCCCATGTCGTCCGCCACTATCTAGCTTTTTTCAACCACCTCAGCACGCTATATGGCTTTCAACTTTGTCGCAAAGTCAAGGTCATCGTGCTTCTTGACGCTGGCCATTGCTATACAAGAAGTCGAAAATCCAAGCAGTCCGCAGCACCTTTGCACAGCACACACAGCACGCACGCAAAACAGGAATGCAGTGGTATGTGACAACTCACGGAAGTGAACTCCACCAATAAAGTGCTCACGATCAGTCGCGACGGCGGCGACAGCTACCCGGGTACCTGCGAGGGCAGCAGCGATGTACAAAAGGCGAAAGCTGTGGTTGGCTGATCAAAACTTACAAAACAACAACAAAAAAAGAAAAAAAAAAGGCGAAAGGAGGAGGCCACCGGCTCCTCTGTTCCTGCTCTGCGAGCCGACGGTAACGGGTAGAAAGCATGAGAAATAGAGAGAGAGGGAGAAAAAGAAAAAAAAAAGCCGTTCTGCAAGTTGGAGAACGCACCCAACAGGAGTACAGTCCGAACCCTCTTGCCCTCATGTTTTTCGAGCATTTCGAGTGTTGGCGGAGGCACGGTGCCGCGAACGTGGCGAAGGTCACAGAGAATGCCCAAGCACACCGACCAGCTCGCACGGCGTTTGATATATCCCATGGCGGCTAAAAATACCGTTCGATATAAATGTGCGAATTTCTATACTTTTACAAAGGGTTTTCAAGGAGATAATTTACGAGTTTGATATAGCCGAAAACTCTACATATGTAGGTTCTATATATCCGTGTTCGACTGTATACACTCTCTCCATATGGGCGGCAGCTAATACTTCTTGCCACAGAAAACATTCACTTTTCTTGAACCTAACAAATTTTCTGTGCGCGATTCAACACCATACAGGCAGATCCTGAGACGCTGGTGTTGTTAAAGCCGCATGTACAATGAGCACCTCTTTGACTACCATGTGCGTCCCATTCGCGCTGCGCAAACTGCAACACTTCAGGGCCTTTTCTGCTTTTCCATCTGGGCAAATTGGCAACTACGAGTTCGCCAGATTGACACTCAGTGGAATGCCATTCCCTTTGCTTCTTTTGTTTTTGGGGGCGTCATCAGACTACACGTCTTTCTATTGCGTTTTCGCACATTCGGCATTTGTTGATACATGCGAGACGCGTAATAAAGCCTTAGCGTTCTCTTTCTGAATTTAGCCCTGCCCGCGCGAGTTTTGACCGCTATCGAGGCCCCTTCAGTACGACTCTTACAGCTGTCATGTCTGTCTGCGGACAAGATACTAGACACTGAGGCACCGCTCCTGTGTCCCTGCTGCGAATAATCTTTGACATCATGCAGCTCAGATAAATTACAGTCATTACTTGGGCACACCTTTTCCACTCAAGATTCGGGGTGCCTTTGTCTGTCACTAGAAGGAACAATCTCACCTACTGCGTTTTCAAGGCAGTGTGCCTCTTCTGTTCGCATAAGCCTGTCTGAACTTTTATGTAGATTATTTGATAGCTCACTGGCTACTTCTGCATCATATATGTTGCCAGTAGATTGCTTTTCGCAAGTGACTGTGGCTACTGCAGGTATGCCACCTTTCACTTTAGAGCAAGTGTCACTGTCAGGCTCAAAAAGGGAAAAATCACCTTTAGAATATGCGACATCCCCCACCAATACATGCTGCTTTTCGCACACACTATGAGTTCGGTCTTTTCTGCTGAGGACACGATCTGTTCGTTTATCTTTCTTCTCAGCTAGTTCCTTTATAGAAATATCGCAGAAACACTGCTCCTGCTTGTTGACGAGTGTCTCACAGGTACGAATGCAACCTCTCTATCACTTATGTGATAATTGCACTTCCCATCGCTCTGTAACTCCACTGGTCTTGAATGAGCTTCGGTACATTCCTCTTCTACGACATTACAGGCGTACAGCTTTTCGACGCATAATTTTTGATTGATCGTGTGGAGCTCGAGCTCCATTTTACATATTTGTGCATAAAGCACCTCACGTTCTAACTCGAGCCTCCTCGTTTCAGCATTAAGCATCCCGAATTCAACATCTTGTGCTCGTGCTCTCTCCTCACATGCTTTCATGGCTGCTCTTCTGCCCATGCCTTAAGCTCCGCGCCTATAAGACCAAGCTTTCCGCCTGCCTCAATGACCTTCAATACATCCATTTTCAATGCGGCCCTCAGTTACGATCTCTGACTGTACTCCTCCAACCTTCTTAGTTCATAAAGTAGAAAGTCTCCGTCACGGATACCATGTTAAGCTATAGAGGTGCAGGGAGCAGGTTCAAACAGGCGAGTCAGAGACGGCTCCGAGGGCAGCAAGGAAGAGGTCATATATTTGAGAACAAAAACACAGAGGCAAACACAATTAAGCAGGAGCACACACAAAGCACAAAACTTGACAATAATATCTACACGATATTTACGCGTGCATTCAGCGAAGAAAACGAAGATGATGAGGGTTTTAGCTTGTTCCTTCTAGTGGGGCAAGTGCACAGCAGGGTTAGAAGAAGAAGACGTTTTTGGAATAGAGCTCCAACAAGCTGTCCTGAGTTTCTTGTCTGTTTCTTGTCGTGTTGTAACGTGACACTGGCTCCCGACTCCATCGAGAAGCCGCTCATCTAGCCCAGACCTATCGTCTCCGACTACAACTCCCGTGCATCGCTTCAGTCGGCGCTTGCTGGGCCTTGCTCCGGAACTCGCACCCTTACAGCAACACTCTTCGGGACATCGCCCACATCTGCCAATGGCTAACGCCAGCCCGACACAGGCTCCTACAGGGATCTTTGCGCCGCTTCCATCACAGGTGACGCTTCATCAACCGCTTGTCCCCGACTGCTTTCGCGGTGGCGCGCACGAAGATGTAGAAGATTGGCTTGACCACTACGAACGAGTCGCCAAGATCAATCAGTGGTCGGCTCAAGAAAAGCTCTCCCGTGTGTATTTCGCCCTTGAGGACAGCACCCGCACATGGTTTGAGAACCGCGAGGCCACCATATCTACATGGAATGAATTGCGAGAGCAACTTATTGACACTTTTGCAAGTATCGATCGACAGGACCGGGCCCAGCAGTTATTTGAATTGGGTATTCAAAAGCCGAATGAAAGTGTAGCAATGTTTGCTGAGGACATGGCCCGTCGTGTGTCGCAGGGCTGACCCGAACATGCCGGAGGATAAGAAGTTGCGCTACCTCATGCGCGGGGTGAATGAACAATTATTCGCCGGACTTGTACGCAATGCACCAAACACCGCGTGGCTGATTTTATAAAGGAAGCCACAGCTATCGAACGAGCGCTGCACCAGCGTTGCCGACAGTATGATCGCTTATGCACCAGCACCCCGACCAATGCCGCCGCCATGACTGTGGACAATCAATGTTCCCTGCGTGGTCCCATTAAGGAGATCGTCCGAGAAGAGTTGCAGAAACTCTGCACTCCGATGACGGGCGCACCCGTGGCATCAGTCGCCCAAGCAGTACGGGACGAGATCAGGCAAGCGTTCTCGACAGTGGACTATGGTCAAGAGCACCATCCCATGACTTACGCCGCCGCTGTCCGGAGTCCACCAACAGTCACGCCGTACTGCCAGCCACCGATGGCGCCTCCGCTGCAACCGCATGAAGGCACTCTGAAACGTCCCCCCACCATGCCGATGTCGCCATACCAACCGCCATTTGCTACGCCTTGGTCGCCACCACAGGAGGAACCTTCGGGACGCCCGCAGTTTCGAAAAACTGACGCATGGCGCACTACCAATCGCCGGCCACTCCGTTTCAACTGTGGCGTCGCCGGCCATGTTGCTCGCTATTGTTGGTACCGCGACGCATCACACCGACCACTTAGGTTCGACGCACATCGCCGCACCCAGGATGACTACATGACATGCCGAGACGATGCCGCTTTTTCAGGAGCCCCAGTAGCCCGCTCTCCCAACGTCGAGTCTATGCCGAATAACCAGACCGACTTCGGCCTCCGGTCACGCTCACCGTCTCCCATTCCTTCGTCGTCGCCCAGTCGACGTACTTACGCGGAGCTCCGGGGACGAAGGTCGCCTAGCCCACGCCGGGGAAACTAAAGGTGGCGACCTCTGGGGGCAAGGTTGCAGGCCAGCCGCAAGACGACAAAAAGCCCCCCATTCTGCCGCTTCAAGACGCCGCGACGCCGAAAAACCATACCTCAGACGAAATTGTGAGCGCTGACCTTACTGTTTTTGTTGATGGCCAGCAAGTAACAGCCTTGGTTGACACAGGTGCCGATTTTTCCATAGTGAGTCAAAACCTCGCCATTCGTCTCAAGAAAGTGAAAACGCCGTGGACGGGACCCCTTATAAGGACTGCAGGCGGCCAGTTATTGATGCCTGTCGGAAGATGTACAGCGAGAATCGGCATAGAAGATTCTTCTTTCGTGGCCACATTTGTAGTCCTTTCGACGTGTTGTAAAGACTTAATTATAGGGATGGACTTTCTAAGAGAGCATGGTGCGGTCATCAGCATTCCAGACCGTGTGGTGTCATTTCAACAAAGCCCCGATTTCGACGATTACTTATCACCGCAACGCAACTCGTTGCGCCTGAGTGATGATGACGTGGTCGTACCGCCGATGTCATGCGCACTTGTTTCCGTGGTGTGTGACGTACCATTTGATGGTGAAGGCGTGGCAGACCAAATATGCTCGCTGCTGTTTACTCACGGCATTTCAGTTGCGCGAGGCATTGTCAGTGTCACTGCTGGGTGGACAAATTTATTATTAACTAACTTTAGTGCTGAGCGCCGGCGCCTTCCAAAAGGCACGGCAGTCGCTTACCTTGATGATATCGCAGATGTCGGAGAAGCCTCCCTATCGGTACTTGACGAAGCACCCAAACCAAGTTCAGTACCCGTTCTTGACGTCAGCAACACACTGCCACAGGACGAGCGGAAGAGGCTTCTCGAGCTGCTAGCAGAGTTCCAGGAGTGCTTCGCATCGGCATCCAAAGTCGGCCGGACGCCCCTGACCCAACACAGAATAATTACCGAGGGTACAGCGAGACCAATTCATCAGAACCCTTATCGTGTGGCTGCGAAAGAACGTGAGGCGATACAACAGCAAGTAGCTGAAATGCTTGAGGATGACGTGATCCAGCCTTCAAAAAGCCCCTGGTCATCGCCTGAAGTTCTGGTCAAAAAGAAGGACGGCAGCCTGCGCTTTTGTGTTGATTATCGAAAGCTTAATCAGGTTACCAAGAAAGATGTGTATCCGCTCCCTCGTATCGATGACTCACTCGATAGACTTCGAAACGGCCGTTACTTCTCTTCAATGGATTTGAAGAGCGGATACTGGAAAATTGAGGTGGACCTGAGAGACCACGAAAAGACCGCTTTCGTGAGACCGGATGGACTCTACGAATTTAAGGTCCTCCGCTTCAGCTTATGCTCAGCGCCCGCGACGTTTCAAAGACTGATGGATACTGTTCTTTCGGGCTTAAAGTGGAAGACATGCCTGGTGTATCTGGACGACGTTATAGTGTTCTCGGCGACCTTTCAAGAGCACCTTGAACAGCTCAAAGCGGTTTTACAAGCCATACGGTTCGCAGGTCTCACACTCAAGCCAGAAAAATGCAACTTTTGCTTTCAAGAACTGCAGTTTCTCGGTCACGTTGTCAGTCAAGCAGGCGTTCGCCCGGATCCCGACAAAGTCGCCGCTGTTGCCAACTTTCCTGTGCCGACTGACAAGAAGGCTGTTCGACGCTTTCTTGGCCTCTGTGCTTATTATCGACGGTTCATCGTAGACTTCACACGTATTGCGTCTCCGCTAACTCGGCTCACGAGAGACGACGTTGCGTTTGTGTGGAACAACGAACAGGAAACTGCTTTCAATGATCTCCGCCAACGTCTACAAACGCCGCCAGTGCTTGCCGATTTCAACGAGACAGCCCCTACGATGCTACACACCGATGCCAGCAATGTAGGTCTGGGAGCTGTGCTTGTGCAGTGGCAAGATCATACGGAAAGAGTCATCGCCTATGCAAGCCGCACGCTGACGCGAGCAGAGGCTAACTACTCAACAACCGAGAAAGAATGTCTCGCAGTAGTATGGGCGATTATGAAATTCCGTCCGTATTTGTACGGCCGTCCCTTCAAGGTCATTAGTGACCACCATTCGCTGTGCTGGTTGACACGCCTTAAAGATCCTAACGGGCGTCTAGCGCGTTGGAGTCTGAGGCTCCAAGAGTATGATCTCACAGTCGTCCACAAGTCGGGGAAGCGCCATACGGACGCGGACTGCTTGTCCCGATCGCCGATAGAATCGGCTGCTCTGCCAGATGATGACGGGACAGCATTTCTTGGTGTTCTGGACACGTCCACCATTGCGCAGCAGCAACGCGAGGACCCAGAGTTGCTTGAACTAATTCATTGCTTGAAAGGAAAATCTCCGAAGGCGCCCAGGATTTTCGCGAGGCTGTTGTCGTCGTTTTGTTTAAGAAGCGAAGTTCTCTACAAAAGGAACTTTTCATCGATCGGTGCCACCTATTTCCTCGTTGTTCCTACCGCTCTTCGTCCTGAAGTACTGCGAGCATGTCACAACGAAGCGACTTCCGGTCACCTAGGCTATACGCGAACCTTGGCCAGAGTGCAGCAAAGGTACTACTGGCCCAGACTCAACGCTGCCGTGAAACACCACGTACGCGCATGTCTCGAGTGTCAGCGGCGCAAGTCTCCTCCGACTAAGCCAGCCGGCCTGCTGCAACCCTTGCAGGTCCCACAACACCATTTGACCAGATCGGAATGGATATTTTGGGTCCGCTTCCAACATCTACCACAGGGAATCGCTGGGTTATCGTCGCGACCGACTACCTGACGCGTTATGCGGAAACGAAGCCCATTCCAAGAGGTACAGCAGCGGAGGTGGCACAGTTTTTCATCGAGAACATTGTACTAAGACATGGCGCACCTACGATAGTGATAACGGATCGAGGAACTGCATTCACGGCGGCTCTGTTAGACCACGTTCTGGCGCTCAGTGGGACGGCTCATCGCAAAACAACCGCATTTCACCCACAAACTAATGGGCTCACAGAGCGCCTAAACAAAACGCTTGAGGACATGCTTTCCATGTACGTAGACGTTGAACATAAGAATTGGGACGAAATCTTGCCCTACGTGACGTTTGCGTACAACACAGCTAAGCAGGAAACAACACGCATGACTCTGTTCAGCCTCGTTCACGGGTGGGAGGTAAGGACGATGCTGGACGCGATGCTACCCCACGAATGTGACGACTCTGCAACGGACGCCGATATATTTACGCAACGCGCAGAAGAAGCCAGGCAGCTCGCTCGCCTTCGGATTCAGCAGCAGCAAGATTATGATGCAGGCCGCTATAATGCTCACCACCGAGTCGTAACATTCGAAACCGGCGACAGAGTGTGGGTTTGGACACCCGTACGGAAATGTGGATTGTCTGAGAAGCTATTGCGCAGATACTTTGGACCTTATCGTGTATTGCGCCGCATTAGCGACGTCACCTACGAGGTCGTCCCCGACAGTCCTCATTCTACGAGACGCCAGCAGCACCGTCCTGAACTTGTGCA
The DNA here is from genome assembly GCA_013339685.2 of Hyalomma asiaticum. NCBI lineage: Eukaryota > Metazoa > Arthropoda > Arachnida > Ixodida > Ixodidae > Hyalomma > Hyalomma asiaticum. Next base: position 94,801,124 of record CM023487.1, read on the forward strand.
TGTAGTGCGTATGGAGCTGTACGTCGGCGAGTGAAAGTGCACCACACTCCGGCTCCCACGTAGCTATATATTCAGATTAGCATTGGGGCGACGCTCTTTTAGGGAAAGGCCAATGACGCGTGCATTCAGCGAAGAAAACAAAGACGATGAGGGTTTTAGCTTGTTTCTTCTAGTGGGGCAAGTGCACAGCAGGGTTAGAAGAAGAAGACGTTTTTGGAATAGAGCTCCAACAAGCTGTCCTGCGTTTCTTGTCTGTATAGAGTCTGTACAGTGATTGTTCGAGTTATAGCAAGCAGAGGGCTCATGGGTCCCGGCGTGTCGGGACAGCATCTGCTGAGGCTGTTCAGAACGGCGAGGCTGGCGGTGGACGAAGGGCCGTCGAAGACTCCCAGACATCTGCTGGGCGTCTGGAGCAGGAGATGTGTCATTCTCAAGGTCCCTCGGGCACTGGCGCTCGGCTGGGTCGCTCTGACAGATGTTGGCCTCCTGAGTGTTGACGCCCAAACAGGCCTGCACGTCTTCTCTGCTCCGATGTTGTCCTTCATCTAACCTGGCTGCCATGGCTCATTCCTTTTTATTATTTTTTTCCTTCGTTCATGCGCCCCACAGCATGCATAGAGAGGTGTTCGAAGAGCAGCCCAACATCTCTGCTTCAAAACGAGTGCTTGCACATTCCTTTCGCCATTTCGTGGGCGGGAATGTCTGTAAGATGCCACTTCCTCGCAGCTGGCCTGCTCGTCGGCTCACCCCATGAGTTTTGCTGTGCAAACTGCAGGAGAGCCAGAGCATCCACTCGCCTTCACTCGCTGGCTGCCCGCGATGACACAGCAGGTCACACAGTTGTAGATCACACAACCTGGGCAGCGGTTACACAGAGGCTGCGTGATCACGCAGGTCACGATACAGGTGATCTGGCTTAAAGCATTAAAGCATTGAAGTTTATTTGGGCTTTTCTTTGGTACATGCATTTACACTTTTAGAGACCCAGCAAATTTTTTAATGGATCCCTCATGGCATTATAACATTAAAAAACAATAAACGGCAATTGTCATTGGCAAAACAATAAATAGTAATTAATATAAAAAAATTGCCCGCCAATCCACCCTGTGAAGGTGGTTGGAAAGCGAAGCTTTTTACGCCACCCTCACGGTGATTGCGGCGCACTTGATATTTCACACACTACAACGTAACTTTAACCACGGCCTTTATTATTATTTACTTCACAACAATGTTCACTACTGCTTTACGATCGGTGTGATATACACTCAAATTTTCAGTTTTCACTGTAGTTACATTCTTTGCCAAGGTTAAATCAAGGCGAGAGCTGCTGGGTTTTGCCTACGACGCTGTTGACCGAGACGATTTTGTTCTTTCCGCCGAGCCTTATATTCACGCTCTTCTCCTGCCGTCTTTACTTTCCGGGGCCTACCCATAGTGGGGTAGTCTAGAAATGGACCGAAGCAGTTACTAGGCTGGAAGGGTTTCGAATGACGTCAACCCTCTTTCAAGCAGCTGCATAAGCTTTGCAATAGCTGCAATCTAATCTTACGGACCGCGCCGAGCCTGTTTCCGTTGTTTGCCCGTAGCCCTTATCATACATCATGTTGGCTCATCACTTTGAAGCTTGTTTTTGTGGTTTTTCTTGCGAAAACGAGTGCTTAGTTGTACGCTGAATGCCTGAATTCAAGTAAGCTATACTGCTATACCTGCAATTGTTAGCGGTTCGTCGGGATCGTTTTTGCTTACAACGACGGACACGACAGAACCCTTGGCTGGTAGAGGTACAAAGCTTCGCTTTAAAACACAAGAAATAAGCTAAGACATAATAGTGTTATATAGCAAATGATCATCATTACTAAACCATCAAAACACAAATGATGTGGTAATTTGATGTAATGAGTACAAGAAGGTTTAAATTTGTGATATGTATAAGTGTGAATTTCAATACATGTGAAAATCAACACTAGAAACCTTTTAGCAGAATGAATTGTTATGGAGCGAATTTTTCAGTTGTGCTAGGAAAGAGGTAAGTGACGGGGCTGTCTTTGGATTAGTAGTGAGGCTATTCCAAATGGTAGTTCCTCGGAATTCCAAAGTTTGACAACCATAATTAGTGTTTATTTTTGGTAGCAAAAGTCGGGTGCGTGAAAAGCACCCGTTACCTCGAGGTGACAGGCGAAGGGACACCGACAGTATGTTGAGACTACCGTGAAGTATTCTGTATATTATAGATGCAATATTATAAGTAACCAGATTGTGTACACTTAACACACTGAAATCTTGAAACAAATCGTCTCCTCTTACATTCATACTATTAGACATTATTATGCGTAGAGCTCTTTTTTGGATAATTAGAACGGATTTAAGGTGAGATTTGTATGTGCAACCCCATATAGCAATGCAGTAATTTATGTGTGAATGAATCCAGCCTGGGGAATCTTCAAGCACAGTCGAAACAGACATATGGTGCCACTTGGTACTGATACCAGCTGGCACCACATCTCTCATTTTCCTTCATGAAAAAGGTCCACAAGCTATAAGAGTGGACAACTTGCACTAGTGGCGTGAGACTGGACTAAAAGCAAAGCTTGTGGCCAACCTAGCTTCTTCAGACTTCTACAACCTCAACTAAGTTACGTTATTTGTCACATGACTAGTTTTGGGGGGAATATCATATCACAAGCTATGATGTCATGTTACATGATCAAGATAACATGTCTTGGTTCCAATTGGTCCAAGTGCGGTTGGTTCTCACATCCTCCTTCTTGCGGAAGGGAGGATAACCGGGCCAGTTGGTAGATATTCATGGCAATAAATGCGCAAACACACACAGGATGCTGGGAGTAGACAAAGAAGAGCGCAGACAAAAAGCTTTTTGCACACCTTTATAACTCTATGTGAGAATGCATGAACATACGGAATTACTGCAATCATCTGCCCCTTTTTTGCCACATCATGCTTTGCGATATTGAGCTATTTTCATAGGACTGTGGGAAATGAAGTGGGTGGTTATGTTAAAAATGTGTTTCAATATGTAGAAGACTGGTGCTTGCAGAAAGTCGTGATGTTGAACAGAATGTGGGCAATATAATTGAATTGTTTCAAAAGGGCACAGGTTGCGCTTCACGCAGGAAGTTCCACATGCCAATAAGTTGCAATTTCTTGTCTTACTTGCCGAGATTTAAAGAAAGAAAACAATTTTCGAGCTTTCGTCATCACATTCTAAAGTTGTGAAAGTGGGTTTTGCTATGAGCATTTCGCAGTCAGCTGTTATGAGGTCCTGCCATCACAGTATAGCAAGCGCCTTTTCCATACAGATAATTAGACTACAAGAGGTGGGTTTCCCTACTAACATTTTGGTTTTTCAAGCAAAACGACTCTTGAAAATCATCAAACGTATTGGCCACACTCGTGATGTGGCAAAAAAGAGGCAAACAATTGCAGTAATTCTGTATGTTCACGCATTCTCACACAGAGCTCAAAAGGTCTGCAAAAATATTTCCGTCTGCGTGTGTTAGTGCATTTATTTCCATGTCTTTCCTTCCTCACCCTTACCTCTTTCCAACTCCTTGCCGTACACTATGCTTCACCCTCTCCCTTCCTCCTTCCCTTTCCTCGCCTTTTCATATGCTATACGAGGCTATGTTATGCCTTACCCTGCCCCCTCATCATTTGCCTCCTCGCCCTCCCCACCATTTCCCACAATGTGCTATACTGCTTTTCCCTCTCTCCACATCCCCTCGCTGTACTCTACAAGGCCTTGAAACGTCTCCACCTTTATGTAGTAGTGGGCTGCGGGCACGAGTCCAAGGAAGAGAGAGAGAGAAATTTAAAGAAAAGCTCAGATGTCGGCCTCAATTAATGTTCAACGTTGGGGGAAGCAAAAAAAGTGTAGAAAGAAAGACACCACACAGAATATTGGGACGAAGAAGGTGGTTGAAGCACTTGCGTGGCCCAAGGCTCTTCCAAGACTCTGGTCCTGTTCACTCTCATCCAAAACTTTGTTGAGAGCCTTCAGACTATGATGCTGGCGAGGCGGATCGGGCAAAGGTTTCGACAGAACACTCTCAGTAAATGGTTGAGAAACAAACTTTGACAAAATGCCTTTCAGCGATTGTCTCTCTGAGTCAAATCGCAGGCAGATGCAGACGAGGTGCTCTGTCGTCCCAAGAGTGCCGCTTTCCTCCCAATTTGGATTGTTCGCACAGCTGATAAGATGAAGATAGCACTAGGTGAATGCTACACCTAATCGAAATTGGTGGAGCAAAGTTGCGTAGCATCTGCCCATCGTGGGTGATATCCGTATTCTCACACTTGGGTTGAGTTCACGGAGGCGCCAATGACGATAACATGGCGAAGGCCAATATACTGCGGCAATTCCGCACAGATACACTGGAGCATTAGCATCTAGTCACGAAAACGGGATGTGCACTGCTGTGCCATTATACTGTGGGCCATCTTTGCCTCCATGTCAGCAAGATCATTACCATGTGACGGAATCCACTGAACCCTTATGCGATGGACAGCTTTTAAGGCAGCATCGTGCAGTTCCATTTCTAGAGCAAGGACGTCTAAGGACACAAACGAGCACTTGAAGTGCCAATTTGGAATTGCAAAATACTGTCACGTGGTCATGACGATGAAGGACATAGCAGAACTCGAGAAGATGTCAGGCGAGCTGTTTGTTGGGCGAACTGGTGCCCAGCAAGATGAAGCATATCACGCTGCAAAACGATAGCGGCATGAACAGCCCTCGGCCGACGGAAAGACTGATTCGTGGTGAAATGCGTCACATTATTTTATACACACGTCATAGCACTCAACAATCAAATGTGCACGTCAGGCATGCAAATTTTCTGCAACAGTCATCACGGTTCCCAAAGCAACATGCAAGATAAGCGTGGCCTGCGCTGCGCGTCACAGGAAAGCGATAATGGTGCTCCCCATAAACAGACCAAAACAAGCGTGCGTGTCAATATAGCCCAAGTCTGAGGCAGCTCCACAAATACATACCTCGCTGCCTCCCAAATGGCTACTATCTCAGCCGCCATTCAGGTAGCTTGGTGGTAGAGATAAATGCACTTACTCATATTCAAATTTCATATTGCGAAGGCTGCAGTTGAATTATAGACCGACACCAACCCATCAGCAGTATATGCACAGAAGCAGTCTACTCTCTCAATATACAGTCGACTCTCGCTACAACGAAACGTGCGGAAAAAATTTCGTTGAAGCGGAAATTTCGTTGTAGTGAAATCGAATATAGCTGACCTGAGTTGGTAGAACAAAATAACTTTCATTTCCATAATTCATAGAGAGTCAGCTGCTTCCGTTTCTTTCCTAGCAGCGTCATGACGCGATTCTCGTATTCTGCGTGTAGCTGCATCGCGACGTCATCGTCATGCGCAGCCACGAAGTTTCGGAGGACGTCAAATGCATCTAGCACTCGTGCAGTGGACGGCAGAGACGGCCAGTCCGGCGCTGTGTCATCATCAGAATCGTCGCGGACACTTTTTATGATGTCTTCATCATTCAGTTCTTCGTGTGTGACCACGTCAATGTCGGCATCGAGGAAACGAGGAAATCTTCGAGCGTGACACCGGGTGGCACCTCTCCGGCATCTTGAAGGGTCGCCCAGGTCACGATTGTCTCTGCTGGCGGGTGCATTGCTTCGCTGCTGTCGGCAGGATTATCTGCAGAGTCATCCTCCGAGTGTCCGAGCTTGAAAAACCCGCATGGGCGAAACAATTTTCTATAATTGCACGCCCGGTTGCGGTCCATGCAGCGGCCATCACCTGCAGCGCCATGTATAGGTCTAACTTAATGTCCCGACCGCTTTCCACATTCAACAAGTGACGGTGCATGACTCGCTGGCGGTAGGCGCATTTCATGCTTCGTATCACGCCTTGATCTAGCGGTTGAATAACTGAAGTACAATTAGGCGGAAAGTACTTCAGTTCAACGTGTGTCAGCTCGGTGTCTGGGATGTGGTGGGCAGAGCAGTTGTCCAACAACAAACACACCCGTAGGCCCTGCCTCCTCATGCCAGAGCCAAATTCCACGACCCAATCAGAAAAAATGGCCCGCGACATCCACGACCGACTATTGGCCACATATTTTACGGGAAGGGCCCTATTACCTTTGAAGCAACGGGGCCTAGCACTTTTCCCGATAACGAGTGGTGGGCGCTTGTCAGAGCCATCCGCGTTGCTGCACAGCAGTACAGTCACGCGCTTTTTACTGTGTTTGCCACCATGGCAACGCTGACCTTTCATTTCGAGGGTCTTTGCCAGCAGCATTTCGTAAAAAAGGCCCGTCTCGTCAGCGTTGTAGATGTCACGCATGGCGTAATCCTGCAACAACGTGGGAACGTTCACTGAAATCCAGGCGGACGCACTGCTCGTGTCTGCCGACGCCGACTTGCCACAAAGCGTCTTGCCTACGATGTCACGACGGACCTTAAACCTGGTGAGCCAGCCACTGCTCGCCTTGAAGTCTTCGATCCCCAGCAGGCAAGCGTAGTTGAGGGCTTTCTGCTGCACAGCATTCCCACTCAAAGGAATGTTCTTTGCCCTCATCTCCACAAACCACGTGTAGACAGCTTTGTCGAGCTCTTCGTGCGCAGACGGCGTCATCGTCTTTCGCTTGGAAGATGTACCCGATGCAAGCGCTTTTGCAATCCCATCTTTGGCCTTAAAAATGGTCGACAGTGAACTAGGTGAAATTCCGAACTTCACCGCAACGTCACCTTTCCTTTGACCACTTGCTACCTCGGTCAAAATCCGAGCTTTGTCCTCCAAGGACAAAAATTTCCGCTTTTTGAATGGCGGCGCCATGTCGACAAGCACGCTCAAACGAAAAGTTTCCGCGCACAAACAAAACAGCCAAGCGCGCAGAGCACGAACTGCGCAGTTGCACTAACACGCTAGCACTAGCTATGCGCTGTGACAACGAGGTGTCCGGCACCACCGAGACACAGGCTGTAGCGTGGACACTGAGCTACCGAAGCGCTCTCATGGACGACGAAAAAGTTGAGGGAGAACTATGCCACGCAGCCAGCCTTGGCAAGGGTAAAAGGTCACGTACTGCACCACCAGTGGTGGTCGAGCACGTGACCTTTTGCAGTGGCGGTGGCACAGCACGTGATCTGCGTCAGTCATGCAAGGATCTAGATCTGCCGAGATGTTTGATCCTGGTAGACGTGGAGGAAAAAAAGCCGGCTAGCCGTGCACCCTTTTAACCGATGCGCGTTTTTTTCGGTCTATTTTTCGCATTTGGCCGGCAGTTGCCCGGATGCTCTGCCTGTGCGTGTGCTCAGAGCGTTCTCCGAGTGCCTGTTGCGCTTCGGTCGTTTCCTGCATGGCATATTTTTCGCGCTATGCGCCAGTTGCGAAAAGATTACAACGTATCGCTGCGCACTTGAGCTGCAGGTTATACGCTTCGGCTGAAATAAAACGACCGCTGTGCACGACAAACATTGTGTATGTGAGCATTATTGCTTTGTTGCTGTTAATAGGTAAGTTGCATGCACCAGACAGTGAAACGCCGAATGCTGTGTGCGTGAAGTAGCCCACGGAACCATCTGATGCTACTCGCCGAACTAACACACGTATGCCCAAAGCCGGAAGGCCAGATAGCGGAGAGCATTCGTGCCTTCCTTTAGACTTTATTCTGGCCATGGCATAATACACGGCTGTTTGCGCTGTTTCGACGCAGTGTTCTTTGAGACACTATGTATGATCGGCAGCAAAAAGTTTTGCTTTCAAATACTAAACGTCACGATTGGACGCCTCAATCTTGCGCGCGGCACCATGGCGGTAGTCGGAAGCGTTCAGAAACCGCGAGCACTAAAACCACACCTGCCAAGTTTGGAGAAACGGTGTCCGGAGATTTACTACACGAAAAGGGAGGTGGGGTAGAGATATGGAAACAGTCGGCGGGTCTTTGCAGTCGCCGCTGTTCTGTACAAAGTGCGACTCGATAACATCTCGTTTACGCATCGTATCTTTCATGCGCAAGTAAAAGCGCACTAGCGCTGGGGTCAAATGCAGCTGAAACATAGATGAAATGAACCGGCCGCCTCCATCATATGATAACATCGCACCGCGTGCCAGGCCTGTTGCCGTTTGCTTCTCAAGCAGAGAGAAAACACACAGCCCGTCTTTCGTTGGGCGGGTGCCGGCGGCAATGTTGGCCCCCGTACTCGGTCAGCCACGCAGTCAACAGCGGCCGTTTCTGGTGGTGCAGCATATGATTTCGACTTTGTAGACGTATAGTTTTTTTTTTTTTTTCTCCAAGTTGTTGCGCGTAGAATGGACAATCACAGGAAGAACAGCAAGGCAGACAGAAAGAGCGCAAACTATCAACTGATTTATTTGCTCTTGAAACAGCTTATATAAGCATGTCCAATCGTCACACGGATAGGAAAGAGGGTTGAGAGGGGGTGAGAGGGGAAGCATACAGTTCAGAAAACCTCACCGTCACATAAACCTGCGCAAAAACTGGTCTTCAGCCTTATACAAGGTAACAGAAGTGTTGCTTATACATTGATCACCTTTATCTTTAATAAAAAACGCTTCTAAAAGTTCACAGCCAACTCTGGTCTGGCTCCTCCCGATTATCTTAATCTTTTTTAGTAATGGCTCGCATCCCATGCACTTGTTGCAATGAGCGGGCAAATTCGCTCCTTCTCTTTTTTCAAGGCAAACAGCATAACAGAGCCGGCTTAAGGAACTTTCCAAGCAAGGTGTAGTTGAGGTGCGCAAGTGTTTGTGTGTAGCAGCCTCGCTTGTGCACAGCAAGAGAAATGCGCTGAAATGGATTCCCACGGAGTTCACTTGCGCACACAACGGCGGAAAGCAACTAGTTGTACGGTACCTAAGCCCAATGCCCCAGAGCCTTTCCATGAATGCCCCCAAGCCTTGCACATTTGCTATTTGCGGTTGCTCCCTGCATTTCTTCCGAACAGATAAGCTCCAACGTACCATGTTGACTGAGAACACAATGCCGGCACAAATTTCATAATGACAGCAGGCATAACGTACCACCGCTTCACTAGTGTGCTGAATGTGTCAAAATGTAAGTCACCAAGAATATTTCCATTGCTTAGTTTGAGCATCAGTAACACAATGGCTGGTGTAGAAAACGAGCGTAGCCTAATTTTGCGCACATCCATTATGCATAAAGCACTTGCCTGCCTCTGTGGCGGTCTAGTGGTTATAGCACTTGGTTGCTGCACCTTAGCGGTCATACAGTTAAACCTGCTTATAACGAACCTCCATATAACAAATTCCTGGATATAACGAAGTTTTTCTATTCCCCGCCATTACTCCATAGAAGCACATGTATTTGTGATCTCTACGTAACGAAGTAGCAGCAGGAGACTCCCTCGAAATAATGAATTTTCTCCGCCAACAACCTAGAGATTCTTGCCTCTAATTTTGTAATTTGATGTAGCGCAAAAAACAAGACACGGACAACAAGAAGGCACATATGGACACCACACAGCGCTGTGTGGTGTCCATATGTGCCTTCTTGTTGTCCGTGTCTTGTTTTTTGCGCTACATCAAATTACGTTTAATATGAACCACCAACAAGCCCGCATCGCAACTCTTGTCGTCTAATTTTGTAATTTTTGAGCAAGCAGCAACTGGACACACATTCTCCGCTGCAATGAAACGCTAAGTGGCGGCGTTGCGTTTGGCACGTTCCAAGGAATGGCGACTGCGAGGCGAGAGCAAGTGCACGTGTGCATGCGTGCATGCGAGCGTGCGCGAGGCGGGCCTGCATCCCACGACCCGGTTATCTTGCCACCACGGGCGTGTCCTTTCCCCCTCACTTCAGACCTGATCCCGATGCTTGCTGCTTGGTCTAGCCAGCCAAGCGGCACCGGCTTGAGAAAGAGAAAAAAAACTAGTTTTTGTTCGTTTTTTTATTTTTCAATGTGTCGTCAGCACCACTCTTTGGTTACTGCACAAGTCTCTGTGCTTCAGTTCGCTAACCTGACACTAGGTGACAGCGCTTGTTAGGCCTAGCTCAAGGGGTCGTGCATGGCACGCCTCATGGGAAGCTTGTCCTTGACAACACAGAGATCAAATGCGCAGGAAATAATGCTCACGGGGCGATTCAAGGGCAGTGCACGTGAAATAATTAAAGGAAAAGAAGAAGTGCAGGATAACATTGGTAAAGTAGACACGGTGCGCGTTCCATGCGGAGCGTTCGCAGCTGACAAACGGCTGTAGCAGCATTCTCCGTCGTTTTGGAAATCCTATCCTCCAAGGGCGCGCACACGACGTGCTGCTGCCGTGGCCTTTTCTTTTTTCTTCCATCTGCTCATTGTTCATTCATTCCGCGCTCCTTCCTCCTCCATGGCGATTCGCTGTGCTCTTTTAGGGCCATGCTCGCAACCTCTATTGTCCGCGGGATTTCCCAGCAGCCACATTATAACCGGTCCTTTATCTCAGGAGGGGGAGGGGGGGGGGCATTAAGTGGTATGCGTATACATTTAGTTCTTTGGGTAGGTAAACGGGGGTCAGAAAAAACCATATTACAGCCGGTCCTTCACTATAAGTGGTTATGTTGTAAGTGGTCTCAACTGTAAATGTTTTAATAAATATTTAAGGTGAGCTCTGCCGTCTGTTACCCTTTGGCTTACGTAAGCGTTTCCTTTTTTTGCACTTTTGTGCAGAACCTGCATACAATGAGTTTTTCGGGAATTTGTCAGTTTTGTTATATCCAGGTTTAACTGTAGCGCTCAGCCGCAGGTGAAAATGTAGAGGCTCGTAATGTGCAATGTCAGTGCAGGTTAAAGAAACCTACGAGCGTGAAATTTGTGGAGCCCTCCACTACTGAGTATCTCACAATTAGATCATTCTTGCGGGACGTAACGCCTCAGAAATTATTATTATAGATGAAAATACACATCTGCAGTCTGAGAAGCCCATATCATAGTAAAATAATGCACACACGTAAATAATGCTCTACTCAATAGGGAGAAAGAAGTCACTGTGAGCAAAGTGTTCGGGAAAAAAAATAGCACAATGTACGTCAATTTCTCGCCAGCATGCTAGCTTTTTATCAGTGACGCCTATCGAAGCACATCGTCAACACCTCTTGGGAATCAATGCACTGTGGCCTTTCACAGCAATGACAGACACCTAGGTGCATGATTGTACATGATGTCATCTGAAGCATGATGCCATCTGTTCACCTTAATCTAGCTCATTGAAGTTCACGCCGATTACATAACAACCATAGCTTACCAAGCGCCCGTCCTGTCTGTTTCGTTTCTTCTCGTGTCCGTGTGTTTTCGCGCTAAGTTGATCATTCCGCGTTACCACGCATGTACGGTGAAACTGACGCTTTCAACCTTTCGGCTCTTCCACGAGCGATTCGTTTGTGGAATGACCTTCCAGATGGTCTCGCATCACAGCGAGATCACGCAAAGTTTTTAAGCAACCTCAAAAAATATTTATGCACCGAAATTTGATGTATGGCGTTGCAATTCTGTAACCGGTACGTTCCTTTTTTTTTTTTTTTCGGCAGTTATCATATCTTGTTAAACTGTTGGTGTGTAAATAGTCACTTTATATTATATTTTGCGTAATGCCTTTAGACACTACATTTTGCTGTTTTAGTATATTTTGCATTTCTATGTTCGTGTGTTCTGTTACATCTGTAATAATCAGTATTTCACCTATGTATATTTATATCTATGTATATTTATCTATTGTATCTCTCTTTGTACATGCTGTATTGCCCCCCTTACACAATGCCCCACGAGGGCGCTGTAAGGTACTCATAAATAAAAATAAAATAAATATACATACTGGGCTGTAGCGCGAAAACCATTTCGTAAAAAAAGGGCAGAAACAAGAAAAGAACAATGACGCGTCAACTCTTTTCACCAGTCTTTTTCTTCTTTCGGTCCCTTTTCAGGAAATGGTTTTCACACTACAACCCAGTACGTACATGATGCACGGGCACCAACTCGCCCATGAAGTACTTTTGCACGACAGTAGTCCTTTTACTTGACTCTTTATAATCATTGTCATGCATGACCGCGTGACAATGATTAAAAGAGCTATAGACCGACCCTGTTTCCAAGTGCGCCCGTTAAGTGGCGAGAACTTAACATGGAATCTCGAAAAGGCTAACAAAATGCAGCTCTGACTACTCACCGCATGAATCATCTCAAAGAGCAGCTGCTCCTGGTCTGGTTTGCTGTCGATGTCTTCCAGCTCAAAGTGGATTGTCTGCCGTGCCCTCTCCACCTGCCAAACACAAAGAAGCATCGAAACTTGCATCTGACATGTTACACTACAGTAAGACCGCACAGCGTGCTCACTAAATGAAATGCAACACCACATTTTTATGCCACCTGCTGCGAGGACAGGAGAAGTGCATGGAAATTCAATGCTGCACTAACATGGGATTCTTAATGTACTTTCGCTGAACACCACAAACTGTGTCCCTGGTGATTTACTACTTTTGCCACACAAAGGCACCACATGTCCCATTAGAAGACATCTCACAAGTTGCGCACTTACATGTATCAGAACTTGTACACTCTGCAAACGCACAGCACATGCCTTTCAGAATGACATCAACACTGCATAAGGATGATTCTAGCATCAATAGTTCGTAGTGTAGCTAGAAGCCCCTCAAGGCTAACGTTTCTGTCCCGTCTTTCTACCCCCCCCCCTTTTTTTTTTTTTGCTATAGACAAGCATCAAGAACAAAACAATTAGAGGCTCCCTTGGCAAGATCAGCCAAATTTATGCTAATGGGTAATGTTGCCAGAGGGGCCATTGTTTCTTTTAATTATAACTTTTAATCCCATTAAGACCTGATATGCCTCTTTTACCAGAACTTCATGTTGGGTAAATTGGTACGTCGTAAAAAAAAAAAAAGACGAAAGCTGTGCAGACTTGCAACCACATAAACCACACACGCGGACAGGCACAGATTTGCAAAGTAACGTTTATTCCCCACAGTCCACCACAGACCTATTCCATGTCAGTAAACAGTAGTAGGCACCGGTGATATATCCAGGGGCTTGTACGATGTTGATGCGCGGAGGCTCCGCCGATCACTCGTAGCTACCCCGTCACAGAACACTTATACCAACTTTAGAGAAATGAAACTGTACCTCTGGCTGTGGAATGAAAATAAGGGTAGCGGCTGCATGTTACACTGCAATAGCACGAGGACAGCTGGTGCAGCAAGTACTGTCCTTATCACTATAAAATTTGTATTTTTGCTTGTTTTGCACTGGTCGTGCTACTAGCTCTCTGTGACCTGTTTTATCTCTCTGCTGATCTACAGCTCCCATGCACTTTTGAGCCACGGAGCAACTTTTCTTGCTTCGCATTTCGAAACCACACATGAGTCACAATTCTGCAAGGAAAATAAACAAAACATGGGGAGTTAGTACCATTTTCATGTCCCTCATTTAATACACAACTACTGTAACTTATTGCCAGGTGCCTCAACAGACTTTGACTGGCAACAACAACTGCAATCAAGTAAGGTTTGCATTGTTTATTAGGAGTGCCACAGCTGGTACAAGCAACGTACAGTACATAGATGAGCTAACAATTTGCTATGAAGTCCAAAAGAAGGCTATCATAAAGCTGAGTGCGCTTCAACTAGTGTGTAACCACTCTGAACAGTGACATATACGTACGGATAAACCGAATGCAGAGGCATTCAGTTTCTCCATACACAGGTTCTCATTGTTCAGTGCCACATAAAGCTGACAGGTAGCTCACAGAGAAGCATTATATCCTGTCATTACAAGCTCCTAGCAGCTATGTAGGCGTTTTCGAGGAAGTCCCAATCTCGAGATAAATGCACAGCACTTAATCGGTAACATGGCAAGGAAAGAGAAAGTGTGTTGCTAACTTCATGCACCTAAACCATCGTGGATGCTGAATTTTTGTGGACGAAATCGTGCACTTCAGTACGGGCATTGTGCTAACTTGTGCCGGTGATGGAGCAACAAAGGTCATGTATTTTACATGTGTTTGATGTTAATGCATTGTTCATCTTTTTAATACAGTTATACTTGGGAGCAATAGCATATGTGTTTTCTCTGTCAATTTTAAAAGCTGCCGCTTTCAATTTCTTAATGTCGTGCATACGTCAAATTCATGTGTGCTTTCACTAGCTTATCAATTTCCTACACTTTGTTCCATTGATTTCATAGGCGATTTGAATTGACAAAGGCAGGCACTAGGCATAGAGCATGTTAATTCACTTGCTGAGAGCAGAAGTAGGCAGCTTAAACATTATTCTGTTTTGCTATAAAAAAGACGGGGCATCCTATGAACACAAGTCGGCTTATGATTATGTCACCATGCTTCATGCTTTTTTTTACTAAAAATAGTGCTGGTCACATTTACAATTTTTTTTTTATCTGTAAATAATTTTAAGGATCCTGCTACACATATAGATGCAAAGGCAAGTGTCTAAAGCTTCGGTTAAATTTTTTTTCTGAGCCACTGTGGTTTTAATACAGCTATAATTATAACAAGAACGAATTGCACTTTCTAGACTGCCTCATAAGGCATTACTAAATGTTGGAAGGACTTGTATCCACCCACTGCCCTCATGTTCATTTCTATTATAACTAACAATTTGTGGTGTTTTCTATGTGGTTTTCATGTGCCAGAACCACGATACGACTGAGGCATGCTGCAGTGGAGGGTTCAGGAAATATTGACCACTTGAGGTTTTTCAGTGTGCTCTGAAAATGTACAGTACATGGGTCTCTAGCAAATTTTTGCATAAACAAAAATACGACCACCATGGCCGGCATTAAACCTGAAAATTTCTGGGCATGTGCGATTGCATGTGCGAAAAATCGCACATGCAATGCGAGAAACATCACACATTTAAGAAAGCTCTAAGGTACAGTCGAATCTCGATAATTTGAACTCGAAGGGGCCTGAAAATTTGTTCGAATTAAAGGAAGTTTGAATTAAAGAAAGCTCATTGAATTGAGCACTCACCTGCAGCGGCACATGTGCAATGAGCGAACACGAGTGGGAAGTACAAAAAGATTTATTCGCGCGTATTTTCACTTCCAACTACACCGTACCCATCATTAAGAAAAGTAGTCGGTCATGCGCGTCTGCACACGTTCTTCCTGCAATGAGTCAATGAATATGGCTTGAAGCTTGCTAGTGAGTTCTAAATCAGCATCTGCATTTTGCTGGAAAGAGAAGTAGCGCGCGGCTAAGTCCAGCGGCGACGCTACTTCACTTGCATTTGGTGGAGTCGAAGGGGCAGGGGGTACTTCGTCGCTGGCATCAGGGTCCTCGCCAATGGGAGTAGAAGGGTCCCCTGAGGCACTCTGTTGAGGGCACATGGCTTGTAGGATCTCGGCGTTGGTGATGACACCACAGATCTCTACACCCACGTCCACATTCACGTAGCCCTCAAAGGTCACGCCGTTCGGAAGAACGCTGCTGCCCCTTTCGGACACGCAGTTATCGTCATCGTCCGACGAAGTCTGCAGCGCCTCATCATTGGCCTGATCCGCATCACCACTGGCCATGGGTTCGCCAAACCCACATCGCCGGAAACAGTTGCTGATGGCGTCTGGCTTAATGGAGGCCCATGCAGCGGCAAGGATATGGATAGCGCTGAGGAGGTCGAGGGCATACGTTTTGTCGCTGTCCATGCACAACAGCATCCGTTCTACGATATGGCGCCTGTAGGGAGTTTTCAAATTTTGAATGACTCCCATATCCATGGGCTGGAGCACAGCCGTCGTGTTTTTCGGCAGAAAAAAACCAGCCGAATTGTGCGCAGGCCCTCTACGTCGCAGTGCGCCGTGCAGTTGTCAACGAAGAGGAGTACGTTGCGGCCTTTAGCGGCGAACTTTTTGTCCAGAGTACGCACCCAGTCTGAAAAAATGTCCATAGTCATCCATGACTTCTTGTTGGCGACGTAATCGACTGGCAAGGTCTTCACGCCCTTAAAACAGTGAGGCTTGGCCGATTTAACGACCACTAGCAACCGGCAACGCTCCGTGCCCATCGCATTTGCGCACGCCATTACCGTCAGCCTTTCCTTGCTTCGCTTGCCGCCGGCACAATCGTCGCCTTGAAAAGTAATCGTCTTGTTCGGGAGCAGTTTACAATACAGCGCCGTAGAACGACCACGAACGAACACTCTCCGGGTCCCCACTGCCGCGGCTTATTTCTGTGAATGCTTTTTATCACAGCCACGCTGGCCAGGCGAGGAGGCTATGCAACACGTGATCGCTCCGTGGTTTGGTTCGTGTTGTTTTTGATTACAGCAGACGAAAAGAGCCGCCGCACGGCTCTCTCCCCGGAGAAAACGGAGGAAAGGGTCAGTGACCATGCCCCGGCAACGCAGATAACCGCGTCCTTCATTCTTTCCTGGATGCTCAAGCAGGGAAGGCCACAACCGGAATCGACTCTCTCCTCGGAGGAGAGAGAGTCCAGCCAAGCCTTTGGGAAGGAAAAGGGGCCCCCGGTCTCCCCGTGAGTTGTGCCGTCACATTGGCGTCGCCTGGTGTGCGTGTTTTTCTTTTCTTTTTTTCTTTCCGTGCAAGTGTTCAATGTCCGTGCCACCTTGACGAATGAAGCGGGAAGGGGAGGGGGGCTCTTTTGCGCTTTTTCTCCGCGGCGGGGCAGAAATACCAATGGAAACACCCTCGTCATAGGTGCCGCCACATGATTCAAGGAATCTTCGGAGCGCGGGACGTTCGAATTAACCGTCGCAGATGCTTGCGCGTTCGAATTACCAGGCGTTTTCGGCCACTGAAATACACATAACTTTGCCGGGACCGCAGCGTCACTTCGAATAAACCGGAAGTTCGAATTAAGAGTGTTCGAATTAATGAGATTCCACTGTACATAGCATGTGTGCAATATTCTAGTCGCCCTTAAAAACAACGTGTGTGCAGATGATGGATGCCATTACGCATGCACGCGTCAGAAAAGCAGTGGCTCAAAAAATGAGTGATAAGAGAAAAGTACCTCGTCTTCTCTGAAGAGAGGCCGCAGGACCACATCGCCAAGGAGTCGCACTACAGAGTCCAGGCCACGAGCATCAGCTGATGCAGCATAGATCATTGTATCCCTGCAGCATGAAAAATAGGCCTTATCCATACCGAAGATGCCATCCCGTATGTTTCTCATCTACTCCCAGCTCAACCTTGTTTTACAGCCCAGCTGGCCAGTTGGTCAAAAGCATAGGGGCCACAGTGCGAGGGAGTGGTTGGATGCTTTTTGTGTCCGATTATGTTAGTAATACGTTGCCACATGGTATTCTGCAGAAATGTGCATTCCCCAAACTACATTATCGCAACTACGTCACATCATAGCTGTCTGCCAATGCACGCAAACTACCCATTGTTCGTGTATGTTCTGAGGCTGTCATCAAACAGCAGTGGTGCTTTGCTGTCTTACCGTATTTACCCGCATAATTTGCGCACCCTTGATATTTAGCCAGCTTCGCAAAAAAAAAAATTCCTCGCATATTTTGCGCTCCCCGTTCCCAGCTCGCCGGCGTGCACGCACCGACAGACTTTGAACAGCCGCGCGGCCACGCCGCTCCCTGCGCAGGCGAGCGCAGTCATACGCAAAAGGAGCTGGGAGTTTGACGCCCCTTTTTCCGATTCTTTTCTCCGGAAGCTCCCGAAGCCCAAAGTACGGTCGCTAGAATAACAGCATGCGAGTGGGGGCAGCGAAAACAGCTCAAGCAGAGATCGAACGAGCCTGGCCTATCTCCGTCGCTCAGAGGGCGGATGTGATAAGATGACCCCGATCGGGACACCTGCCGTCGATGCGGGCAGGAAAGGCCCCACCCGTCCTTAACGAGCATGAAAAGATGCGAGGCGGAGGGGGGGGGGGATGTCGCTCGGCGGGCGGATCATAAACATCAGCGGGCGGATCATAAACACTTCTACGTGCTGCGCTCTCAACCCGAAGGGACTGCGAAAAGTGTCCCTGGAACAGCCGTATTCTCTTACACCAGCGTTTTGCAGTGTTACGTGAGATCGTATCCAAAAAAGTTAACCGCGCTAGTTGCATTATATTACACGTTATTTCCAATGTGTTCGCGCAATATCCGCATAATTTGCGCACCCCCTTTTCGGAGCTCTAAAATCACGAAAAAAAGTGCGTAAATTGCGCGAATAAATACGGTAAAAAAATCAAATCAAAATTTTATTTCATTTCACCAATGAAAAAGGCGGTGGCAGGAAAAAACTACATTACTGCCGCTTGACTAAGGCCAGGCCCTTGTGGCACAACTCAACAGCGACCAGCACTGACATAAGTACAGTCGACTCTCACTACAATGAAATTGACGGTGTGCGGAAAAAATTTTGTTGAAGCGAGAATTTCGTTGTCGTGAAATCGAAAAAATATACTGGCGTGAGCTGGTAGAACAAAGAAAGTTTTATGCCTCAATCTTGCGCGCAGCATCACGGTGGTAGTCATAGGGTTCGGAAACCGCGAGTACTGAAAACATATCTGCCAAATTTGCAGAAACGGCATCCAAGAGATCTACTCGATTCTACCGCACCCTCGATTGTAACATGTACCCGTTTCCCATGACCAAAACAAAAAAAGTGAAACAGATTCCAACGTGCACCCATTTTTCGTGATAGGGAAAAAAGTCCTCAGTAATTAACCTTCTCACGTTCATCAAACCAAATGTTGTACTCACGTAATGAACACACCCGCATAATAAACGCACCGCCTACTTTGAAACCCTGCAGTCCCTTGAACAGCCGCGCTGTGGCTTTCCCGCTTCACTTGATCCGCAGTGTCTCGAAGACGTTCGGCGCGCCGATTCATAATTCCTGCGTCCCGATAAAACTGCCGCACATTGCCCGGCGTGGCCGCTTGCAAGGGTTGGTAGCACCATTTACTTGCAGTGCTGCATTCCTCGGTGCTATCGCAGTTCCCTCATGCGTGCTGCTGCGTGCTGCTAAGTGTGCTGCGCAGGCTGGTGCAGCTAAGCCTAAGCATGATCGGGCGTGGTCTCCGAGATTGCCATGATGCAATCTCGGACTCAGGCCCAGGCTCAGCACAGACATTAGGGATCGAGAAATGTGATGAGCCATTTTGTGTGCGGTGATGAAAACATCTATTCTCCCGTTACGGCCACCCACGAATGCTTTTTGGCGTTTTTGCAGTCGCCGTTGTTCTGTACAAAGTCCAACTAGATAACACCGCCTCCGCATCGTATGTTATGCGCAAGTAAAAGTGCATTAGCTCTGGGAACGAAAGTGGCTAAAGCAGAGATGAAACGACCTGGACGGCTCCGTCGAACGAACTGATTACATCGCACCGGTGTGCAAAGGCTGTTGTCGCTTGCTTCTCAAGCAGAGAGCAAATGCCCAAGCTGTCTTTCGTTGGGCGAAGGACGACAAGGGGCGTCAGAGGGAGGGAGGTGGTCGCACGCGCTATCTCAACAGACATCGGTAGACGGCATCGGTAGACATCGGTAGTCAACCATGGCCATTTCTGGTGGTGCAAATACGCGGTTTCGACTTTGTAGACATATTTTTATCTTCTGAAATGCGCCAAAATGTTTGCGATTGTGTTTACTGCACACCAAATCGAATTTTCGAGCAAGAAACTGCATCGTCAAATTTCGCTGAAGTGAAACGGCACAAAAAAAGGTGTTCGTTGTAGTGAGAATATTTTAAGCATTGACTCCTATGGACTGCTGACGGGGAACCAAAAATTTTTCGTTGTACCGGAAATTTCGTCGAAGCGGCGTTCGACTGTACATCACAGTTTGCAAAATTATGAAAAAGTGTCTGCATGGCCAGTAAACTGAGTCTTTTCTTTTTAGAAATGTAATATAGAGAAATGAAATGTTATCAAACAGATCACACAAAATAATTGCAGAAAGAAACTGTATGAATGAGAATTGCAGGTAACAAATAAAAAAAGAAGTGAACCCATCAAATGCAAAACACAACAGACACACAACAGACTCGATATAAATAGAGTATATATATATATAAGCAGTGAAGGAACGGACGAACGTGCAAGAACTTTTTACTTTCCGTTTCGGCCGGTGGTCCGGCCACCGGCCGAAATGTTGGAAAGTAAAAAGTTCTTCACTGCTCATATTCGTCTGGATCCACAGACACATTTACTATATATATATATATATATATATATATATATATATATATATATATATATTGTCACCGCGATTTATGAATGACTCTTCATCTCTGGACATCATTATCACCTGTATTTCTTCCTCGTCTGTACATATCATCATCACCTGGACGATCCGATCTTCCTCTTCGCAGCTCGTGATCGGCCAGATTAAACGGTCCCTTATAAGTGGTGGACAGTGCTTTTCGATCCTCAAGACCTCTCGCCCGTCTCACTGGAGCTCCGTTCTGGTCACCGCA
Source organism: Hyalomma asiaticum (assembly GCA_013339685.2). Taxonomy (NCBI): domain Eukaryota; kingdom Metazoa; phylum Arthropoda; class Arachnida; order Ixodida; family Ixodidae; genus Hyalomma; species Hyalomma asiaticum. Next base: position 94,821,549 of record CM023487.1, read on the forward strand.
TACCACTTCCTGCAGTGCCTGCTGAAGACAATCAAGGCAGCACCGATGCTGCCGCCGTCACGCAGGTTGTGGATGGCCCTTCTCGTGGCCATCCACAACCGCCATCGTGACCCACCAGTCTTTTCTGGGCTGCGGGGTGATGACATCGAGGACTGGCTCCAGAACTACAACCTTGTAAGCGACTTCAATAGGTGGGACAACGTCCAGAAGCTGCGAAATGTCCCCTTCTATTTGTCCGATGTCGTGAAAACCTGGTTTTGGAACCATGAACCGGATCTCCCCGACTGGGCGACGTTTGCACAACAATTTCGGCGAATCTTCGGTGCTTCCGCTGTTTGTGCAGAGGTGGCGAAGAAGAAACTCGGTGAGCGCATCCATTTCCCTGGCGAATCATACACCTCATACATTGAGGATGTGCTAGCACTGTGCAAACGCATCAATGAACGCATGCCCCAAGCTGACCAAATACGGCACATTATTAAGGGCATCAACACCATCGCCTTTAATATACTCGCAACACATAATCCTGCCCATATCCAAGACGTAATAGCTACTTGCCAGCGCCTTGAGGAACTGCAGTCCCTACGGCTATCCACCGATGCCACAGACAGTCGTCTACCTTCAGCAATGGAATTGCGCTCTCTAATACAGGCACGTAGCCAGGATTTTTTTTCGGGGAGGGCCCAAAAAGCATCATCATCATCACCATTATTTATTCACCCTTAAAGGCCCTTTTCAGGGTATTACATAACAAAAGGGGGCGACAACAGCGCCAATAACAGCATGTTAATTATTATACAATGCTTAAAAAAACTTGCCCGCGAATATAGAAGGCGCTTAATTATTAGACGAGAATGACAACAGAGTGGAATACAGTACAAAAGACGAGTTCATCCGAGATGGAAAGCAAGTTTTTTGACACTGCAGTAAAGCTAGTGGGTGTGCACGAGAAAGAATACTTTCTAACCAAGTAATCTAAACGAAGAAGGGCCATACAGAGTCAGTGACGGAAAGAGGAGCCACAAAAAAAAAAGCAGTGCAACGGAATCAGGCGCCCACTTTGCAGGAAGTAAAAAAAATATTTGTCGGACGCTTTCTCTGCTCAATTTCTCACACTTTGTCTCAACTACAGGCATGCGAGAAGAACGTGAGCCACTTTATGACAGCAACTCTTAAGAAAAAAACAGACATATTCGCGAAAACAATTTCATTGAACCACAAAGAACCAAAACACGGATGCTTTCATCACACAAAAGATGCAGAACATTAATATTCGTTTTAGGAAGCAATATTAAAGAATGACATTGCCAGTGGTTTTACAGTATAGTAAAAGTTAACGCAAAAGAAAAAAGAAGCGACCATGCAGCTTGGCCAAAAAGAGTGGTTCACGCTGCACTTTTCATGCGTCACGGTTTCTCTATAAACACGGTTTCGTCGACACTGAGTTGCATCCGGTGAATTGACATAAGAACCAGGCCATTAAGCCACTCTTCAGCTGAACGGTTCTTCAAAATATGTATGTTCTTACTCTTTTTAGTGTCGAGAAGCTGCGTTGTGCAGCAGCTGTACTCATCGGGATTGTCGCCAATATCTTGAGTGTGTGAACGTTCGGCACGAGGGCTTTGTTGCATTCAGGTAAAGCACCCGTCGCAGAGCGGGGAAGTTCCTCCTCTTGAATGGTTTGCTATTTAGTTTTCCACGTTTCCCATTCACCTTTTAGCGTAACGATGTGCGCTGTTGTCATATCTCTGAGGTAAAAGTCGAAGGCCGGCTGAACAGATTCAAATTTGCCCTTGCAGGCGTGCTTTGGCAACACAAATTGCAAACTTCGCCGCGTTTTCCGATGGTCTGCAAAGCGCCGTTTGAGGGAATCTTTCAGGTCATCTACCTATGGAATGAACGAGGCTCACAGTACCCTTCTGCAGAACTACAAGCGACCCTGGTTACCTTCTTTGTTTACCCTTTTCACTCCTTCCGCCACGCGGGTGCCTGCCCCACGATACAGGCAGCGGAAAAAGGGTGGTGGGATTCGTAGAGGTGCCAGCAGGGTTGAACGGGTTAATGGGTCCTCGAAGCCGTCGCTTTCCCTACAAAAGTCCCCTTTTCCAAGCTTTCCGTTAGCTTCCGCCGTCCGGTCGTGGAAAAACTCTGCGTCTGTGGCAAAGCAAAGCCGTACGCGTGCTTGTTCCCACGCTGCGCAGCTATCAGTTAAACAAAGCACCTGAATGCTCCCTAAGTTGCCGCCACTACGCGACTGTATAAATGACGCCCGCAATATGTCGCCTGCTAGCTATGCAGCATCAAAGACACCACTCCTCTCGTTAAGAAGGACATTTCCTCAGGGAATCCACCGGTGGAGTCAACGCTATCTTTTTCTGTATGTCCTGTCATTCTTTGCACTGTTCCTTGAAGCAATCCAACTACCGAGCGCCCTAACCGTAGATGAGAATCCCCGTTTCGCGCAATAGTCATGGTCGCTTTTGCCCAGAAAACCCGACACAACCATACTGATGCGACGAAGAAAAGTCGCACAAAGTACGGGCAGATGACGTCGTTTTCTTTGGTTTCGAAGCCGTATGGCAACATTTTGTTCGTTCTGGTAATTTTGTTTCCAACAAGCTTGTCTTACATACATTAAAATGTCTCGCGTTGCGAAGTTTTCTGTTTCTCTCCCCAATCACAAAGCAGCAACTATTTCCGATAACTGGTTTCAGTAGTTTCAGTTGGTACGACCGTTGTGTCAGGAAGATTGATACGTTGGTCGCTATCTTGGGAGTGTTCAGCTATCGTGTTGCGATCCGTTGCAAAATTACAGAGGTTATTCCTGTGCTGACAAAATGTTTCTTTGAGGTTTTTCGTTTCGCCGATGTAGCTCGCATTGCATATTTGTATACAGTGCCTTGGGGTCTCTCCTTCGGTGAACGGCCTTTGGCAATATGTAGAGAACATGTGTTCGTGGGCTTGTGAGTCACTCGGATGCCTTCTCTTCTGAGAATACGGCCGATGGTTTCGCTAACGCCTCAGACATACGGGAGAGTGCATGGTGTTTCTGTTGATTCAGGAGCCGGACGCTGAATCCTCGGCAAGCGTAGCCGTGCTTTTGGAATTGAAGTGCTTTCGGAATAAAGGTTCTTGGTTAGCTGTTTTTAGTGACTTCCTTGACTATCGTTTGTTTTTCATTTGTTTAAGTGCGCCCGGTGCTACTTGTACTTGTGCCTCTATACCCCTGCGTTAATGGCTGACGACAAACTTCGGGGGGGGGCCCGGGCCCCCCTGGGCCCCCCCTTGCCTACGTGCCTGCTCTAATACATGACATCGTACGGGTGGAACTTCACGGGCGGTGTTCTTCCTGCGCGAAGGAATCTACCATGCCCACTTCCTCGACCGGCTTGCGTGACATCATAAAAGAAGAGATCGCATCAGCGCCACGTCTGACGTGTTCCAACGGCGCCTGCGCTCGACAGGTGGCAATGTACGCCAACGTTGCGGCGCTCTGTCCTACTCCTCCAGCCCCTGTACCAGTAGACCACTATGTACCTGTGAATTCGTTGTCACCACGGAGATGCGTACAGCATTATTACCCTCCTCCGCCATCCGGTAGACCAATATGTTACTACTGTGGCTATCGTGGCCATACCTCCCGGTCTGTCGATGTCGTCAACAGGATGAGCAACGTGGCTATGCACCACAGGAGGAACAGGCAGCCGTCCCCCAATGAGCTACCAACGAACCCTTATCGTTCGTACTATAGTTGATCACCATCTCCTCCTTACCCTAGCGACACGCCTCTGAATTCACGAGAATCTCGCCGCAGGTCACCCTCTCCACGCCGGCATTCATGCTCCTAAAAACCACCCGGAAAACTCCCCGATGCAGTCTTAGGAGGCAAAACTGCATCCACCGAGAAGCTTACAATTCCTCCAGAGTGACTGTCAAACTTGTTGTTAGTATTTGCGGAACGCCTGCCCGTCAAAGCTCTTGTTGACACTGGTGCCACCATTTCGATTATACATGCCAACTTGTGTTGCCGCCTTCGAAAAGTGATGACGCCTCATTGCGGCCCTTCTCTTCATGGAGCGACCAATGCTGTCATTCATCCAATTGCCCAGTGTACAGTTCGTGTTCATATTGACGGCATTCGCCATTACATTGTTTTTGCTGTGTTTCGCGAGTGTTCGCACGAGCTGATTTTAGGATGGGATTTTTTTGTCCTCGGCGTCCGCTGCTATCTCTTGTCATGAGCGACTCGTACACCTTCATGAGACAAACTGCTCACTTCCGAGCCGCGAACAACGCTTGCGCCTCGTCACCTCCTCCGATTACGTTCTTTGGCCTTCTAGAGAAGAAATTATAGGTGTGAACTCTAGCGACATTTTCGATGGCGACGTGCTCGTTGTTCCCTACGGTCAAGCTCTATCCCGAGGAATTCTTATTATGCCTGGCCTTATTCGCTTCTTCCAGGGCTCCGCATTCCTGACGGCTGTAAATCAAGGCGCCGAACCGCTAATGTTACCCCGTGGATCAAGTCTCACATGCGCTGCTGATAACCACCCACAGGCACTCTTTCGACCGGCCTACCGGAGTCAACGTTGCTGCCACCAACCACCTCTTCCTTACTACTATCAGCAACCATAAGCCCTGATCTGACGCCTGCACGGAGCCAAGACCTCCTTGCCCTGTTAAAAAAAACATCACTCTCTCTTCGACATCAACTCGGCAGCCCTCGGTATGACTACTGCAGCGACTCATCGCATACAGACAGACGGCTCCCGCATTCTTCACCGGCGGCTAATTTCCGCCTCATGTTCACAAAATTCAGCTGATTGTACTCCTGGCAAATTTAGACTTAATGTCTCCTCCTTACTCTGATACTTGAGCTTTCTTTCAACCTCCTCTATTTGTTGCTTTAGCATAGCTACGGTTCGTTCATGCTCCCATTCAATTTGGAGCTGGCATTCTTCAAAAAATCTTAACGTGTCTTTGCCACGTAAGTTCCTGCTCTTCGCTATCGCTGCCAACCGCTCCCAATCCATCTTCACAGCCCCCGACGATCTTTCGTGACTGGGCCTGGAGATGTTAAATCCTGGCAGGCTCGCCAATTATTTGTCACGAATCTGTGTGGGAGGATCTCGGGAGCGCTTGCTCCGATGGAATGAGAGAGAGAGGCTGAGGCACAAGGCGTTAACAAAGACGAAGACGTTGCTTTATAAACGGGAACACTTAAACACGAAAAACATGCACAACACCAATTCGCACACAAAAGAAAACTAAAGAAAAAAAACTAAGTTAACAACCGAAACAGCCTAACTACAGATCCTCCGTGTTGGGCGCAGTTCCAACGGGAGTCACTCAACCCTGGGCCTCGCGTTTATGTCCGCGGTCACCGCTCAAACTGTAGTGGACGCTCTTACATTGCGTTCAACGCGGTGCGGTTCAGAGTCTGTGCTCTCTCGGTGTGTCGTGTCCTCGTAGCCGTCGTCGACAGATGCTGCTAGTGGTGGCCGCCGCTCACCCAAGGTCCGTCCTTGTCCGCCGCCTTGCTTCTCATGTGTCGTGGCGAATCACCGGCTCCCTGTTAGGCCTAGAGTCGGCCTCTCCGTATAAGTGATGCTCTGCCTCCAAAAAGACCTGGCCCTCTGCTGTGATTCTTCTGCTGGTCGTCCCGTTCTGCCGGCGAAGGTGGAGCGCTGCGGGTACCCCGGGAACTGCTACAGTTCGGCCGCTGCCACTCCGAAGTCCGCGCTCGATCGTAAGCCAGATCGACGGTCCCCCGGAGCCCAACGCCCTCGTCTCCTTGTCACCAGTCCGTAGCTGGCAAGACACCCTTCGTCGACTGGTGCCACGCAGAGAATGCCAGCTCAGCCTTCTCCATCACCGATCGCTGCTCGGGTCGCGTGCCGCGAGCCCGCTGACAACCAGTTATGAACGCCAATGTGTCTACGGCGCGTGCTTTCCCGCGCCACTTCGCTGATCTCTCCGTTTGGCCTAATGGCCTATGTTTTTGGGCCCCCTTTACTCATGACACAGAGTCCGACAATGAGAAAACAGCCTTTGCCACGCCAGATGGGCTGTACGAGTTTAATGTAATGCCTTTCGGACTCTGCAATGCGCCTGCTACTTTTGAACGTATGGTTGATACTGTCCTTCGTGGGTTAAAATGGAGGACCTGTCTTTGCTACTTGGACGATACTGTAGTATTTTCAACCACATTTGCCGAACACCTGGAGCGCCTCGAACAAGTGCTTTCCTGCATCGCACGTGCAGGCCTACAGCTCAATACGAAGAAATGTACTTTCGCAAGCATGTCCATCAAAGTGCTGGGGCACTTAGTCAATAAAGACGGCATTCAACTGGACCCTGAGAAACTTTTTGCCATCCTCGAATTTCCCCATCCTCGGCGCCAAAAAGATCTTCGCAGTTTTCTCGGACTGGCTTCCTACTTCCGGCGCCTCATACGCAACTTCGCTACGCTTGCATCTCCGCTCCATCAACTCCTCTCAAACAATGCACCATTCGTTTGGTTGGACGATTGTGAAGGTGAAACATGCTCTAACATCGGACACCGTATTGTGCCACTTTGACCAAAGCACAGCCACTATCCTTCACAGTGACACTAGCAGTCATGGTCTGGGTGCTATTCCCTTGCAGCGTGATAAGACCTTGCATGAACGAGTTGTCACTTATGCGAGTCGCACGTTTACCACCTGCAGAGAAAAATTATACTATAACCGAACAGGAGTGCCTCGCTATTGTTTGGGCTGAGCAGAAATTTCCCCCAAACCTCTCAGCCGCCACTCCACAGCCGTCACGGACCATAATGCGCTGTGCTGGCTCTCATCGCTTAGGAACTTATCGGGATGCCTTGGTCGCTCGGTGATACGTTTGCAAGAGTATGACTTCGACGTAATCTACAGGTCCAGAAAGAAGCACCAAGACGCCAACGCGCTTTCTCGCCACCCTTTGCACAGCAATAATGACTCATCAACACCTAGCTGTAGTAACGCACCCTCCGGACTTTCACTATCACCCTTGCCCGTCTCCTTTTTTTTTTTTTTTGATATGATATTAGGAGATGCTGGCGCACAAATAAGGCGCCGGCTACTCCTTGGCTCCCGTCTCAGCACTCGACTGGTTGCAACCTGACGACCAATCTGCCTCGTCTCCCACCAATGGGCTGACCCATACTGTCAGACTATTGTAGAGCGCATGCAAGGTTCTTCTGCACCTTCAAACGCCCGGCGTCGTCATCAGTTCAAGCAGTTCAAGCTTCAAGATGGGGTCTTGCATCGCTATATCTATCACGTTGACGGCAACAAGTGGGTCCCCATCATACCGCGTTCTTTGCAACACGAGGTACTCGAAGCGTTTCACGATGACGCGACGGCAGGTCACCTGGGATTTCATAAGACGTACGATAGAATACGAAGTCGATCCACATGGCCCGGCCTGTCCTCCACAGTCGCCAAGTACGTCACGTCATGCTCTCTTTGTCAAAGCCACAAATGACCTACGACTGCTCCCGCTGGCCTTTTGCAACCTCTTCCCTGCCCCGCTCCGCCTTTCGAAGTCGTCGGGATAGACTTGTGCAGTCCACTTCCCAAGACTTCAAACGGCAATCGTTGGACTGCGACGGCCGTGGACCACCTGACACGCTATGCGGAGACAGCATGTCTCCAATCTGGTACCGCCACTGAGGTCGCCGATTTCTTTCTGCCTAATATCTTTCTACGACACGGAGCCCCGTGCGTTCTCCTCAGCGACCGTGGCAAGGCCTTCCTATCGTCTCTTCTTAACGAAGTTCTCCTTGCCACCAACACCGTGCACAAGACCACCTCGAGCTACCATCCGCAGACCAACGGCTTGACAGAGCGTGTTCATCGTACTCTCTCAGACATGATTGCCATGTACATCCACCCCGACCACACCAAGTGGGATGCAATCCTGCCATTCGTCACATTCGCTTACAATACGGCTATACAACGTACCACCAGCTTTTCTCCATTTTTCCTCATGTATGTCCGCTCGCCAGGTTTGCCACTAGACGTGTCACTACTTACAGCAGCTCCTGCACTCTCAGGGATGCCTTTTTCCGAACAGTTCTTGCCCCGTCTCGCGGATTGCCGTCATCGGGCTCGCATCAACACCAGCATCTCTCAGGAAGTTCGGAAAGAGCGCTACAATTCGACTCACCGCCCTGTGACTTTTTCCTGGAGATGAAGTTCTTCTATGGACACCTGTGCGCGTTCCCGGCTTGTGCAAATTCCCGGCTTGTGCACGTTCCCGGCTTGTGCGGCTTGTGTCAGGGAATTCCCTGACAAAGGCCAGACCAACGGCCGAAACGTTGGCAAGTAATAAACTTCTTGCATGCTCGTCCGTTCCTTCACTGCTTCTATATATGTACATAAATGTTCAAAAAGAGGGACACACATACGAGATTCTTAGTTTGTTAACGTTTCAGCCAGCCTTCATCTGAATGAAACATTAATAACTATTAAAAAGCCGACCTTCGTCATTCTGATGAAGGCTAGCCCAGCACCCAAAACGTTAACTAAGAATTTCAAACGTTTATATATGTATATTTATTTTCGTTTGTTACCTTAAGATATTTGGTTCCCCCTCATGTTTCTTGCTGTCTTTCTCTTATTGTTGTCTGATAAGTCTTGCTTATTTCACACTGGACGCGTACAAGGTGCAACTATGTCTTGTGTGCCCTTGGCGCTCACTCGGGCAGTGTCTCCTGTTGGGATGCGGCACTGATTGTCGATGTCCACCTGTTTTATTTTATTCCTATTGTTAATTTCTTGTTTGCTTTGATTTCATTTATTTTCATGTATTATCTCAGGATATTTAATTCCCCATGATGTTTCTCGTTGTCTTTGTCTCATTTTTATATGGTATGTTTCACTCAGATCGTGCTTCACGCGCGCAAGGTGCAAATGTGTATTGTGTCCCCTTGAGCATCACACACTTTCGCTAGAGAACGGGTTACACGACGTATGACTCGTTAAACTAAACGACTCTCCTCCCTGTGCGATGTTTTCTCTTCCTTTATTCTTTATTCTTTTTCTCTCTTTTTTGTGTGTGTGCGTGTGTGTACGTTTTTCACGGACAAAACCATTCATGGTTGTTCGCGTCTGCGCTGCGTCTCTTTTTCTATCCTCCATTTTCCGTGAAGCTAGGCGCGGGGACGATCCTTTGAACCGTACAGGTACCGACCATGCACAGAGCAACCTTTTTTCCCCCCCTCCACCCACCTCCCGCTTCTTGGTACTCCGCACACAACAACGGCATTGTGCTTCAGCGGTTCTGTGCTGCACTGCGGGAGTTGAAGCACCATGGACTTAGGTGATGGCAGCGCGGGTGTCTGCAAACGAGGGCTTACAATCTGCTACGAGACGACCTCGGCCCACCCGTTCGTTATTATGGAGGCGCCTTGCAGACGCGGACGTCATCTTGCACTGGCCCTTGCTTCTTGGACACACCTCTGTATCCCAAACCCCCCTTTTTTGTGAGCTCTCCCCTTTCCACCCCCCATTATGCATGTTCGTGAAGTGCACTTAAACACCATGCGCCCATGAAAAACTTTTATCCTTGAAAAAGGCTGGCCTCCAGCTGAAACGTCAGAAATAAATCCTAAATTATGTGTTTGTCACTGTGACTTTCTGATAGTATACATATATATATACAGTCTACGCCCGTTACAACGGACTCTCATAATCTGGGAAAAAACGTCTGCTGTATCCGTAGTATACAGTATCCAAACGGGGGGGGGGAGGCGATCGTGCGACATTTTTATGTCGCACGATCGCCTTCCCTCTGCAGAAGAAGTGCAGGCAGCCGATTTGTCTGCCAATCCGAGACAACGCTCTCATTGACGCTATCGCGCTCTCCACACATGGCACTGAACACAACACCATGCCGCGCCTTAAACCGGCTAAGCCAGCCCTCGCTGAAGGTGACGTCGCCATGTCCCAAAATCACAGCGAGTTGCTCAGCTCTGCTCCTGAGCAAAAGTCCGTTCACTGGAATTCCACGAGCACGCGCGTCCCGTAGTTACATGAGGAGAGCAGACTCGACGTCCGGGTGCGCCGCTTTGCGCATTCGAAAACGCTTTTCCTGGATCTCACTGGAGTCGCATTTTTCGGCGACGTCCTTGTTTTTCAAGATAGAGTTAACTGTCTGCTTAGACAGGCCCATTCTTCTGGCGATGTCCGCCTGTTTTTCGCCATTAGCTACATCGTTAATTATACTTAGTTTTTCTGACAGTGAAATCTGCTTCCTCTTGCGTCCAGCCATTTCACACAAGCGCAGCCGCCGCACGAACACAAAGAAGAAAATGGACGCAGCGAGCCACTTCACTGGATTGGCTCGGCCGTGCCAGCGACCCGTTAGATGCCGACAACGTTGCCAGACATACTAGTTGTTTCCCGGCTAAGTAGAAAAAGAAAACGCATATTGGGTGTCGGCCCCGCGTGACTCTGCCATATAAGCTCAGTCCAAACAATTTTCGCCCTAAATTTAGTCCGTTCTAGCCGATAGTCCGCTATAGCAGGGTCCGTTGTGAGCGGAGTGGATGCCATTTAAAATGCGTGGTGACCAAACAAACCTACGGATATGGTCCGCTGTAACCAGAAGTCTGTTGTTCCCGGATCCGTTGTAACGAGCGTAGACTGTATATATATGGTCTCGCATTTGCCGCAAGTGCACCTGTAACAGGGTTGCGATTCCATCAGTGATTTCCGAACAGTCGCACAACACGATCGCGGCTAAGGCTTACCCTTGGTCTACGTACTGGAGCGGGACGCGCTGCGCTGGGCCGGCAACTGGCTCCCGTGGCGGCGGATTGTACGCAAATGGCGATTCGCTGCTTTTGTATTTCACAGACCCGCAGCTGTCGCTGTTAGACAGATCCGGGGAGCTGGCGCCGCTCATATTGTCGCTTGAAGACACGGTGCAGCGCAGCGTGAATCAGCTGAGCGTCTGCTCTTCAGCGCTTTCGAGCTTCACACAGTCGCGACCGGCATGCCTTGTGCACCCTCCCACTAACTAGACACTTGTGACGTCACTCAAAGGGGCACACTTGGCTGCCCAGAGGAGTTTCGGTTTCGTTTTCACGTTTTCTTGCTTATTTAAAATTATTTTCCAATTATAGGGGCAATTATGATGTCATACGGGTGACACGGGGGTCTCTAGAAGCTAAAAATGCCCCTACTTTGACATGGTAAGAAAATCGCCGGAGTTGGCCTTTAAACATCCCAAGGCAAACACTGCCAAGTTTTTTTTTTTTACAAAGAAGCCCAATATGTATTCTCCAGTACAAGTTGTGGTCTCTTACAACACCTAGATATGCGTTGCTAGATGCACGTTGAGTGGGCTCCCCCTATATCTGAAGCACACATGAGTCGAAGACAATAGCTTGACGTGATGAATGAAATAGCACGTATCTTGTCTTTTTAACACTTAATAGCAGCTTATTAGCATGAAACCAATCACTAATAAGCTTTGTTTCTTCGTTATCCATTCGGAAAGCTTCGGTTCTAGACTCATGTACACAGATGAGGAATGTGTCATCACGTACATGACAGGCATAAAATTACAGAGTATTAACAGCAAGTCATTCAAATACACTAAGAACAGTCCCAATACTGATCCTTGGAGCACTTCCATTGAAACCTTAAGAAAAATCGGATTCAACACTGAGAAATCGTACTTTTTGTTGTGTATTGGTCAGACAGCTTCTGAAGAATTCAAGGCATACACCACGAAAGCTGTAATGTTCTAATTTTTCAAATAATACAATATCCCAGGCTTTCCTAATGCCAATGAACAAACCTAACGCAACCACATTATCATTTGAGTAGGCATTTACAATGTCAGAGAAAGATATCATAGCAGTAGCGGTTGACCTTTTACTCCTACAACCCTGCTGGCTAGGTGTTAGCACCAATCCTCATTCAATGAACTTCATAACCCGTTTTACAATGAGTTTTTCAAAAGTTGTGTTAATGGCACTAAGAACAGATATAGGGTGGTAATTTGCAGGAAACTCAGGCCTCCATTTCTGCGTATAGCAAAGACTTCACCAAGCTTTAAGAGGTCAAGGTACGCAGCTGCCGTGAAAGGAATGATTAAAAATTATTTCCAATGGACACCAAGTATCTCTATACAATGCTTCAGAATAAAGAAACCTCATCACATCCAGCGCTGTGTTTGTTTGGCATCATACTGACTGCGGTGATAATCTCAGCTGCTGTGATATAACCGAAGGAGTTGATCACTCTATCAGGAAGTGTTTTAATTATAACGTCAGGGAATATATCTGTAATTTCCTTACTGATGGTACAAAAGCAATTTTTAGTAATTAACTCTACTGATATTCCTGACATGTGTGCAGGATCTCCTGTAATGGCTAGGAGTTGTCTTTAATATTGAATTTATAACCTGCCAGGTAATTTTTAAGTTTCTAGAATTTCTAGTAATTAGATGAGAATAGTATTCCTTCTTACGAAAATGCACAATTTGCGTGACATTATTTTGGGCTATCCTGAACTTTTCTTCATAATAAGAGTTGCCTCTATTTTGTTTAACTTATGTACGCCGTTCTCTCCTTCGTCCGTGTTTGCTGTGCGCTATTACCTGAAAGTTATGCTTTAACAACTAGCCCACCAGTCAATCCTTCTCAATCAGTAGTCTTTTTTTTATTAGTTCCAAAACTGCAGCAGTGTTCCATGAATAAATAGGCTATTTGTGGTACCTCTTCTCACGGATGACAGTAGATCGCACCATGTCTTCTATCAGCCTTTCACTTAATAAGCTGTATTGATGGTGGCTTGCGCAGGCTCATATCACGAACTACTAAAAGACGTTTTCAAATGTCATTGGAGAGTAAACAGCGCGAGCACAGGGACGATGATGAAGATACACACCACAAAGCACTGACTACCAACTGAGTTTATTACAGTGACAAATGTATATAACATATGTATCAGTGTCTCGTCACAAGCGTTGCATACTTGATAAAAACACACAAAAAAATTTAAACATCATCACACGATGCTCTGTGCGCATGGCTAAAATGGTAATTTATAGCATGTCAGCAGAAAGGAATGCAATCTCTTTATCTAAGAGGACAATAGACGGGATACTCACACACTTATCTTTCAGCAAAGCGATCTTATGTGCCTCTACAATTCCTCGCATCAACTGGCAGTGGCTTCTTGCTAGAACTTCATATTTTTTAAAAAGGGACAACAACCACAAAGCTTACAATAGATGCCAAGATGGACTTTAACATTACTGGTGACATTACTGTTATGTTCGCAAAGCCTGTCATTTTGGTATCTGCCTGTCTGTCTTACGTAAATTTGCTGTTTTCCCTGTGTTTGCGCTGTTTCCTCTCCAATGATGCTCAACTAACTAGCCTGCAAGTCCATCCTATTAAAATGTCAACATCAATTTTTGTGGTAAGTCGCAGCTTGGTGGTGGGTGCTGTATTCCCGTGGAAATGAGATTATGGTTGGAGAATGATCAGAAATTACCGTGCCGTAAGCAAAACAGGTGCTTGTTGACGTGTAGAAATTGCAAAGTACGTGGTTCACTGATGTGGACGATGAGCAAGTGACCCTAGTAGGGGTATTAATAACATTATGAAAGCCTTAGAAACTGATCAGGTACTCATAGTATGTGTTGTTTACGAGTGCTAGCCACGAAGGCAGGCGAGCTAAAACACATAGCAACACACATGAAAAAAGTAGGGCTGTGCGAATAGTCGAAACTTCAAGTAATTTTCAAATAGCATTTCCTATTCAATTCGATTCACAATCAACTTTTACTATTCAAGCTATTCGAAGTTGGTAGTTAGGGGAAAAAATACGCTATGTATTGTGACAAGAGGCCCATTTCCGCATGTAATGTGCATCGCCACATAACATATCATCTGCTTAGACCTAACTTGACACTTAAAAGAGCCTCCAAAAGAAAAAAAGAAAATCCTCGCTATATTAACAGAGCAAGTGAGGAGAGGGGTGAAGATAAAAAAAAAAAAGAATGATTAAAAAGTAGCTAGCAGCTACTGCTATATTGATGCCCATTAGCCATGCAGTGTTTAGCATACCTTGACCCCTGGCAATCACATATGCCCCCTTGCTTCTCCAGCTCTTGAAGCACAGCATCTCTGTCCTTGAACTCCCGTGTGGACTGAAACAGCAAAGTAGACATGCACCACTTGTTTGCTGCCCTTTGCTGATTAAATGCTTCTCAAAACTTCTGGCTGCTGTTGCTACAGCTCAGTTAGGCACAATCATGGAGAAATGGAAAGCTACAAGAAACTCAAAGCACAATATGTTCTACAAAGCAGAATATGTTTTGTGAACAATAAATTGAGAGCTCTGTGCAAAAATACTTTGAACATCAAATTATGCGTGGAAGCCCAAATGTTTGTGACACTGTGCCTACTGGCAGAACAAAGAATTACAAACTGTTGCCTCACTGTAATCGAGAGTATGCATAAGCGCGAAATTGCTCACAGCAGAGCAGATTGAACTTCAATGAGGACTGTTGGCAGGCTAGTTGGTGATGCATATCTTCAACAGTATAACAGCACAAAAATGGAAGACAGCACTCCGTCCGGTGTCTTCCTGGTCCGTGTCTTCCGTTTTTAAGCTGTTATACTTTTGAAGAGCAGATTGGTTGGGGAGGATGTTGTGCCATCTCTCGAAGGAAGCGAGAGATGGCAACCTTCTTCCTTCGAGCAAAACCGTACAACAGGCTGCATCACACACCATGGACGACTTTGCTTGCCGCGCACAGTGAAGTTGCCAGGCAGTCCTGCTCAAAGCCATTCACTTTGACTGTTGGGAAAGACTTCCACAGAGTTCATCGGTGCGCAGACCTAAGCCTTCGTAACACAGCGCACTCAGTGAGCCTTATCTGGACGTTCTACCAGGCGTGAGCTGTTCACTTCGATGCTCAGTGCAAGTGTGAATTCCAAATCTTCGGCAGCAACCATGTTGCCCGAGATGTGTCAGAATATGGCCTCTCGATCCGTCAATGTCTTCAAGCCTCTTGCTGCAGTTGTTTAATCACAAGGGAAAAAAAATGGTCGCATATCTACTTGCTTCGATGCAAATGACGTTGAAAGACGAGAAGTCTTCTACCACCCCTGACAGATAACGCCCTCCATTCTTCCCCCTCTCACCCCTACCATGATCGATGCAATGAAGGTATTGCTAAATCCAGTTCAATTTCCCACATTCGCCTTGCTCTCGGGCCATCTGCTGGGACCATTTATTACTGTTGCATTGTACTCAATTTTTAACTGCTAATGATGCTGCATCCCCGCACTGTGACGTAAAGTCAGGTGTCTCTCAAGGCTCCGTCTTGGGCCCATTGCTATTTTTAATTTATATTAATGACTTACCTACTGTTATTAATAGTTCTATAAAGCTATTTGCCGACGATTGTGTTTTATACCGTGAAATAACTAATCAGCATGATAACTTCTTTATTCTTCAGTCAGACCTAGATAACATATCTAAGTGGTGCTCACAATGGCTAATGTTCTTAAATCCCATTAAATGCAAAATTATGTCTTTTTCGCATCGCTCTGACTCAGAAGGCCATGGTAGTGTCTTGTACACCGGCCCAAGTACGCCGTCACTGGAACGATAAGAGGCTGACAACACCGGTGACTGTCTAATAGCACCACCCACGACGCCGCGCCGATGGTACTACTTTGACATGCCCGAAACCTGGCTCGGGCATATCTGCGTACACTGCCTGCACGACAAAATACATGAGGACATGTGTAGTGTGGACAACACTTAGATGGCATCAAATCATCTAAATAAACACAATCCGGCCTCCCACATTGCCTCATTCTTTATAACAAAACTCTGCAGCACCAGTTTGCAGCAACCCTCTGCAACAACGATCTAGCCAAAAGAAACGCTTTTGCATTCTCATCTCATAAGAATACGCTTAGGGATTGTATAACTTTTTCTTTTCTTCCCTCCGTGCATTTGTTCCGCGCTCCTTCCTCCTCCACGGAGATTCACTGCGCTCTTTTCGAGCGGCGCACCTCCTTGTGAAGCCTGCTCGCTACCTTGATTGTCTGCGGGATTTCTCGGCAGCCGCATTATAACCGGTCCTTCATCACGGTGGGGGGGGGTTCTGCACAATAAGCGGTATGCATACACATTAAGTTCTACAGGAGGGCAAATGGGGGTCAGAAAAGCCGCATTCTAGCAGGTCCTTCACTATAAGCTGTCAGGTACGGTCTGTTTCACACTTAGGGGAAATCTGGGAGCGTGTGGCATCGCGATGCGGCCATGATGCGGCGAGCGCTGGAGTCGGCCAGCAGTGGCTGCTCGCGCAGGCACAGATGCGCGATGCGTGCAGCCTTGAACCGCGTCGTCTGCTATGACAGCGCGTGCTGGCTGTATTGTCGGGAAGCGTGCTACTGTGTGCGGCATCGCGCTGATTTCCTCGTTAATGTGAGAAGTCAGCTGATATTCTTCACTAAAGGTTGTGCGGCGCCATACTTTTGGGCCTACATTGGCAGGAAAGGAGCTCCGCAAACCTAGTTTGATAACACACTTGCTTTGTGTTGCCGGAGGGCCGGGTGCTGAGCGGGTGCACGTATGCTTCGTCACCACGTCTGCTACCTTAATTCGCAGCGACAATAGACGTTATAATGTGGGCTTGTCGTGCTCGATCTTTTCTTGACGGGAAATGAAAGGAAAGCATTCCACAGTAATAACTATGCAGGTCGATCACGATCAGAAAAATGGATCGGAATGAAGTAATGCTTCAGGTGATGAAATTGAGAGGGAAGCAGCTCTTCTCTGTAACATTGCAGTGACATGAGACAGGCGCTATCCGTCGGCGCTAAATGCACGCGTCGCACTCCCAACTTCGCTTATTCATCTCGGGTCATGCCGCCAGCAGCAGCTATGAGAGCGCTCATTTTTAACGGAAGCAAGATGTAAAGGGACTGAGTGAGCAATGTGTCCCGTCGGAGCATGACCCACTCGTTGACAATGTTGGGCATATTGGCGATTCGGCGCTCTTTAAACTGCGTGAGATAAAAAGGATAAAATGATATTGAAAAGACAAAACGCAATAGCACCGCATTCCTTCGTCCATTGGCGAGGCTAATACCGCATGACTATCCGTAGATACGGGATTCAAGGATCCTTTGAGTAAAACTGGCGCAGCGTTTAACGTCGCTGCGCATTACGGTAGCAGACGCGGTGAGAAAGGAAACGCACAAAGCAAGTGTGTTATCAAACTAGGTTTGCAGAGCTCCTTTCTTGCCAATGCAGGCCCAAAACTATGGTGCGGCACAACCTTTAGTGAAGAATATCGGCTGACTTCTCACGTTAACGATGAAATCAGCGCGATGCCGCACACAGTAGCACGCTTCCCGACAATACAGCCAGCACGCGCTGTCGTAGCAGACGACGCGGTTCAAGGCTGCACGCATCGCGCGTCTGCGCATGCGCAAGCAGCTGCTGCTGGTTGACTCCAGCGCTCGCCACATCATGGCCGCGTCGCGATGCCATGCGCTCCGAGATTTCCCCTAAGTGTGAAACAGACTGTACGTAATACCAATATATTGGTATATTGGTATTACGTACGTAATATCAATAGAGTATGCATCGGCGGTCTGGGACCCGCGCACATAAGCTAACATAGATAAACTAGAATCAGTACAGCGAAAAGCTGTAAGATTCATATTTAATGCATACCAGCGTGACACATCCCCGTCAGCTCTTCTGGAAAGCGCAAAGCTGGAAACCCTAGGATGGAGACGTTATCGCGAGAGAATGAAGCTGTTCTATCTCATATATAATAATAAGCTAGCAATAAACGAGAGTAATTACATCGAACCAATTTTGCGCCGCGAAACACGCGCCTCCCACCCTAAAAGAGTTGCTGAGCACCTCTGCCATACTAACACATACAGGTACTCTTTTTTTTTTCCCCGCACAATCAGTGAGTGGAACAATTTGCCACCAGAGATTCTTGAAAGCAACGATCTCAACTCATTTCTCCGTGCGTCACCTGCTCCATATGTCTCATAGCTACACCTTCATTTATTTACAGTGTGCTTTATTTTAGTACCCATCTCGATCAGATTGATTGCTTGAAGTTCACTGTCTCGCTTCTGTACTTTTGTATTGTTGCTGATTTTATTCCCGCTGTAGTTGATATTTGGTGCCACTTCGTTTCGCTTTTTTAACCTAGGGTGCGCTTCTCCCTTTCTTTCATTTTTTTTGGTGGCTTTTTTGTATTGTTTTTGTATGGAACGGTCATTGTTGAGATTTGGACAGTATTTCATGTTTCTTTTTTCATTGTGTCGTTTCCGTACGACATTGTACAGCCCACCCCTGCCCAAAGTCTGGCACTCAGACTGGCAGTTTCTTTCCTAAATAAATAAATAAATAAAAATAAGTGGTCTCAGTTGTAAATGTTTTCTCACCCAAAATAAATGTTTTGAGTGAGCTCTGCAGTCTGTTACCTTGTTGCTTAATTAAGTGTTTCTTTTTCAAATTTTCCCGTAGAATCTGCATTTAACGCCATATTCTCTCTTTCCGGGCAACCCTCTATGCACAGGACACGTCTGTTGTTTAAGGCTGTGCATGCTTCACCAAAGACAGTGAATGATGTCCAACCTAACATCTTATCCTGTGTTCTTTTCATGAATAAACTAGTTGCCGGTCAGTGGTAGTCCTGTCTCTCTGTTTCCTTCCTTGTGTCTATTCCTTGTGCGCTGCTTCAAACGCCAACATGAATAGCCACCCACTCAGCCAACTTTTAAACTTTCTGCATGATTATACTGCTGTGGCCTTGTACCACCCTCTTAAACAACAGTGAGATACGTAGCTACTTACATTGAAGGCCAGCTTCTCAAGGAAATGCGACACTCCACTTGGGTAAGGAGCCTCATACCGTGATCCTGAATCAATCACAACTGCAACAACAATCAGGACAATTACATTATTATTAACGATGTCAAAACTACATGAGTAACGCACTTCTCTATCCACTTCTTATGCGAAAGAATGGCAGGTCGCACATGTGAAGCTTTTAATGTCAGGCAGAAACAAAATATGGCAGATCCCAAATACTGTGGGATTCGGTGTCATGCAAAGCAGTCAGTGAGTAACTTGCCTAGGCCTAACTGTTTAGTTAAATGTTAAGAGTAGGATCAATGTTGTAATGAATGTGCATGAGTGGGCGTTTTTAGAAAGCCGTTTTAGAAATTTAGAAAGCCGTTTTGATGACGCCGAGAATCGTTCCCGCCGTAACAATTGAACGTTTTATCGCATCCCCCGACTCTTCTTCAGAACCACATGCACATCCTGCAGAAACAATAATTCAGCTCTGCTCCGAACGACTTAACACCAGTCTCGACGCAAAAGAAATAGAGAGAGCGCATCGTTTGCGGTGCCACAACACTGGCCGTAATCGTCCCATCATTGTCAGGTTTACCGCCTTTAAGACAAAAGAGGCGATCCTCACTAACGCTCGTAAGTTGAAAGGTACCACTTATAGCATCGGTGAAAATTTTTCCCAGCGGGTGCAAAACTCACGTAGACACTTTATCGCCTTCGCAAAAAAAGCAAGTCCATGCCTTATTCACTTCGATATGAAACACTACACATCGGATCACAACACTCCTATTATGACTACACTTCACAAAGTGCACAAGTGCAACTACAGCTATCTCGTCGCGCCCATCAACTGCATAGCCATCCAACCTGCACGCCCCGTGCCGCCTTTTCACTGTCTGTTATCTTCACTAACCTTCGCAGCTTCCTTCCAAAATGTGAAGTAGTGTCGAATCTGATGTCAACATCCGATAGTAATGTGCTAGTATTAACTGAAACATGGCTTTCCAGAGACATTTCAGATGTCGAAATTTTGAACACTTTGATGTATTTCGGCAGGACAGGCTTGGAGCCAGAGGGGGTTGGGGTATTAATAGCCGTTCGCAGTCAACTATCTTGTTGCCCTGTCGATATACCATGTGACCTCGAAATCCTGTGGCTTATCTGCCGTGCCGAACCCCACCTTATTATCCTGGATGTGTACTACAGACCCCCTAGTCACCACCCCGATTTCGCTGGCAAACTTCATCATCATCATCAGTCTGTCCACACCCACTGCAGGGCAAAGGCCTCTCCTACAGATCTCCAATTATCGCTGTCCTGTGTTAATTGGGCCCAATTTATCCCCGCAAACTTCCTGATCTTATCTGCCCACCTAACTTTCTGCTGCCCCCTGCCATGCTTGCCTTCTCTAGGAATCCACTCTGTTACCCTTAATGACCAACGGTTGTCTTGTCTTCACATTACATGGCCCGCCCATGCCCATTTCTTATTCTTAATTTCTTTTAATATGTCCTTAACACGTGTTTGTTCCTTAACCCGCACCGCTATCTTCTTGTCCCTTAAGGTTACACCTACCATTTTCCGTTCCATAGCTCGCTGTGTCGTCCTCAATTTAAACTGAATCCTCTTAGTTAGCCTCCAAGTTTCTGCCTCGTAGGTGAGTGCCGGTATGATGCAGCTGTTATACACTTTCCTCTTCAGAGACAATTGTAAGCTGCCATTCATTATCTGACAATGCTTGCCGAATGCACTCCACCCCATTCTAATCCTCCTAATTACCTCAGCCTCATGATTCGGATCAGGGGTCACTACCTGACCTAAGTAGACATATTCACTTACTACTTCCAATGCCTTGCCAACTATCTGAAATCGCTGTGCTCACCCGAGGCTATTGAACATTACTTTAGTTTTCTGCATATTAATTTTAAGGCCCACTATTATACTTTGCCTGTTTAGGTCAGTGATCATGCTTTGTAATTCATCTCCCGAGTTACTTAGCAAGGCAATGTCATCAGCAAATCGGAGGTTACTGAGGTATTCCCCATTAACCCTTACACCCCCTGTTCCCAATCCAGCATCCTAAGTACTTCTTGTAAACACGCTGTGAATAACATTGGAAAGATTGTGTTCCCTTGTCTTACGCCCTTCCTTATAGGTATTTTGCCGCTCTCCTTATGGAGGACTAACCCTCAGCCCCACCGCGCTCTCCGTATTTACAATGATCAGGATAGTATCCTTTCGGATTCTGAGTATGCTAATGTATTCAACTCCGCCTTTTTGTCCGTTTCCGCGACTGAACTAGACGCCCCCCTGCCTGAGTGTTCTACCTCTACCATGTCAACAATGCCTGCTATAAACTTGTCGGCCGAAGGCGTCGCAATGCTTATTGATAAACTGAAGGTTCCTCTGTGAACAGGTGTTGATGATATCACCTCTAAACTGTTAAAAAACACTAAACATATTTCTGCTGCACTCTTATTAGCCTTACTGTTTTCTCTCACAGTCTTTGTCTACAGGCACTCTACCAAATGAATGGAAAGTGGGCAAGGTCATTCCGGTTTACAAGTCTGGTAACAGAGTTTCACCATTAAACTACCGGCCCATCTCCATAACCAGTGTACCATGCAGAATCATGGAGCATATCATTTACAATAACATCATGGACTTCCTCGATTCCAACAGCTTTTTCCATTCATCACAGCATGGTTTTCGCAAAGGGCCGTCTTGCAAAACTCGGCTCGCTCTATTTCTTCATGACCTGCACTCAAACACCTAGATACTAACACACAGGTAGACACAATATTCCTTGACTATGCGAAACCGTTCGACAGGGTACCTCATCTACGCCTACTATTAAAACTGTCCCATTTAGGCTTTCATCCAGATGTCACACAATGGATCAAATAATTCCTTCCTAACTGGTCTCGGCGTGCGTGCATCAATAACACGACCTCTAGCCCTGTTCCCGTATCCTCCGGCGTCCCCCAGGACTCTGTACTGGGCCCCCTATCGTTCCTCATATACATCAATGACCTGCCATTGGACGTTTCTTGCTCTATTCGCATGTTCACATATGACTGCGTCATTTACCAATCAGTAACTAATACCTCCGGCCAGGCTCTGCTGCAGAGCAGTTTAGCTAGTATCCTAAACTGGTGCGATCGCTGGCTCATGGTTCTCAACCCCCGGCAAATGTAAAGCAATGTCCTTCACCCGTTCACGTAGCCCTCTCCTCTACCCATACAAAACTGCTAAAACTCGGATTGAAACTGTTAGTACTTATAAATATCTCGGTGTCACTATCTCCAAAGATCTTAACTGGTTACCGCCTGTGTCCAACATCATCTCATCCAGTAACAAAACCTTAGGCTTTTTGAGGCGTCACCTACCAAATGCCCATCCTCATGTTAAACTCACTGTCTCCAGATCATTGTATCACAGATGGTGTTGTGAGCAATACTGCGTTTTGATCTTTTCCCTTAACAATACTCCGAAAATACTTTGGGTTTGTTTTAAGCATGTTAATATCTAAACATGAAAATATTTTGGGTTTTTTTAAGCATGTTAGGCAGGATATTACTGAAGACAGTGAATTAGAAATGGCATGTAATTGCTTACAAGTAACTTGTTACCTCCATTATGAACCGGAAGAACCTGGACATAGAGCAGGTCTATCGGTGGGGTGGCTCTTGAAGCAATGCTATGAAAACTGCATGTAGGAAAGCAGTTACTTGGCACTGCGCGTATTTCTCTGTCAGTTGCGACAATAAACATGAGGAGATGCAAATATTTAGTCGCTGTTACTGCATACTACTGTCAACAATTGATTTTTCGGACCCTCTCGGGAACGCAGAACTGTCCGAAAAATCGGGCAGTCACAAAAAAATGAATGCATGCAAAAAACACTTAATTCTGCCAATATTTTTCTGGTCAAAAGCATCAAGGATGAAGCACCACGATGCAGCAGGCAGGTTTGATGCACGTGCGGGCTGCAGTAGATCCACTACTCAAGGACTACCACCATGTTTCTGGCACTCTGCGCATTACACCGAGATAAAACGAAATTATTGCTCGTTGTGACTAGCTGCTGTCGAGGATGACCAATGACCTGAAGGCATGTGTGCAACCGAAGTGCGCGACGTCCAAGCGAAACAGCGTTCTTACGAAAATGGTGGCCGCCACACTCAGTACACCTGCATTCACACAATGCCACTTATGAATGGCAGCAAAGAAGCTCTGAAAAGTACACACATGTCCAGCGCACACACAGTGCCCGATTGGAGGTTTTACCATTTACGGGTCATGATCTCTACACGCAATCATGTATGGCCCTCACCAAAAGCAGAGAGTATACATGTGTGCCCAACGTTCAGCGATCCAGAGCAATGCAGCTTTCCGCAAACACTGCAGAGAAAGTAGTACCAGACACAATCACAGATAGCCATAACACAATTTTACAAGGCCAGCACACACAAAGTGAAAACGGAACCACGGGTTGCTGTCCGCTGCGGACAAGAATGCGTCCGCTAACATTGTGATCATCGATAGCGACTATGTGGCTCTGAAACTACGTGGCCAACAGAGCTGTAGTCCAAAGGCACAAAAAAAGGCACAAAGTGTTCCAGCTTTCCTGCCGTTCACTGACGAGTACTGTGGTGCGGACTTCGGCACCTTCAGCACTTCGCTTTTAGTTGGCCTCTAGCACGCACAATGCAACACACGTTCGCAACACGTTTGGCATGCTATGAGGGTTGTGTGAGCAGGTCAATGTGCACCCAAGTACATCCTAGTTATCAAGAGATCAAGAGTTCCATGCCAATAAACAATGCATGTGCTTGCAAGGACTAGAGGACAGGTCATAACAATCAATTTTTCCAAACTTTAGTGACCCTGCAGATGAAATTTTGGTGCAACAAAATTACGCTACTACATTTTTCCCGTGCCCTCTTAGTTTCACTGTAGTTTTGACCGTTTCAGTACTTCCGTGATGCCAAAAAGTCTGAACTTGGATGGTGACATGCTTAAGCACCTGAAATTTCAGACTTCCTCATAAGTTGATTCTTTTGGGCTTGTGGCGGTGCCAAGAGTATGTCCGAAAAATTGGGCGTCTGTAAAATCGGTAGTTAACTGTAACATTTTGTACGTCACTTGTGGCATGTTGCTTGCAAGACGTGAGATTTTACGCTATCAGAAGCTATTATTGCTCCAGACTGCAGCTGCTGTTCATAATTTTCTGTTTTTTTCATGGAAAAAAGGTCAATGACACTTACCACCCACCGTGCAAAACTGGCCAAACTTGTTCTGCGAGGCCACTCGGAGTCCATTGTCCAGGGTGGTGACCTCAGTGGCGTGATCTTGAGCAGAGGGCACAGCGTACAGTGGCTTGGGAAAATGTGGTAGGGGCTCAGACAGCGGCACCCTCGTTATCTGCTCAGAAGTTATTGTGCACAGTGGCCGTCGAGTACCACACCGCCTGCAAGGACGTGTGATGGTTTCAAGGATCACAACCACAAGAACGACACCTAGGTTCTGTTGAAAATAAGTCTCGAGCCCGGCATACCAGGTGCAGCTTTGGCATCGATTTTGCAATATTAACCGTAAACATCTTCCCTGCAGAGCCTCCTCCAAGCTGATCCCATCAAAACTTCATGGTATGGCTCTAAGAGTTTGTTCAACAGCACAGAACAAGGGACAACACATGACACTCATGCGTACTGCATTCATCTGTTCCATGCCATTGATGGCATGCTTTAAGGCACTTTTTACATACCTGAGTGGCGACCTCTCACAGACATGGGCCTGTACAGTGTCGCGCCGAATCTGTCGTCTGACAGCCCAGCATTTCTCTTGACACAAGATAGTCGGGCAACAACGCACATAGCGAGCACTGTGCTCATTTTCAATTTGAAATGCAGTACCCTGGGAAGCCTTGCCAGCTTTGTGAAAATCAAGAGTGAAAAGAAAAGCCGCCCGTGAGGAACCCTTGGCGGCTAAAAACATGGAAAAATGCCGCCCAAATTCGAAAGATATAATAAGCAAACACCACTTGGTTCCCAAACGAACATTCGATTGAGGGGTGCGTAAAGTGGAGGAATGTTGTGTCAAGGCATATGGCACGTAAATTTGACAGAGCCCGTAGGGGTCCTCACACAACCGCCACAAACAATACGGTTTCCCCTCTCGATGTTGTGGCTAAGCTCACGCTTGTGTAACACGAAAGCTCTGTTACTTAACTCTCCCTTGCAGTCTCTCTTTGCAAAAATAATGAAGTCCTTTTGGTGCTCTGTAGGTTGACAGATGCCTGTTCTCTTCAATGTGCAAAAGTTGGCCCATGCGGAGTGCGGGAATGTGGCATGAAAGTACAGAGGATCGAGATCTGAAGGACATAGCCCGCAGGCTTGCAGTACCACAGACCAAGAAACAAGCCCTGTGATGTGTGATGTACGCGGTTTGAAAAGGTGCGCATGAAAAATGTGAATGAAGGAAAAAAAACGAAAATGACCAAAGACGCTAGCGGACCGGAGATCAGCACATGAAAGACCATGACGATAAAGAAGAACGAAAGGAGTGGTGCTAGAAAATAAAGTAAAAGGAAAACGACCAACCAGGAAGACATACGGAATGCCAAGCGGCCAATAGCGGGTGAACATGAGAACGCAGCAGTCGCCAATCACGAAAGAAAAGCTTGCAACATGGGATTCTCAGGGGAAGTTCCAGGAAGGCAACGGAAGGCAAAGGATCGTCCACCGGTCCGGGCATTGAAGACGGCAGTTGGGTTCCGGACCCGAGCCGTCAGGGATTCACCCGACCGGGACCTCCTGCTGACCCGACTCCAGCCATCGGAACCCCAGCGGCTCGCAAGCTCCAGGCGAGGACTTACTGAATTCGGTGCTCGTAGGTAGAGTGGGAAGTCGGGCTACTGGTTCGAGTTCCACATTCAGATGCCTGGCCAAGATGTCACTATCACCTGATCGAGCCGCCCCATCCTCCGTCGCCGCGAGACATCCGGAGTCGTCCTCTACGCAAGCGTGCCGCACGCTGCTCATCCGCTCTTCAATTCAGCTGACTGACGATTTCGTGAGCCATTCACTTCTCCCGTGTCACCTTCACACATCACTACTGGACACTAAACTGCCAGGACTCACGTAGCGCCTATAGAGGCCTTATTAGGACTATTTTCTCTATTCTGTGATGCTTTTATTCCTCTCTCAAGTGCTTACGATATCAATTTATTTCTTTTCTTATTAGCTTATATTAAAAGCTTTGTGTTGTCTTGTTGTGTGAAAAACAACTTTGTGCTCATTAGACTCTCGGAGGCTTCGCCTGAGAGAGTCATCCGAAAACAAATCTTGCGAAACAAAAGAACCTGCGTTATCACAAGCCCCTCAAGAACAAGTTTGCGTGGCTGTGGCCAATGCCACACTGTCTGCACAAGAGCCACGAGGATACCCTTTGCGAACTCTTTGTATTTGCATTATTTGTTGTTCTCTGTGTCCGCTTTCTTGTTCTTCCTGCGAAAATAAAGCAGTCGCCTTGGTGCGCTGAAAGTGCATGGACATGTGCCTTCTTCAGCTCGGGAAAGCTTCCCTCGATTAAGCAGAGAGAGAGATTGAGCTCAACTCGCGTAAGGTTTGCTGCTAGTAGTGTTCGTTCAAGCCACGGAGCACTTGCATACCTCACCACAGTCACAAATGGATATACAACAAGGCCAGGATCAATAAAATTGCCAAACGAGAACCAGCTGAAAAATTTGAAGGAAACATAGTGCTAGAAGACACGAACGAGGAATTCAGTGCAACGATTGTGGGTGTCAGCCTCTTTTTTATGATAGTGCGGTAGTGTGCAGAAGTGCTGATTGTCGAAGCTATTCTGATAGAAAAAAGAGGTGGTAGTTGCATCAGTAGCCCTTCTGTTGCTTTGATGGAAAGTGAATTGGTTTTCTAGATGCTGCTCAATTCCACGTGCGATGATGGGGGATTTTTTGTGTGCGTGGTCATAAATATTGTGCTTTCCGGAAATAAACCACCAGTTGAAAGTTAGCGCTCATGTGTTGTCTTCCTCGTCCGTGTCTTCTAGCGCTATGTTTCCTTCAAATGCATCTAACCAACCAGCATCTAACCAACTTCTTTCAGCTGTGCTTTTACAGCTGAAAGAATTCGTGGCAGGAAATGAATCGTGGTGTTCTCTTACAACAACGAAGTGACAATATTTTGGGGATAAAGTGTATGATGTGTGCGATCTAATGTTTAATGAGATGAACCCCACGTCAAGTCACGGACTTATCTGAAGTATTCGTCTGCCATCATTGAAATGCGCTGCTGTAATCATGCTGTCAAAGAAATAAAACAGGCAACATGCTGGTATGACACCCTCTGCATAGCCGGGTCATCATCATTATCAGCCTGTTTAGGTCAACTGCAGGACGAAGGCCTCTCCCAACGATTTCCAATCCACCCTATCCTGAGCGAGTTGGTTCCACTTTATGCCCGAAAACTTTTTAACTACGTCGCTCCATCTAACCTTTTGCCTACCTCTGTTGCGTTTTCCCTCTCTTGGTATCCATTCCGTCGTTCTTACTGTCCACCTATTATCCTTCCTCCTCACGACATGTCCTGCCCAGGTCCACTTCTTTCTTTTAATTGATAATAATATCAGCTACTCCCGTCTGTTCTCTGATCCATTCCGTTCGTTTTATTTTATCTCTTAGCGTCACCCCTATCATTTTTCTTTCCATTGCACGTTGCGTGCTCCTTAGTTTCATCTCTAGTTTTTTCGTTATCTTCCACGTTTCTGCACCGTACGTTAGCACTGGGAGAATCCAGTGAGTGAATACTTTTCGCTTTAGTGAGATAGGCAAGTTTCCAGGCATGGGGTCGTAATGTCTTCCGAATGCGCTCCAACCCATCCTTATTCTACGGAGAATTTCTTTTTCATGGGTAGGAGTTCCTGTTATTAACTGTACCAGATATACGTATTTGTTCACAGGTTCTAAGGGTTCACTGTTAATTTTAAATTCCTGGTCTTTAGCTAGGCTACTGAGCATAACTTTGGTCTTTTGCCTATTAATTTTTAGTCCAATTTTATTACTTTCCCGGGTCATCAATCATGTTTTGTAGTTCGTCTCCATCATTGCTAAAGAGCACAATGTCGCCTGCAAATCGTAAATTGCTTAGATATTCTCTGTCTATTTGAATTCCCTTTTCTTCCCAGTCTAGACGTTTAAAGACTTTCTCTAAACATGCAGTGAATATCATCAGGGATATCGTATTTCCCTGTCTCACACCTCTCCCGATCGGGGTTTCTCTGCTTCTCTCATGTAGGAGTAGTGTGGCTGTGCAATCTGTGCATATGTTGTTTATGGTTTTCACGTATACGTCAAGTACCCCTTGTCGTCGTAGAGCTTCTAGAACTGCTTGTATTTCTATAGAGTCAAATGCTTTCTCGTAGTCGATAAACGCCACATAAAAAGGCTTGTTATATTCGGCGTAATTCTCAATTACTAGGTTGATAGCCTGGCTGTGGTCCATTGTCGAGTAACCTTTCCTAAAACCAGCTTGTTCTCTCGGTTGGTTAAAGTTGAGTGTTTCTCTTATCCTCGTAGAAATTACTTTCGTAAATAGCTTGTATATCAATGGGAGTAGGCTGATTGGCCTGTAATTCTTTAACTCCTTTATGTCGCTTTTCTTGTGGATTAGGATTATAGTGGAATTTTTCCAACTGTGCGGTACACTACATGTCTTGATACATTTCGTGAAGAGCGATGCAAGTTTCTCAACAACGACCATATAATTGGTCCTGATTGTGTAAGTTGCAAGTGTATAACAGTGAAATGAAGTTTAATGGCCTCGAGCTCAACACGTTGGTGGCAACACTGTCACTGCGTGAGTGTGGATAGGCATTCGCCGGCACGCATTGAAATGCACACAGCGGCGCTCAGTTGTGAGCGGTTTGAGGAGGTTGTTAGCTAAATAAAAGCATTAATTGCAGTCACACAATAATACATGTGTCCTTCAATCTCACGTCAGTGCAGCAATCCCACAAAACATTTTATTGTACGTGAAGGAAGCATGATGTGCCATACAAAGGGGCACTGACATCACCCAGCCTCACAGTTTGACTTCCGGGGCAGTTCTCTCCGTCTATTTTTCTTTCAGCATACTTAAGTTTTCTTCTCTCTACAATGTTGGCACTGCTGTAACGCGACTGAAAGAGGTCAGTATTGTGTTCTTGCTCATTTTTTACTATTGTTTACAACAACAAAAAAGTACAGTTACTGCACATTGAGTTGAAGTAGCAACTTGTGTACTCCACTGTATCACTTACGTGCATACTTGCGTTTAAATGCCTTGCATGTTCCATGAAATGCAAGGCATTTAAGTGGCTCAGTTAGTCAAGGTACGTGACTGTATACGCCACTTGAGTACTATGACGATATTTGAGACAAGCCTATATTGAGTAAACGTTTTAATGCTCAAACACATCGCATTCTTCACATAATTACTCGTGTGAGTGTAACAAGAAAAGGTTTATTTTTTATGCGCACACACACAAGATATGTTCTTCAAGTGACAAAAAATGCTCATAATCTCATATCGCGAGACCATATTGCTGCAGCACTGTATTTACACACTGATGTTTCCCGTTTAACTTATTCAGAAGGACGCTAAGTGCACATTAAGGTGGACAACAGCAGCCAAATGGAAATATCTCTTCCGAACCGGAGGTTCGACAATGACATAGCACGCTCACGACACAGGCACTCAGCGATTTTAAGAAAGAGCAAAGACTGCAGTGCGAAGCCATATATTACTATAACTGATATTTTTATGCTTGAATAAGAATACATGAAAGCATTCAACACTGCACCAGCTCGTCTGGGAATAAACATATGGGAGGATATGTGTGACGCACGTGCGCACATAAATGCGCAGTGGCTAGCAGACGACAAAAGGATCTATCCACACTTGGGAGCTTCATCCACTCACCGCTACAGTCGGATACAACTCAAGTCTGCAGTGAAGTCCCTCCCACTCCCTCATAACCGCCAGCCACTGTACCTCCGCGAAGCTTCAAATAGCTCCTTCTTTGAACATTCCGTGTTACCAGAATAAAGCGATGGTAGCAGCAATAATGGATAGGTTGATTGATTTTAATGACTTCATTCGCTTATTAGAGTGGAACATGGAAAGGATAATTCTTTACTGAGCTGAAATCAAGTGCCTGCAATGGAAAAACTCAGCGCACTACAAGAGCCGCCACTGGAGTTTTTCATCGCAGGTCAGTGAAGTTTCCCGCATAAAGGGGGCTCAGAAGTGAACTGCACCACGGCCTTTTTCAGATGGAAACGCTGAGATTTCATGCGTTTTTGTCCGTGCTTCTCGAGCACGTCATGGCTTATACTTATGAAAGTACCCAAGAACAGCAGACGCTTCATAGGTACCGAAGGCATAAACACGGTGCCATTTTGAAAAGGTCGCATGGTGACGTTTTGTTTGCTTATGTGACTGGCTGGCGGAGTAACACTGACGCGCGTGGTCCATCAGCCCATGCTGCCAACTGCTGTCTTTTTAAGTTGTATCCTACTATAGGCACCGACTGTGTTCGATCCAGTGGCCAACAGACAACCATACTTAGGAAGTGTGTCGTGTCGCGCAGGTGTAGAAGTTTTCATGTTTTTATATGTGGTCTTCGTGAAATCAAATTCAGTTACGAGTCTGTGCTCGTGTCTGTGTCTGGTTTATGTGGTCGCTGGTTTTTTCCGCGCAGTTCCTTTCCTTTTGTTAAGATGCACCAACTCGCCCAACAAGTTCTAAAATGCTGTTATACCCCACGACACGGCGCTCAACGGGCCACCACCTTCACTTCCATCGGAGTATCGAGGGCATCCGCGGAAGCTCTTCCCACGGCCGGACAGGAGCGGCGTGCGCGCCTCTCCAGTCCGGCCGTGCTCTCCCGACGCTAACGAAAAAGTGACCACAGTGGCGCTGGTGGGCTATGCGATGTAAAGCCCCTTGATGTTGGAAAGTAACAACACTCTCCTCCACACGCGCGCTTTCCTCCTCCAATCCTCCTCGGATTTCTTCCCTCCCCGCGCCGGAGCGGTGTGCATGGCACGCTGAACCCTCCAGTGGCGCGTCGCAACCGCACTGAGATGTATTGCGCGTGCTTGTTTATTCAGCCCTTTGAAGCGCCAAATAGGAATTTATCCCTTGTGAAACTGGCGTGAGGCTAGTATGCTTCCAGTATAATTTCATGAGAGACGTTTTTATTTCGGGACGCTTCGGTTAAAACAAGCGAGAGCGCACCGAAAAAAAATGAGTAGCTGCCAGTGGCTGCGCGGTTTGCCTCGCCGTCGTCCGTTGGGCTCGCCTTACAGTGACGAATACAATGCAAGCAGCTTAGAATAGACAGGAGAATGTGTTGCATGTAAGTGGTTACTGAATAGATTAAATAAATATCTAACGAAAAACAAATAGTTTATTTAAATTGAATTTCCCAGCACAGGCGGGCCGAATGCCTTTCTATCAATGCCACTGTGCAAAACGCATGCTGTGTTTTCGAAACAGCCTATACAGAACACACGTGCCTATACTTTTTCGTGGTTAAATGCAAGCGCACCACGCACATACCAACACATGCACACACGCGCATACATATACATACACGCGCTGGAACACGCGCACAAGAACATTCGCGAACGATTACACGTACATGCGCATACGAATGCATGGGTGCATGTACACACATACGCAGACACACACTCAAAAATACACACACGTGCATGCGCATGCGACCACATGCACACACGTACTCGCACATGCATACGGTGCACAAACGCAAATACGTACAAACGGGCGAACACGCACACACGGACATGCACCCATAATACAAGTACACGTGCGAACAGACACAAAAATATGCGCGCGAGCACATACGACCACACGCACATAGATACATGCACATGCATGTGTCCACACACATGCGACTAGCACATGCATACACACGCATATATCAACACACATGCGACAAGCACATGCATACACACGCATATATCAACACACATGCGACAAGCACATACATACACACGCTCGCACATGGATACATACATATGCACGTGCACAGATACCACCATGCGCAAATTCATACATACATACTGTAATGGAAAAGCTGAGGGACGGAACTTTAGCACTCGCTCTAGGAGCGCAAAGGCGAGGAAGACAAAGCAGAAGCGCTCGGGCTCTGGGCGTGCTCAGCGGGCGCGAGAGGAAAAGAGACAGACGAGAAATAGAACAGCCGGCCTGCGGCAAAGGCGCTGTGTCTATGTCTCTATTCTTTACAGTGGCGCAGTCGAAGAACGAGCAATCGTAAGGGCGTCTTCGACGTTCATCAGCGCTGCGGCCATTCCACTCAAGGAACGCTGCCCACGCTTCCGTGATTATGGAGCCCGCAAGTATTCTACCCCCGGCAGCACCTATGGCACAATACGGGTACGGCGTCCAGGCCTCCTCGGTGTCCCAAGGGCTGCAGAACACCGGCATCGCGCTAGGACCTCGACCCAAGGCAGCGCAGGGGCTCCTGTTCTCAGGGAATGCCGTTGACGCTTCCCGTAGTAACAACTACTCGACAAGGGATACGTCGGCACCTGAGCCGTACAAGGATGCTGTCCAAGCTCCCTTGAACCAGGAACCTGCTGCAGGGAGAACGGTGACCACCTCCTACTTCTCGGACAGCACCGTTGGCTCCGCATGCAGATTCCCCAACGGCGGTGCGGAGCTGCTGCACACAATCGAGCAACTTCGAGTTAAGGTCAACATGTTGACATCGTTGCGCTGGAAGCTCCCACCCGCCGCCTTGCCGGACATCAATACCTTTCTTGCTATAGTCGCCGTACATGTGACGGCCTCACTCGACAGCCCACCCGAAAGCCGCACGGTGCTCTGGCAAGCCATGGAAAAAATAGCGGACCATCTCGACACTATGGCATCAGGAAACTCCGGGTCCTCTCCTGCTCCGTTGCCGCCACCAGCTGCTTGGAAAATCCCGGTGTTCCGAGGTTTCCAGGACGACGCTGATTGGTGGATCGAGAGCGTGAACGACCTCGGAGCCCGGTATGCCTGGCCGGACGAGTACAAATGGGTCGTGGCTATGAGCAACCTTTCTAATGCGGCAGCCGCCTGGCACAGGTATGAAGGCGTCAACCAAAAGTCCTGGTCGGAGTGGAGCACCAGGTTGATCGCCGTCTTCGGAAGGATTCGCCAACAGAATCCTGTCACCAGCGAATCTGACCAGTGCGCTACCGCAGAAAGACATCACGACGAGGCTTTCGACAGCCATCACGACAGCGTTCCAGCAGCAACCACTACCTTTTCCCTCAGAAATACAGTGGACTGCACTCCTGCTGACGACAGCTACAGCTCCTTTACAGCACCGCAGGCCTCTGATCCTACATCGATAAGCATGGCTGCAGCATCATTACTAGAGGCAGAGGGTATGTCCCAACCAAAACAGCTGCAGGCGCAGTCCTCAAGCTTGTCAGTGCTCAGGAATAAGGAGGCAGCTGCTTCTGTAGTACTGGACACAATGCAAGATGCCGAGGCCACCACCTATCCGCAGCCCTCGGAGAACTGTTCTATAAGTTCAGCATCTCTTTGGCATGGAGACATGGAGACGATGCTCGAACTTGACGTGCTGCCGCACAAAGGACACGATCTGCACACGTATGCGAGGATGCAGATTCTTCCTGGACCTTTGGGGCTACCTCCCGGGACACCAGTTCTGTCAGCGTCTGGTGCCACCGACAAGGCTTCCATGCTCAGACAGGCGCTGGCTAACGTCAAGGAAGACACGGCAAAAATGACTGTGCCCACTATTACCCGGGACCAATCAACAAAGGCTCATCCTCCCTCTTATGCCACGCCTTCTGACCTCCTCTCTCCTGACCTTTCTGGCTCAGATGAAGGCAGCATTTCCTCAACATGTGCTGCTTTTAGAACGTTCGGACATGTCGCCGATTCAGGGGTTGGCCGAAAGCACCGGTTGCACCGAATACCTACACGAAGACTCACCCCCTTGCTAATGACACACGACCTACCATTGTGGCATGGCCAATGCCGCCGCCAGGAGGCACTCCCGACAGGTGCACAGGCAAAGTCACAGCGCGGTCGCTCTCGGCCACCGCATTACACTCAATGGCGTCCCCCAAAAGGACCCTGGACAGTTCCGCTAAACAAGACACGCCGTAGACCACGGCAACCGCTTCGCCAAAGCCAGTGCCGCCCGCCAGAAGCATTTCCGGCCGCTACGAACCCTCGTGGCCGAGTGTAATGGAAAAGCTGAGGGACGGAACTTTCGCACTCGCTCTAGGAGCGCAAAGGCGAGGAAGACAAAGAAGCACTCGGGCTCTGGGCGCGCTCAGCGGGCGCAAGAGGAAAAGAGAAAGACGAGAAATAGAACAGCCGGCCTGCAGCAAAGGCGCTGTGTCTATGTCTCTTTTCTTTACAATACATACATTATACGCGCGAACACGCGCACACATACAGACGCGTTCACACACGCTATCGCAAGCTCACACATACATATACACAGGCGCAGACACGCACGCACAGACGTGCACAATTACGAAGCAGGAGTTACAGGCACTTAACTTATGAATTAGATCATTTGAAAACTAGCGCATGCACGAGAACACTGTCCAATGCACGAAGTCAACAAAACATATAGGCGTTCTCTACTGTACTGAACGAAGAGTCCGGGTATGCAAGGTACAGTGAAATATCCATGCAACTTCACCAACGTCCTAAGGAAAACTGTAACAGTAAACTCGCACGGAACTTAGAAGGCGGACATGCTTTTCCCCGACGTTTTGAAGCTACTGCTTCCGGCGCACAACATTCAGTTGTCTTCGAAGGATCGAAAATCATGCTAGCCCTTTCTCTGGCTTACTGCTGCATTGAAACGAATGGAAGCAAGAGATTTCCACAGCAAACGAAGTTCACACCGCTACAGAAAGGCGGAAACACTTGCGAAACGCACGTTAGAAGCCGCAGGGCGACCACCGCTGGGCAGGCGCATGGCGGGCGAGGGAAACTAGAAGCGCGCGAAAAGAAGTTGTGGGTCACTTTCGTGACGTCAAGGTCACCTGATTGCGCGCCGCAGCCACTCAGCGTTGCGGATGCGCTGGCTCCGTGAACGAGGGGGAGAAAACGAGGAGGTTGATGGCTCCGGCGAGGGTGTCGCGGCGTGGTTCAAAGAGTGGCGGTACTTTCCAACATCAAGGGGCTTTAATGCGATGGTGAAGGATCCTGGAGGGTGCAACCTTAGTCATTATGGCTTACCATCACGGCCAATCCTACACTCTCAGTTCTTGAGTATTGCAGTCATGAAAAACAACAGTTAAAGAACACAACATTCTGTGAACTTTAAATTCCGCTCCATCTTTTCTCACGGTTAGGCGCGCGGAGAAGCAGCCTGCTGGTAGTGAAAAAACGCGCCTTTCCCGGTTAATTGTAAACGACAAAGCAAGCCTAGACATACAAAATGAAGCAAGCAATGACGGCCTGCACGGTCCGAAATCAGCATGGCAGGAAGCGCCCCGACCAAGACTGAACGCAAGCCACCAAGTCGCAGCACGGCTTAGCTTCATTCAGATCATTACATGAAACACGTGCGAACACGTGCGCTGAGCTCCCTGCCCCCATCCCTCCCCATTACCAGCCCCCTTCTTTCTTTCTGTTCCTTCTTCCTTTCTGTTGGGCTTGCCCAGCTTGCCGCCCCGTAGAAATGTTTCTGAAAGCACCAGGTAGCTTGCGCTTCACCTACACTGCAGTTTTCTCCGTTTGCACGGCTTTCCGCCGCACAGGGCAGACGCTACCAAACAGCGCCACACCATATGACGCTACGCTCGCCAAAGCAAATATGTGCGGTATTGCACGCCTCGGGTACTACAGTGAACAATTCTGCAAACACTGTAGCCGGGGATCAAAAGCAAAGGAGGGCACAAGCGCGCTGTTAAACACCTCTTCGTTTGTTTCCCCACAACCAGCCCGATACCTATCACGTCGGATCATATACTGAGCGCGGCTGTCAGCAACGCTCGGTCGCTCGCTACCAACGGAAGAAACATTGCGGAAGAAACACAATGCCCAAACACTCACCGATTCAGGACATTTCGCACACCTTTCGGCACTGCACGCCAACAACCAGACGCCATGTTGTGGATGGACGGTCAGAACAAAAACCGAAAGTGTTCCTGAATTATCTATCTCACTGGCAACTTCTTCTTTATTTTGTCAAGGAGAGGTAGGTGTGGCGGCGTTGCACTCAATACTGCACTAAAAAAAACGAATTATTTTATATTCAACTGACAGAAAGCAAAAGTGAACAGTTTGTCTGCTCTCATTGAGGTTATATGTAGACTGTTTTCACCGGACGAGGAGGAGCGCTCTGGCCACCCTGACACCGTGGAGAGGAGAAAAGTCTGGGGACGTTTGCTCTTTGGATATCTCGCCTAGGTACTACTGAAGATAATAATGTTCAGTCCGTTCGTCCCTAGCCTTCTGCTGGAGGAGCGGAAGCAGGCGCTCTGGGCGCTCCTCCGGGTTTGCTACGACGGCGTTCGGACAGCGAACTGCTCGGCACTGAAAAAAAGTAGAGGCACTGACACAGAACACCTCAAGAGTCGTAACTCTGTTTTGCTCTCACTAACACAGCGGCATTCGTACAGGCGGATGTTTATAGCTTATGATTGATTTCGAGCTGTAGTAGAAGCGCTGCACGCGTCAAAGCTTGCATGAAAAAATAAAGACACCGGCGCCCTGTTTCAAGAGGTGTCACGCATGCCATGAACCAAGAGATCAGAGTGCTCCACTGCAGTGAGCACTTTCTCGTGGTGGACAAGCCCGCCGACCTGGTAATCAACACGCAGAAGGCGGACGAGCACCCGGTGAGCGTCGAGTCTCTGCTGCGGCGACAGCACCCGGATCTGGTGGACCCGGCTGTTGAGCACGGCTTTCGCTTCTGCCACCGACTGGATTTCGCCACCAGTGGGGTGCTCTGCCTGGCGCTCACGCGCGCCGCGGCCCGGGCCGCACAGGTACGTGAACCACTTGCAATGAAGTTCTTAAATGCGCTAGCGTTACGTTTCGGTGTTGGCGGTGCCACTTAGAATGACATTTGGTATTGTGAGGCATAAAAAAAAGGGAAAAAAATAATAATAATAAAGCCTCGGCCCGGCGTTAGAATGACAGCGTGACTCGACCGTCTGGCCTGTTCGAATGCTTAACTGACTGCGCGAGCCAGCGTCTGAGGCCGCTGTTCGCGTTGGGCGCCCCGCCGGATGTTATGCGCCAGTGCAAGAAATAAAAGCAGGTCAGGGAAACGAAAGCAGATGAAGCGGTTAGGTCCCGCCGGAACCGAACCGAGCAACTCTCCGTGAAAGCCCAGCAATTTACCATTTAGCCTTACGAATGCCCGAGACTGTTTCGGAAGGGAACCCTTTACGTATTTCCGGTGAGCAGCTACATGCCCATCAATGCAAACTTTTGCTTGCAGGCGCGTAGGAACCAATCGGTCGTCAAGCCATGTGAACTGCATGACGAGAGTTGCATGTGCTTTGAAAGATACCATCATATGCAAATTATTCATCATTCTTCATCATCATCATCAGCCACAGCATCAATAATGTGTGCAGCTTCGTGGGAGCTCAGCTGAGTAGTACGAACCCAGCTGTCATGCCAAATGGATCGTGCATTGGCTGAGAGCTTTAAAGCTCACCAAGCATAGTACAAGACATTGTGCCGCAGTTCATCAGTGTTGGCAGTGACAGCACCAACACCAGCCTTCGGTCTTGCAAAGATTCACGCATATGGTTGCCACCACCCTTTGATGGTTCTCACACGCACAACATTCTGCTGTTCTCTCAGTGTCCCTTCTTACTACTCACAAACTCAGCATGTAGGCCTTAGTGTATTGCATTTCTTTGTCGTTGTGTTCATCTTGCTCGAAGTGCAGAAAGCCCATTGGCATCATTATCATACAGAACACTTTGCATAGCACAGCGGCATTTCACTTGTCTGTTGCAGCATTTCCGGCCTCCCATTGCTGTCTGCATGAATGAGCCACAGTAGACTTCTCTCTTGTACCATTGCGAATGCCAGTCGTGCTACGTTTGTTGTGCTTTCAAGTTATGTGTTCGCATGCTGTGCATACATGTGTTCATTTTCTTTCTTTTTTTTTTTTAAGATCTACTGACTTGCACATTGCATGATATTGTCGCTTCATTTCATGTGTCTACATCTTACTGATATGAATGTGTATACAGTAAAACCTCGTTGTAACGAAGTTTAAGGGGGAGTGGTAATTACTTCGTTATAACCCTTAGTTCGTTATAACAATATCAATTTCATCTATAAGAATTTCAAGGGGAATTGCGATTACTTCGTTATATCCGATAGTTCGTTATATCCGGATTTGTTATAACGAGGTTCTGCTGTATTAACTGCACCCATATCATGCTCGGTATTCTGACGAAGGTTAGTCTCTCACCGAAATGTCAACAAATCGCTTCACACGCACGCCTGCTTCTTCTGCTTTGATATTTGCCTAGACCAAGAACAGCTGTGTGTGTGTGTGTGTGTGTGTGTGTGTGTGTGTGTGTGTGTGTGTGTGTGTGTGTGTGTGTGTGTGACATCCTACAGTTTCGAACTGGTCAATAAAGGATGAATAAGATTACACAAGATTAAAAAGACTGGAACATTCTTCAACAATAAACAATGACTATCTTATAGGCTTTGATTGTGTATGTCTTTGATAAAGGAAATTATGCTTCATTATTATTGCGATAGCAATTATATGGACAGTCTCAGCTGGTTTTTGCCGTTGCCGTCATGAACCGTATATGTATAAGGATGTATATATTGTTACGAGTAAATGGGGGCACTCGACGCTCTGAGCAATGAAGGGGTCCTTTTAATGAGGTCGCTAAAGCGAGATCAACAGCGGCCAGCTGGTGGTTGACGCTAACATCGTCCTCCTCTTCCTTTCACTACTGCTGCACATGCATCACCATGAATCGTCCTCCTCTTCGCGCATACGCGCAACAATATATATAGAAGTCCCAAAGAAAAATAACTCAGATAAATGCTTCTGACGTGCGGAATCAAACCAGGAACCTCTCACTCCGTAGCGCGTGGCGCTAACCACAAAGAGCAGACCGTTCACGGAGCTAACGGCAAGCCTTACCTACACAGTCTTTACCTCTGGCAGGACTCAGAAACGGCAGGCGCTTATAGCGTTTCTTCATCACCAGCGAAATGGCGCGAGGAGCACAACGGGCAGCCGCCTTTGCAACAGGAGCGCCGTTCAAACTGGGAGTATCCATTGTGACAGCTTATTCGCACTCGTTCGGTGTATATCTGTGCGTTCGTTTCGTGCGTGCTTCACTTGATAGTTCGTGCTCTTCTCTTTGTTCATTTAGCAGCCTCCCCTAGCTTTGTATGTGTAGCTTTGTGACGCACAACGTATAAAGCCCTTCGTACCAACGCGTACTGCCCACAGGAGGCGCTCATTTAGCAAGTGCATGTTTGCTACAATTAATATTGCTCCTGAAGCTGCGAGCCTCACTTTGTATAGCATTACAGTTTCTTGCTATCGCATTCATTGCTTCGCCCTTGCGGCGAAACTGTGACTTTTTCTAATGAGCTTACCATATTCCTGCAGGAATTCAGTCATTTAGCTCAGTCCGTGGATTACAGTAGCATATGGAATACAGTTTCCTTCATACTAAAGCAATTCGTTGCTAAACATGTTCCAACTAAACAGTTGTCTGCCAAGAAATGAGCCTTGGGTTTCTCTGGAAGTCAAGCGATTAACTAGACTGTCTCCTGAATGCTTATAGAAATAAGAGTAAACCTCATGTATTTATAGTGATAACATCGCTTGAAACAGATATAAAAAAAATACAAGGTTGCTAATGAAAAATACTTCTTAGTACTGGGACCAAAGTTGCAAGATAACCCAAAAGAAATGTGGAAGTGTTTAAAATCAATCAGCTGAGAATCATTTGGCGTTCTGAGCTTAAACAATGGCAGTGTGCTTCTAGCTGAGGACCTGATTGCATCGATAAAGCTTCTTCCTTCAATCACTCCTTCCAGTCTTTCATACCCCCGTCACAGTCAGTTACCACATATTCCCGAAAATGTGCTTAAACCTATGCGAGAACTGGTTGTAACAAATGGCGATGTACTTAAGTTACTTGACAATATAAAGGCTTCTTCTGCAAGTGGTCCTGATGGTACACCCTTTTATGTGTTAAAGGCTTGCTGCGACATAGTTGCCCACTGCCTTGTTATAATGTTACCACGTTTGAGATATTGTTGAGCGCTTTTTTTTTACCTAGGGCATGGAAATTGCAAATGTGGTACCTATCCATAAAAGTGGCCCCAGAAATATTGTCTCCAACTCTTGGTCAGTTTGTCTTGCGTGTGCGTGTAGTAAAACAGTGGAGAATATGTTCTACAGAGCCATAATAAAACATATAGGAAACAACCTTTTTACTGAATTTGCTCATGGTTTTAGGTCTGTTTGGTCTTGTTCAACACAGCTCTCAGAAATCAGCCACAATCTTTTTCATTTATTTGATGCTTTACAGACAGACTGTATATTTCTGCATTTCAAGAAAACATTTGACTCCGTCCTCCATGCCCCGCCACGGTGGTCTAGTGGCTAAGGTACTCGGCTGCTGATCCGAGGGTCGCGGGATCGAATCCCGGCCGCGGCGGCTGCATTTCGATGGAGGCGAAATGTTGAGGCCCGTGTGCTGTGCGATGTCAGTGCACGTTAAAGAACCCCAGGTGGTCGAAATTCCCGGAGCCCTCCGTTACGGCGTCTCTCATAATCAGAACTGGTTTTGGGACGTTAAACCCCACAAATCACTCAATCATCCGTCCTCCATGTTTTGCTGTTGCATAAGCTATCTATCATCACTCGGTATCACTCCTTCATTGCTTGGCTGGACTGAGTGTTATCTATAAAATCGCATGCAGCACGTTGTAATTAATGGCTTTCAATTTGAATATCATCAAAACCTCTTATTGGACGAGTTGGTACATTCTTGAAGCCTAAAGGCACCGGCGCAACGAGACAACACAGGAAGAGAGACAAGGACACACGAGCGCGGACTAACAACTGGCTTTATTTGGAAAAATGACGTGGTTTATAAGTGCCTCAAACAAGCATAGGAAATGGAGGGGGACAAAAGAATAACATGAGGGGGGGGGAAGGAGACATGTCAACAACGCAAGTGCAAAAACAACCAGGAAAGCACACGAAACCAATCCAATGTATTGCCTAGCAATGTAACCCCCCGATAACCGCATCAAGAAAATCAAATTCTGCATCAAAAAGGGCGAGAGACGGGGTGCTTATGCACTTGCTGCCAAGTTTTCTGATATGGTAGGCTTCCAGACAAGGACACACCGCGCTCGTGTGTCCTTGTCTCTCTTCCTGTGTCGTCTGGTTGCGCCGGTGCCTTTAGGTTTCAATTTGAATATATTGCTGTTATTTTTTGACGGTTGTCACAAATGATTCCTTCTAGTCATTCCAAGGGTTGTTAGCTTCAATAACACATGAGTCATACCACTTGCGTGCAGCAGCTCTAAAGTAAGTGCACATGTTAGAAATCTTGTGCTTGTCAGAGTGCCACTTGTTCTTCACAGTGGTATATTCATAAAATTCCATGCAACTCTCTGGGCTTGGAAGACGAGCGGTCAAATGAGTTGGTCTCA
Source organism: Hyalomma asiaticum (assembly GCA_013339685.2). Taxonomy (NCBI): domain Eukaryota; kingdom Metazoa; phylum Arthropoda; class Arachnida; order Ixodida; family Ixodidae; genus Hyalomma; species Hyalomma asiaticum. The sequence goes on from CM023487.1 coordinate 94,863,229, forward strand.
ATGAAATGAAATAAAGCTTTGGGAGTCCCTCAGAGATCTATTATGGGGCCATGGGATGTGTAATGCAAAGTGCGTCTCTATTTCGATGGTTGTGTGATTTATCATTGCGTTAGACCTCCCACTGACCTTGTAATGCAACTTGGACTGTATAATGCACTGTTGTGTTAGGTGGCATATGTCTCTGAACCCCAGTAGGTCCCAATACATCTTATTCACTCGTAAACATGATCCATACTTGTTTGATTATGCATTAAACACATCCAGCTAACGTGAGAAACTGAGTATAAGTACCTTGGTGTTCATTTTTCATGAAATCTTATTTCGATGAAGCACGTTGAGTATGTTACAGCAAGAGCCTGTAGAATGTTAAATTTTGTGAAATGGAACTTCCGGTTAGCTCCTCTGAAAAATTAGAGAATAGCATTACTTTTTGAATATCAGACCTATATTAGAGTGTGCCTGTATGGCTTGGGACCCACAAACTAAATCTCTCTCTAATGTGCTCAAGCTGGTACAAAACGGCAGTAGTAGTACTACAGTAGTGGTACAAAACGGCAGTAGTAGTTTCTCAGTAGTATGACTACTTCTAGTGCTACTAGGAATAGGTTGGGGTGGGAATTATTGAGTACGTGTAGAAAAAGCATAAGATTAGGAATGTGTTTCAAAATTTTTACAGTATGGTTAAATAGATAAACAATCTTACATTTTACCTCATCATTTCTTATCTCACAGTGACCACATAAAGAAAAAAGAAATTTTTAGTTGGGGGGGGGCAAAGCACACGCTCAGGCTGTCGGCGTGTCCTGTCATCGTCATCACAGTAAAGTCCAGGATGCGACTGCCACCAGTCCCGAGCTATGAGACACAGGAGGCAATCCCTGGGAAAGATTCCAAGAACCGATGTACAGTAAAACCTTGTTATAACGAAGTTGATGGGGGAGTGGTAATTACTTCGTTATAACCATTAGTTTGTTATAACCAATATCAATTTCATCTATAGGAATTTCAAGGGGAATTGCGATTGCTTCGTTATATCCGATATTTCGTTATATCCGGTTTCGTTATAACGAGGTTCTACTGTATCACTTCCCTCAAAATTACTCTGTGAAAGCTTGGACAATTAAGTTTTAGGTTCCTTGGTGCACTGGCGATGCCAGCAGTGGTTCAAAGACCAAGTCAGAGTCAAGGGTGATTAAAACAAAACATGTTCTCATTGAACTGGCAGTTTACAAATGTGCACAAACATAGCTCTTCAAAATACAAACATAGGTGGGCTACAACATAACACGGAACCAAATGACATGAAATGTACAGCTTATACATTACAGTACAGAATAAAACACAAAAAGAGCTCTATTCACCAGAGCCACTTGAAGCGTCTCATCAACATGAAGCTTGCAGGCCGATCTCGACGGTTGGTCCGCGGAGTGGAGTTGTTCATCTTCTTTCTGCTTTCACTGTGTCACAACACCTTACTGCTGAACATCTGACGACAGCCTGTGCTCAATTCTTCAAACTGGCTTTGACGGGTTTTCTAGAAGCTTTGGCGCGGATCACGCGGTCACATCACGTGTGTGGCTGACGGAATGCTCTTGATTAAACTGGTAGCTCCACGTTGGGGGCGCCTCCTCCGCATGTCGCTGTTAGCGCGGGGCGTACACTCCCATGAATACACTGTGTCTGTGCAGCACAAGAAAACAGGAAGTAGAAAGGAACACATACAACAAGTACAGGCACTAGCTTGTTGTATATACTTGTTGTAAAGTAGGGCTCGGATCATGGCACAACCTGCAGCAGGCCGACGGAGAGGCCTAGTGGCGGGAGGACATGTAGAGCGACGACACGGAGACCAAGCTTTTATTTATTTATTTATTTACAGATACTGTCGGTCCACATCATGACCAAGACAGGAGTGGAACAATACAAAATTATACATAATAATACAACTAGCAGCGAACGGAACAATAGAATAAAATAATACATAGTAATACAGCAAGCAGTCAACGGAACAATAAAATGTAGCGGTACAGCGATATATGGCCTATTGTTGGAAATATTCGGAAACAAGTGCGGAAAACTGCTCACGAGTTCCTGTGTTTACAATGTTTGCAGGGAGACAATTCCAGTCACATGCTGTTGAAAGGAAGAATGAGTATCTGAAACAACCTTTGTGGAAACAATTTTCCTTAGCATGTCTACTATGTTTATTTCGCACTATGCAGCGAGACTGACGAGAGACTGGCTCCCGCGTTTATTGCTGGCGGTTTTATGGAAGGGGAAGACGGCCTGTTGCCCAGCAATGCACGGGTCACATGACCGGCATGGCAAAGCCAGGTTGGTTGCAGGAAACGCGGGCATAGCGGAGGCCTAACTCCACCCAGAGGCAAGTACAGTAAGCTTCACACCACTGGTGTGCTTGCATGACACCAGGGGTCACACGACACAACACTTGTCGTATGTGTTCCCTTTATTGTCCTGTTTTCTTGTGCTACACACACAGTGCATTTCCAAGCGATATACCAACTAGCCCACGTGCACATCCTTCTGGAGCGTACTTTCCGCTTCCTCCTTCCCTCCTTGTCTGTCTCACGTGCCCACCTGCTGTGATACAGTCACTAACCACGAAATTCCAGAATCCTTCGGAACACACTAGAATCGTTCTGTGTATGCTTTGACTTTGGCAAATCATTGCACACTGTTAGGTGCACTGAGGTTTTCACTGTGCATGCGATTTTCCTTGCAGGGTTTGTTTCGATGCTGCATTTCTAACATAATGTCATGCTCTTCGACAAACTGGGCACTATTTTGTTACAGCGATGATGGGAGCGAGCTGGAAGCACTACCGATCATGCATCATGATTGAGTGCATGCGGAACAAACGGGCCTTATGTCTTCACCACATCGCATTACAATTCTTTCTTCACTACACCGCATTACAATTCGCACCTAAGGAATGTCCGGTTAAACCAAATGTGTTTAGCAAGCAAAATTACTTGTAAATTGGCATCACGTCCCCTCCACTGCACCCTTGGTTTGCCTAGGCCCCTTGATGTTGGAAAGTGGCGCCACTTTTTGAACTACACCGCCACACTTGCCGGAGCCGCCAACCGCCTCATTTTATCCCCCTCGTTCGCGGAGCCAGCGCACCTGCAACGCTGAACGGCTGCGTCGTGCAGCCACGTGGCCTTGAAGTCACAAGAGTGGTGCAAAACTTGTTTTTGCGCGTTTTTAGATTCCATCACCCGCCATGCGCCTGCCCAGTGGTGGTCGCCCCTGCGGCTTCTACATGCGTTTCGCAAGTGTTTCTGCCTTTCTGTAGGCATGTGGACTGCGTTCGATGTGGAAATCTCTTGCTGCCACGAGTTTCAATGCAGCGGTAAGCTATAGAAAGGGCTTCCAAGATTTTCGATCCCCAGAGGACAACTGAATGTGATGCGCCGGAACTGGCCCCAAAACATGGGAAGAAAGCATTTCGCCCCACGTAGTTTCGTGCGAGTTGGCTGTTAGTTTTGCTTGAAGTGTTGGTGAAGTTGCATGGAAGTTTTAATGTACCTTGCATACCCGGACTCTTCATTCAGTACAGTAGAGAATGCCTACACGTTTTAGTTAAATCATTGCGCATCGGACCGTGTTCTCATGCGTGCACTAGTTTTCAATGATGTATATTCATAAGTTAAATGCCCATAAGTTCTATTTCACAGTAGTGCGTGTATGCGTTTCTGTGCGTGCATATATGTACGTGTGAGGTTGTGGTTGTGTGTGGAAACGTGTATGTGTGCGCATCTGTGCATGTGTATGAGTGCATGTATACGCATGTGTTTGCGTGCATTGTGTTTGCGTGCATATGTTCGCATGTATATGTCCGTGAGTGCACGTTCGTGCATGTATAATGTATGTATGTATGTATGGCATGCAATTGTATGTGTACGTGCGTGTTTGTGTTGTGCTTCTGTGTATGTATGCACATGTGCGTATCTATGCATGCATGTATTTGCGTGCGGTGGTGGTGGTATCTGTGCGTGTGTGTATGTATGTGCCTGCGTTCGCATGTTTGTATATATTCCTGGTTGTATGTGTGCGCCTGTGCATATATCTGTGCATATTGTTACGGGGAAGAAAGAGTCTGGTTAATATATATTCACAGGCTTTGTACAGTGGACAGAACGCAGGCATACAAGATGGAGCCCCATCCGCGCGAACATCATCGAACGTCGTTTTCCTCAGTGCTGTCTCCATTGTCTTCTATCGCAGCGCTTCGTCGCATGACCCCCGGCGGCGAAGGCGCCGTCTCGGTGCCTGGCGGGTTCGGGTGAAAGCGCTTCAGGCGCACGACGTGTACGATATCAGAAGTAGGTCGCGCTGAGGTGTCGTCAAGAGGTTGGATCTCGTAGGTCACATCGGTCACTTTTCGCAAGACACGGTAGGGGCCAGAATATGGCGACATCAACTTCTCACAAAGGCCAACTCGCCGTGATGGTTTCCAAAGTAGGACCATGTCACCAGGGCTGAAGTGGGCATCGCGGTGGCGAGCGCCGTATGCGTGTCGTTGCTTTTCCTGCGAAGTCTCAAGACGGCGACGAGCAATTTCACGTGCCTCGGCAGCTCTAGATATGGCGTCACGGGCGTATTCTGACGTCGCGTCAGGAACGGTTGGGAAGAGCGCGTCAAAAGGGAGGATGGGGTCTCGGCCGTACAAAAGAAAAAATGGAGAGAAACCAGCAGAATCATGACAGGACGTATTGTAGGCGAATGTGACGAATGGTAGAGCGGCATCCCAGTCACTGTGGTCCGTAGAAACATACATGGCGAGCATTTCTGTTATAGTTCTACTGAGCCGCTCTGTGAGTCCATTTGTCTGAGGATGATACGCCGTTGTGAACTTCCCTAGCAAAAATTCTAATAGAGAAACTAATAGCCTATGAGGTTATTGGCACCAATAGAATTTATTAGTATTAGACTAATAGCTTGTACAAGACTTATAGGAAAACATAATACGATTGTTTTAATAACCTAGACGTATGAGGCTTAATACACACTATAAAATTTTAACTCCCTTAAGGGTGTAAATGACCTATCCCATGGGCATGGAGTAAGCTCATGGGCGACACCCTTTTTGTGTGTAGAGCAAAAATGGAGGATGCATGTGCTTTGCAATTGCACTGTGAGTGACACAGCATTTGATTTTAGCTGCATTTATGATCACACATTACACACGAACAAGACACCGCGGGAACATCACACATGCAAATACACACTCGACCATTTCAAACCAATATATAGAACAAAGAACGTTCGCGTCATTTCACATCTGTACACAGACAGTCCCGTATATATACTCCAGATTCCTGACCTGCTATGTAGTGCCAGTGGGGAAATTACTGTTATGCGCAATTACAAAATAAGGATACACAGGACATCTGCCAATCAAGGGTAGGCTAACTGGCAGCTGTGCGTCACACATATCTGTTAATCTAAACCCACCAAATATTCACTGCTAAATTGCCAAGAAATCATACATCTCTAGGTTCCTCATTTACACCCTTAAGGGTGTAAATTTTTTACTGTGGAAACTAATACAAACTAATAAAGCTATTTAAAGGATTATTGAGTTGCAAATTTTGTGTTTTAATAGTTATATAAAGCCCTAGCTACCTTGCTTAAGAAAAGATCGATTAGACAAATTTCGAAAAATCTTATAGAGCATATTGATATAAACTAGCAAGGCTAATAAAACTATGTATTAGACTAATACAAACACCTATAAGACTAGTAAAGATTCCTATAAGACTAATACAATACTAATAAGACTAACAGAAAAACTTATTAGACTAATACAAATCTCTATTAGAATTTTTGCTAGGGTTGTGTTTCGTAGCGCAGGAGTGCAAGATGTCTTGCACAACCTGTGAGAGAAAGGAGCGGCCGCGGTCAGTGAGCAGTTGTCGAGGTGCGCCGTGCTGAAGTATAACATCTTCAAGAAGGAAGTCTGCGACGTCAGTTGCCCAACTGGTAGGCAGAGCCCGTGTGATTGCGTACCGGGTGGTATAATCCGTCGCAACCGCTATCCATTCGTTGCCAGTGAGCGATAAAGGGAACGGGCCAAGAAGATCAAGTCCAACCCTGAAGAATGGTTCCGGTGGTATGTCAATGGGCTGGAGGCGGCCAGCTGGAAGGGCGGTTGGTTTTTTGCGGAGCTGACAAGATCTACACGACGCGACGTAACAGCAAACGGAACGGTAAATACCGGGCCAGAAGAAGCGACGACGAACACGATCATAAGTCCGCGCAACTGCCCAGATGACCCGCGGTAGGAGCATCGTGCATCTGAGCGAGGACAGCCTGAAGCATTTGCCTAGGAATGACCAGTAGCAGTTCAGGGCTGTCAGGGTGCATGTTATAACGGTATAAGACGCCATCTTGTAGTGCAAACATACGCAAACGGGTTGGAGTGGTCGGGCCTGTGAGTTTGGTAATGACGTCCTTGAGGTAAGGGTCACGGCGTTGCTCATCGGCGATGTTGCTAAACGTGGTAAGAGCTAGCACACAAGTTGACTCGCCGGTCTCAGGGATGTCTGGGGGGTCTACCGGATGGCATGACAAGCAGTCAGCATCTCCATGAAGTCGACCCGTCTTATACACGACTGTGTACGTGTATTCCTGCAGCCGTAGAGCCCACCGACCGAGCCGTCCAGCTGGATCTTTTAAGGATGAAAGCCAGCATAAGGCGTGATGATCGGTGATTACCGTGAAAGGCCGTCCATAAAAGTAAGGGCCAAATTTACTCACTGCCCAAACGAGAGCCAGGCATTTGCGTTCTGTGATGGAATAATTGCGTTCAGCCGGTGACAGAAGGTGGCTAGCATACGCAATGACACGGTCGCATCCATGTTGCCGTTGCGCCAGAACTGCACCAATGCCGTGGCTGCTTGCGTCGGTGCGTACCTCTGTTGGAGCCGACGTGTCAAAGTGGCCGAGAACTGGTGGCGAAGTGAGACACATCGTCAGCTCAGCAAATGCACTCGATTGTTCAGGACCCCAGGCAAAGGTGACGACTTTCTTCAGAAGTTCCGTGACAGGGCGCGCTCTGTGAGCGAAATTGCGCACGAACCTGCGGAAGTAAGAGCAGAGGCCCACGAAGCTTCGAACATCATTTGCGCAGGTGGGCACAGGGAAGTCCTTGACTGCGCGAACTTTTTCCGGATCGGGACGAACACCCGACGAATCGACAAGGTGTCCGAGCACAGTAAGCTGGCGGCGGCCGAAGTGACATTTCTTGGAATTGAGCTGAAGCCCTGCCTTCCGGAATACTGAAAGAACTGTTGAGAGGCGCTCGAGGTGTGTGGCAAAAGTCGGTGAAAAGACGATCACGTCATCGAGGTAGCATAAGCAGATTGACCATTTTAGGCTGTGAAGGAGCGCGTCCATCATTCGTTCGAATGTAGCGGGAGCATTGCATAGTCCGAATGGCATGACTTTAAACTGGTAGAGTCGATCAGGCATGATGAACGCAGTCTTTTCATGGTCCATTTCGTCAACTACAATCTGCCAGTACCCGGAACAAAGGTCGATTAAAGAAAAATATTTGGCACCACTGAGACAGTCAAGGGCGTCATCTATCCGTGGCAAAGGGTACACGTCTTTCTTGGTTACGCGGTTAAGATTCCTGTAGTCAACACAGAATCGCCAGCTGTTGTCCTTCTTTTTGACGAGCACGACAGGGGAAGCCCATAGACTTGAAGAATGCTCGATGATGTCACGGGCAAGCATCTTGTCAACTTCCTCCTGTACCCTGCACCTCCACCAAAATGTTACGGGGAAGAAAGACTCTGGTTAATATATATTCACACGCTTTGTACAGTGGACAGAACGCAGGCATACAAGATGGAGCCCCGTCCGCGCGAACATCATCGAACGTCGTCTTCCTCAGTGCTGTCTCCATTGTCTTCTATCGCAGCGCTTCGTCGCAATATATATGTACTCGTCTTATGTGTGCACATGTGCATGTATTTATGTGCATGTGTGTGTATCTGTTTGCATGTGGTCATATGTGCATGCTTGTCTTCACACATATGTATTATGTGCGCGTGTCTGTGTGCGTGTTTACATGTGTCTGTGTGCGTGTGTACATGTGAGTACGTGTGCACGTTTGGTCCTAGTGTGCACGCACGTGTGTATGTTTCTGTGTCTGTGTATGTGTGCACATGTACCCATGTGTTTGTACGTGCTGTTCACGCGCTGGTGTGTACCTGCGTGTTAGCGCTCGCATTTCACCACAACGAAATGTAAGCACATGCGTTCTATACAGGCTCTTTCGCAAACACAACATGTATTTTGTACGGTGGCATTGCTACAAGGAAATTCGGCCCGGATGTGCTGGAAAATGCAGTTTAAATAAATGATTACATTGTTTTAATAATTCCTGCACGCTTTCTGGAGAAACCATTGCACACTGGGACACTTCGAAAAATATGACTTCTATTGAGCCAAAAAAAAACGGGAGAACGATGGATGGTAGACAGTCCCTTAAAAGGGGAACTCTGGCGGTGTTTCCACCACATTCTGATATCGCTGTTTTCCAATAGTAATGATAGCCCTGAAGCAGCCAGGGTCATTCCATTTGCTCAGAAACTCGCCAATAATATAAGATAACCGAATGAAGGATGTGTCCAAACCGAAGCGGGCAGACGCTTCGTGCAGTGCATGTGATGACATCACAGCCTTCCTGCTGTCAGAAATATCGAGCTGGTGCCGCAAAAATGAAAGTGGCGGTGTAATCCAACGATGGGTATTGAGCTCTTCTGAACTTGACACCGACAATTTGAGCGCTGAACTAGCGCCATTTTGCTTTAGATGGCCCTCCTGCCTGGGTATGCACGTTGCACGTAATGATGCCAAAAACACGGTGGCTCGCGTGGAAATCTGCTAAACATTTCAAAATTAATTTTCAGGAAATCTAAATGACTTGTAACCACCTGGCTTGGCATAACTTATTGCAGTACCGAGAACATCTGAAAATTTCATTGAGATCAGTGGACAACGAAAAATCGCCTGAGTTGCCCTTTAAGGTGGCAGTCCAACACCGGCGGCAGGCATACCTCGTTTTAGTCATTTCTTGTGAATGCGCTGTGCTTTCTACGCTGATTGTACGGATGTGAGCTATACAGTGTAAGAAATCTTAATTTTGGCGGTTTCTAACCACACCTAGTAGTAAGGGGGTGGTGCACTCTGACTCTCCTGCTGCCGGTAGCAACTCTAGTGGCGGTGCACCCGTCCCTCAGGTGATAGAAGCATAACTTTTCAAGTACTAGTGCACAGAAAACACAAACGAAGAGAACGAGACGGCACACAGCACTACTAGCAACTCAGTGATTTTTATTTCGCGCGGTCACACATATACATATGCAGACTGTGCAAAGTAAAATTGGAGGAGAGGGAGGAAAGGGACATTACCCAAATGACTCAACAATCGAGCAGGTGGCTGACGCGACAAAAACAGCATTTCTTCCTTAGATAAACATACTGATGCACGACTAACAGCATCTCTGCCTTTAATTTCTGCCACTTCAATTATCTCCCCCGTACGCTGATCATGGTGTTTGGCCAGCGACTGCGCATGCTTCAATAAAGGTTTTTACCCACAGTGCACACCATGTGCGGCTAGGTGCCCAGACACTTACCTGCTCCACGGGTGAACGGGGGTGTGCGTGTACCACAAGGTTGCGACAAGATGCACCGTCCCGAACCGTTTGTTTCCTGCGTGGAAGGGGTGGTAATATTCCATTCCGCTTACATGTGGAAAGGAGCGCGTAAGTCAAACAGGGAGGTGCATCAACGATCGCCTGCGTGAGCACCACAACAACATGGAGCTTTTCTGCTGGGCTGAGGTCCATACCCACTCGCTTTTCGCGCTTAGAAGAGCGCTCATGGGGTGGGCTATTTCTGACATGTTCGGCACAAACTTCATCAGGTAGTTCGCCATTCCCATAAACCTTCTCAGCTTCTGAGTGTTTGCTGGGGGTCTCATGTTAATAATAGCCTGAACTTTTGAAGGGTCTGCGTGAATTCCTTGGCTGCCGACAATGTGGCCCTTTGTACAATGAACTCGCACTTTTGACGATCAATGTTACGCCATGTTTCTGTAATCTTTGCAGAACTTTCCTGAGACTGGTGTTATGCTCTGCTTGTATTCTGCCATAGATTAGAATATCATCCATGTTACACACGAGGCGTTCTAGATTATCTAGAAACTGGGACATCTTCGTTTGGAAGAATTCGGGCGCAGAACTGATTCTGAGAGGAAGTCTTTTGAATCAATATCTGCTGAATGGCGTTATGAACGTGGTCATGTTTCGAGACTCCTCTGCTAGCTCGAACTGCCAAAATCCTGAATTGGCGTCGACTCTAGAAAAGTATTGAGCTCCGGCAAGTTGTGCAAGCACATGCTCAGTGACAGGCAGAGGGTGAACTTCTCGCTTGACAGACTTGTTTAGATGAGTCATGTCTACGCATATGCGCACATCTCCATCAGGTTTTTTGAACAATGACCATTCCAGAACACCATTGTGATGGCTCCTCAACTGCCTCTATAATGTTGAGCTCAACCATCTCTTGAAGTTTTACCTTGGCCTTCGACATTGGCGGTATGGGAACTTTTCGAGGAGTGGTCAGCATTAGGGGTGCGGCACTTTCTTTAAGCGAGCTTAATTTTTTCAAGACTGGAAAAGAGTTTGGGAATCTCACCCTCTGGGTTGACAGCTTCGCTTTTCTGAATGATAACTTGTTCAAGACGTTTTACAATGCCTAGTTTTTCGCTTGCTGCCCTTGACAAGAGAGGCGTGTGAAGGCCTTCCACAACGTAGATGTTTGCTTTTGTTGTCTTGTCGGGGTATGATAATATATCTGCTGTTGTCATGCCGGAAACAGAAAGCTCCTGCTGGTTCGGTCCCCGCAAGACTTCCCCTGCCTTCTGGAGGTGCAGACTCTTGAAATATCTCCGGTACACTTGGAGAGGTATGACCGTCACATATGCTTTTGTGTCCAGTTTGAAGGTGACAGGCGACCCGTTGATGCCCACAGCAGCCATCCACTTGTTGAAGCTGAATGAGATGGCTCCGAGAAATGTGTCGTTGCTACAGACAATCTTGCGGACTGATCTCTTCCTTTGCAGACGCGAGCAAAATGTCCTTTGTGACGGCACTTGTTGCGTGTCGCCTTTTGTGCAGGGCATTTTCCTGAAGTGTGTTGCAGGCAGCCACTGAACGGACACTGCTTTGCTTCGGATTCAGGCGGCTTCTCAACCTGTTGTGAAGGAACCTTGCAATTTCCATGTGGTACAGTTGGTCTACGAGACAGCCTGACTTTATCCACTTTCCCTTCGTTGTTTCCGTGCAGCGAAGCAGCTTGTTCTTTTACGACTTCAAACTGTCGCGCCATTTTGGTGGCCTTTTCGAGGGTCAGCTGTGCATCCAGCTGCATTCTTTCTGATAGCTTGCGGTCTCTGATGCCCATTACTATGCGGTCCCGGATCATCTCGTTGTGTAATTCTCGCTAAACTGCACAACTTGGCCAGTTGGTGTAGCTCTGTGACGAACTCTTCAACACCTCCTTTCCTTCTCTTCTGAGGAATGTCGCTCTGTAGTACATGACATTCTTGCGATCTACGAAGTGCTTCTCGAACACCTTCAGGATATCGTTGTAGTTGTTCTGCTCGTCTGTCAGCTTTAATGAGGCGAGGATGTCTTCTGCCTTGTCGCCCATAAAGTAGACCAGTGCGTAGACTTGTTCCACTGAGAATGACAGTGGAACAAGTCTACTTTCGCATAATGAGTGGCGAGGCCACTCACGATGCAAAAAGGTTCAAACTGCCACTTCCATAGCGGCCACTCACTAAGGTTTGTCAAGGTGAATTTCTTCGGAGTCTTGCACTGAAAGCTCGACGTAGCCATTTTTCCTTGCTAAGGTTGTGACTGCTCCATCAGCACTCTTGAAAGGTTCAAACGTACGCTGCCACCATGTAGTGCTCACGGAGGCTGAGAAATGTGCAGCCGACACGCATAGCGTTCAGTCTCCAAGTGTTTATTTCTTAGTTTCCCTCCCCTGGCTCGCGTGCCCGTAACTCCGTCATCGGGTGGGCGGGGCACGCTTCCTGGCAGCTCCCCTCCGTTGGCTCAGGTTCTCACTGCGTTGCAGCACTAAACACACAGCACAGTCACGACATGACACGCTCATGCCATGAACATGACTGTGCAAAAATAAATGTGAAAGAAGGAGCTCGAGATGGGTGTCAAACGAAAGATATAGGTCGACAGACACGATACGAGTTAGTCATATTCATGACATGAAATACATGATATGACACTAGCATGACAGAGTGAAAATTAACGGACGGGGTTGAAGATGGATGTCAAATGAAAGGCAGAGCTTGAGGGATGTGATACAGCTATAATCATGTTCATGACACCACTTGCATGATATGACATGAGCATCATTATGCAAAATGCTGTGAAAGGGGATAGATACAGGTTGTAAAACGAAAGGCACATGTGGAGATGTGATATGAGTTATAGTCATTTTCATGACATGGGGGGATATGGTCATGGCACGACATGATTATGACTCAACGTGAAATCTTTAGGGTGTCAAACGAAAGGTACAGCTCGAGAGATGTTATATGTTATAATCATGTTCATGACATGATCGTGGCTCGAGATGATCATTGTTCGACATAAAGACAAACTCGAGAAATAGTGCAATGGCGTTCAGACACTAATACTAAGACAACCAAACTTTAATGAGGTGTGATAAAGCCAGTCAGTAAATGCCGCACATATATCTGTGTGAATAACATCGTAAAAATGTGGCATGATGTATAAGCCATGGCATATGTGCGGCATTCACTCAATTAAAACCAGCACTAGATAGCTGCTCTTGGCTAGAGTGCGTCAGTTATTGTGTGCTGACTCTCTCTGTAGTGAATAACATTCGTTAGTACGTACAAACCTCACTGGCATACTGGCATAACATCGGCTCCCATGGTGCATGAGACCTGGGTTTTTCTTGTTCTGATCGGGTTTTCCATTTTTTGCAATCATGATTAACAAGCATTCATTCGGGTCCATTTTCACATCCTGGTTCATTATCGACTTCCGTCTAGCTCCCCACTTTTTTTAGGTAAGCGTCCGCATCACAGAAGTTGCTGAAGCACGATTGCTGTTCAGCAAAACACGCCCGCCTTGTCTGCACTGCGCAGGGCCAACCCGCACGCTTGTTCGCTCTGCATGATTTTTCTATTAGCTAGGTGGATAGCCTTTTAAACACGTGAGCATAAATGCCTTAGTCCCTAGAATGTGTATATGAAAAGTACCAGCACACTACAAAGACAAAATAGGGACTGCTGACAGAGAAGTGTAAAGCGTAAGTGTAGAGCCTCCTTCCAACAAATGACAAAGGTTCTGGGAATGTGCGTACAGCGGCTCACATAAGAAGTAGAAGACAGACCGTTTCTTGGCTGCTGCTACAGGCTGAAAATCAATGAGGAAGTGAAAAGCTCGTAGCACAGGCTGGATTCATACAGCAGCAAGGACAAGAGCAACAAAAAAGGAAAACAGAAAGAAAAAGGAATGTCCGCACTAAAGCCCGTTGCTTTGGTAGTATACCTTGAAACGCGTTTAGCTCTCATGGTTGAAGCTAATTGAGCATGGAGAGAGAATGAAAGAAGAAATCTGGGACGTTCTTACCATATGCTAAGAACGGCACTGAATAGGGTTGAGGGGGTGTTGGCGACTACAGCGTTAAACCGCGTGGGTGTGGCGTTTTGGCACGCGTACGTCGGTGAGTGCGCAGCCACACTCGTTCTGCGCAATGTTGTGCTTGCTGCACAGCTGTTTACGTGTAGCATTTCTTTTCTTTTGGTAGTAGGCGCAACCGTAAAAAATGCAGTGATACCCTGTCGATAGGCTGTTCTTAAAGGACATCTTAAAGGGCTCTAGTGAATGAAAAACAGCGCGCGCACCGTGCAAGCACGGCAAAATGTATGGGCGGCTCAGCGCAGCAAACAGCCCAAAGAAAGGGGGCGTGGCCCGGAGAGAGCAGAAACTTTAAAGTAGAAGAACTGATTTGACACCCTGTTCACGGGTGGCCAGCTGACGTGCCCACTGGTTTATTCCAAACATGGTTCATTCCAAAGACCTTTGATTGTTGTCGTCTTCAGTCCAAGGTCATGGAAGCGCGTACCATGCTGGAGCGCGATATGGCAGGCCTCCTCCACAAAGCGCCAAGGGCAGCTGGCTGCTCCCCTTGGGAGACTGCGGAGCCGGCCAGACACACATGACCTGTGCATTCTGCGAGGAGATGGTGCCTTGGTACCCCTGCCCTGTGCAGCGCCCTGCCAGTGGTCCCTGGTTGTCCACTTTGAGCTGGACCACCTGAACAAAAGGCGGACCCCAGCCTGCCAATTCCAGCAGGCAGCCAGGGAGAAAATCCACGATTGGCTGTGGGGCCACCTTCCATTCATGGACGCGTCTGTGCTGAACAGCCCTCGTTCGGCCATAGCTGCCTGCATTGTTCCATCAATGGGAACAACACTCCTGTGCCGCCTCCCATTCTATGCAAGCTCCACTGCTGCGGAGCTGGGAGGCCTTCTCTTGGCAGCCCACCACGTGGTTGCCTTACTGGCCGAGCTGCCTGTTGTGATAATCTGTGACTCCCAACTGGCCCTGCTGTCACTCCTGCAGCCTGACCGAGCCAGGATCACTGCCATCCGAGTATGCGGTGTTTGTCTGTCCTTCTTCGGGCTCCCCTTACGTGTCGGGATAGCTGTAAACGAAGTGGCAGATGCCGCCACCAAGGCAGCTCACAGCATCGCCTCAGTCGCGATGGCTGTGGTGACAGCAGACTTCAGCAGACAGTTGCTCCGGCAACTCCCGCTGTCTATCTGCCCAGACAAGTGGGTGGCCAGCGGCAAGCCACCACCTCTCCCTGAAAATGGCCTGGAGAGGAGGGATCGGTGGCTACTACTACACCTGCGGGCTAGCAGCACTTTGCCAGCGGCCAGCATGTACCTCATTGGCTGCCAAACTTCTCCGGCCTGCAAAAGATGTGGTCTTGAAGAGACGCGCTGTCCTGTGGTGGCCAGCGCAGGACACACACCGTCACGCGCTATCCTGCGCTGGCCGCCGAACGACGCTGACTGGTCAGCCGATACAAGCTCTTGGGCCTCCCGACTGCATCAGCAGATGGCATCCTCTTTCCCGCATGGCAACCACTGCCTGCCTTGCGAGCTTTCTTCGAGTTCACAGACTCCGCAAAGCTCTGCATTATCTGGAGGGTCCACTTGCCTTGCGCTTGTTCCAGGACAGACGACACATTGGTGTAGCTGCTGAACCCACCCCTCTTCTCCTTCTATCTCTCTCATGTCACTTCTCCCATCTCCCCAAGGCAATTAGTTTTGTCCCCATCCCCAGTACGGCAGGCAGAAAGAAGCATGTCTTCCTCTACAAGAACCGCTATATATATACTCGTCAGAGAATCCTGTGACGACCTTCATCAGTGAAAACACCGAACTGGATGTACAGAAGCTCTGCGCCATAGCCTTCCCTCCAAGAAAAGTTTTCCATGAGTATAATCGGTATGACATTGAAACTGAATTAAAACTGCACAAAGAACAGGACACGAGTGGAAGAAGTAGGAACACAAGACAAGTGCAGACTAACTGAATTTATTGAAAACACAATAACTATTCTTTCAACAACACACTCATGACACACATGACTCATGTCCTCTCAAAAAGCCCTTTGTCCACCTCAGCGTGTGTTCCTTTTTTCATCCTGCTTTCTAGCACTGTGCACACAATGCATTTGCAAGATGCGTACAAGGAGCGGATTCTTTGGAAGCTCTCGCTCTTGCCATTTATATTAGTCACGCTAACACCTGTCACCCAAATACCCCTGCACCCAACCCCCCCCCCGCCTTTTTTTTGTTCGCACGTGCTGCTCTTCTTCTCCTCTCTTTCTGAGGACAGGGGAGAGTGTGCAAAGGCGTACATAAACGAACGCTGAAGAAGGCAGTTGCCGCCCTGACGAAGACAAGACCGCTTGTCGAAACGTTGGCTCCCGCGGCATTCCCTGTTCTAAATCGTACTTTGCGATTTGTTCATCGATTTCTCCACCTCAGAAATTCAAGCTCGTTTTTTGTGAAGATAAATGGAGGGTCCACCAATATGAACGAGCACTTGTTGGAGCACTAATACACTGACACTTCTGACCGTGATAAACACTTGCAGCTATTGGTGTTGAAGTAAGGGCAAACAATAGATTGGGCAAACAAGTTTTAACTGTGTGAAGATGACACAGGAACATAGAAACACACATGCACACATGAAGTTCAGACTTCCAACTATGTTTATTTCATGAAGATAGAACATTTAAGCAAAATGGCAAGGAGCACTTGCACAGGTAATCTGACACGAGGCTGCAATAATGTAGCGTGACCCTGCAGGTGTGTTTTACAAGCTTAGAGGGATCCTCATGTGTCCATCTAAGAAGTCTACTTTTCTTGTTGATAATAAGGGTGAACCAATGCAAGTGAGAGCTCTTTTTCTATGTAAAATGCCTTAGTTCTTTTGCTTCTTGTTTTTGCCTTTGACAGGAGTTATGCTGTCACACAAGATGAGATCACTGCCTGAGCCGGTGCACAAGGATTGCTTGTGTTCCTGCATACATTCATTGAGGCAGGGGCCAGTTTGACGTATGTACAACCGGCCACATAAGAAAGGAATTTCGAAGATAACGTTTCGTATGCATCCCACTCCTCTCAGCCCTACATAAACCTTCTGTAGACATGGTCTTAGCCAGTTTCCACTATCAAGGTGGAGCGTCTGTTGTCCGCTGGATACCTGGTAGTTGATTTCCTTTCCCTGGCTCCACTGGCTTCAACACTAGCTAAGGAGGGAAGGTGTTTGAAGGTTCGAATCGGCGCCCCTCGATGGCCCGAGTACATGATGGTAGCGCGAAGGAAGAGCCGTTGCCCGGTAAAGAGAAGCTTTATTGCACACTCAGGCGTCTGCCTGGGTCCAAGCCCGAACCTCCCCTCTCCGCTCACATCCCAGGCGTCGTCACTTCAACCCTCGGTTCGACAAAGAGTCCTCCAACAAGCCAATCATACTTGGCGGTTGACATCACGCAAACCAATCGCACAAACACTTTTATAACACACACGGCATTGGTCAAACATGCATCACAATCTAAAACACCTGAGAGGGTAGGTTCACTGCGCAACACACGTCATTTCCCTCTCTCTCCTACGTTGTCGCCTGTGTCTTAGCCCAGACGACCGCCGGCGCCGCAGGCCCTGCTCGAGCTATCCTAGGAACCCGCGCACCACGTCTCTTTCCAGAACCCGCCACACAGCCGCGAGAATATTTGCCGGCCCTGTCCACTAATGACATGTCATTTTTCATCTCGGCCTGTCATCGTCTTTTCATTTTAACGACCTTTGTTGTTGAAACCCTGCACGCTTCGAGAACCATAATTGTAACCCGAATGCGGTTGCACACAAAAGCATCCTTCGGTCGCATCTGGCGGGGCGGCAGCAAAGGACGCGTACTGATGTCAAGCTGTGACTGAAGCCGGGCGTCATGCGTCGCTTCTCTCTCTCTACACGGCTCGCTTCCCATTCAACTCTTTATTTCCTCCTTTCTTTTGTTGCCAGCGCAAACAAAGACACTGTGGGCATTTGTTTTATATCATTGCATCAGTTACAGAGAAAACACAATACTAATTGATAAAGTTATTGTGCAACAATTACGCAAGACAAAGCTATATTTATAAGCAGTGAATTATAGTATTCTTCATATAAATTTAAATGGTGCACTTAGGTACAGCACATGAGCGTGAACTTATAACTATTCACGCTGGAAAAAAGTAAGCAAAAAAGAGCTTCAACACCACTTCCTTGACACTGTGTTAGTAACAATTCTTTCACTTGATTTTTAATTGCATTTTAGTTGTATTGAAGCCTCTTTCCAGCTTATTTAGAAGGTTGCTTGTTTACCATAATTAGCCCATGTTTTCAGTGTTGATTTCCTCTTTAGTCTCATCTTGCCCATTGCCGTTCCTGCAGATGTGAGCAATTACGTGGTAGAATCAAAATTCTAATAAGAAGTAGGGATAGATTAGCGCAAGAACTGTCTGAAGCTCTCTTTATCACTCAGAGAGGGGACATGTGCATCAGCACCACTTCGCTCTCCTTGCGTGACAGTGAAATTAGATTGTTAAGCAGGAGATATTAGGCACCCTCTAATCCGTACAAATGCATGCACATGCACTCACATTTTCATCTGTCATGTCCGGTTCATCGGGTTCATGGAGTGCTGTTTTCAATAAACTTAATTGGAGTACAGCGCCCGTCCTCTCAAGTCTCTCTGCGTCAGTGTCTTTTTGTTTGTGCTGCTTAGTTTGAAATTAGAAGAATGTAAGACCAACTAGCCCCGCAATGTGTTCTGCTCATCTTATAAGGAAGTTCATTATTGTTGTGGTGTAGGTGCAGCATATTGTTCTGTATGTACTGAAGTAAGTTAGAATTATATGCTCCATCTGCTTGAAACATTGAGTATTTTAAAAATAATTCATGTACTTAGTTCATAGCATGGCCCCTGATAGTTTTCTTAGGTGAACAGTATTTTTTTTTTTTTTGTAAAAGAAAGTCTGTTGGTTGTTGTTGTGGTACTCCTTACCAATAGTGGGCCTACTATAACAGTATTGAAATGCCATGGAAACTGCACACATTGCTATTAGCGATAATTGTTTAACAAGGTTGCATGGAAATAAGAGAACCTCAAAGCTGTTGTGTGTGTCCAATAGCCGGCCCACTATAACAGTATTGAAATGCTATGGAAATTACACATATTGTTTTTAGTGATAATTGTTTAACAAGGCTGCATGGAAATAAGAGAACCTCAGAGTTGCTGTGTGTGTTCCCACACATTTCCTTACCCTTACCACACTCTGTAAACTTCTCATCATGCAAATGAGCACTACCATTGCCATAGATAATGCAATCAACCCTGAGCTGCACTGATGGGACCTCCCCTCACCCCATCCCTTCCTTCAGCAGTGCATTTTTAATCCTCAGTCCTCAGTGTTTATGTCTTGGCACCAACAAAGGGCACACCCAAACTTAATTGTTTTAACCAGTAATGGGGCATGGTGGCATTGTTGTAAGAAGGTAAGTTCACTATAGAAAACATACAAATATTGATGGTGCAGCATCTCATCATGGTTATAAGTGATGTATTGTTACAACCGGTATTGTTATAGTTTGGTTCAGCTGTGTCCCGTAGGATAGTCTGGAGAAGAACAATGAATTGTATAAATTTTACTATAGCCAGGTAGGTATTAAGGTTGTAATTTTATACAAGCATCCAATTAAGACAGTTTGGTTGGACTGTTAACATGCACTTTTGACCTTGGTTATCTGTAGTCTTTCGAAATTTAGAATTATTTCCCTACTTAGTTGAGTGCATCAAAACATTACATAATTCATTTCGATTATGAAAGAGGGATGCGATTAATCGCATCCCTCTTTCGCCTCAGCTAGGCCAAGAGGGATGCGATTTGGTGTTGGCCTTGGGTTCCATCTGTTAAATTTAGGTATTTAAAAGAGATATTAGTGTCATTAGCTTCCAGTATAGTTCAGGGGAGTTGGGTATAGTTACAATGTTGTTAATGTAGACAAGAAGTAAAAGCGGGGCCAGTATCGCTTCCTCTGGAACTCCTAGTGTTAACTTGAGCTGTGATGATGTGGTGCTTATTTGCACATCTTGATGCCGGTGAATTGAACAGTTGGATTAGCTCTAGAGCAACACCCTATGTCTAGACAATTTTTCTAGCAGCACCTCATACCTTATGGAATCAATGGCTTTCTTTAAGTGTAGAAATAAACCAAGGGTGAAACACTCATCTGTTTGTATATGTGCTATCCTTAATACAACGCAATGCTTTTTCACTTTATATATTCTTTTTTTAAAACCATTCTGGCTGCTATAGAAGATTTTGTGTTTGTCAAAAAAGTAGATCAGCCTTTCATTTATCACACTTTTCATTTATCACACTTTCAAAAATGCTTGACGTAATTGGGAGTACCTATGTTGGCTGGTAATTTTTTTTAGTTATTTTTATGACCACCTTTAAATATAGCTGTTACTTGTGCTATTTTATGCTTGTTGGGGAAAACATCTATTGTTAGCATGAGATTAATAATGTGAAAAATTGCCCTGAAGTGAAGTGTGATACCAGTTTTAATTGCATGCACCTTTTTCCTCCATGTTGTGCACTTATATTTTTAATGCCAACTGTTTAATGCAGTAATGTTCAGTCTTATTTCTCGAAAATCTGTAGTTCCATTGAGCAATACCTTCAAATAGCTGAAATGAAGAGATGTAAACGACAGTTGGTTCTGCAGTGGTGGTTCACATAGATGGGCAAAACCAAGCATAGGTATATACTCTAAATGGCTGCTGCACAAATTACTTCTGTGCAGGCAGCATTTGGACCTCCTCTGCGGACAGCACGCAAGTGTTATGCAGCCTTGCTAGATGGACATGTGGTTGTGCCAAGAGGGTGGTATGGTATCGAGATTGACCTCGCCATTGGCAATGATGGGAGGGAAGGCCACCAGCACAAGATGTGCACAGACAACGTTGACTACTGTGTGAATGCGAGAGAGGCCCAAACTAGGCTGTTTCTACTGAGTTGGGGGCTGTTTCATGGACGGCCCGCCACACAGGTATGCTTGCTTCTTGATGTGGAACTTACATCCTTGAAATTTTAAGCTCAAACAGCCTCCCGAAATGGCAACAAGCATTCCCCAATGATAATTTGAACATACGGTTGCTTTGAGCAAAGTCATAAACTAACGTGCTCCCTGGTGAGCCTCTCTTGGTGCTTCAGGTCCTTCCTGTTATCCAACATAATATTTGTACAACACTGATTCTGTGCACGTTACACAGTATAAATTGCTGTTCTCAACAATAGTAGTAGTAGTAGAAGACTTTTATTGAAGCCCAATATTACAGGCTCAGCATTTCTACCGCCTGCGCGACTAAGCGGCGCTGAACTTCCTCCTCTTCAGAGCCAAGCCAGTCGAGCCAGGTGGCGATTGATAGGGAAGGGGGAGGGTAAGAAGCCGATTGCTGAGCAACCGGGCAGTGGAAAAGGCAATGCGAAAGGTCAGCATATGATGAGGGGCAGTTAGGACAGGAGGGGGCAGAGCGGTACTTGTAGAGGAAGAGGCGAGAGGGGGTGGTAAGTGCATTCATTTGAATGTGCCTCAGAAGGCGAGCCTCCGGCACAGTGAACGATGGATGAGGGGGAGGATAGAGTCGCTTGTCGAGGCGGAGCTGGAGGTATACATCCCTGATAGTTTGGCGTAGGGAGATCCTCCCCCGCCCGCCAAAGTTTTCCCATCGTCCTCCGAAGGGTTAGGCCTTGGGATCAACGGTGCCCGGTGGAAAATATCGCGGGCGAGCTGGTGGGCCAGCTCATTGCCGTCGATCCCTGAATGCCCAGGTACCCAGCGTATGAAGACGGTGGAAGGCTGTAATGCGGAGACCGCCTGCTCGACCTCTCGTTGGAGGGAAGGGGGTAAGGTGCGGTTTTGTATGTGGCGGATAGCGGCGTAGGAGTCGGAGTAGACTCTATACTCTGCGAGAAAAGGAAGGGAGGGAAATGACCGTAGGGCGTGGACAATCGCGAGGACTTCTAGCGACAGTACATCTGGAGGGTGTAGGTATGGCCCACTGGTGTGGGTTTCAGGTGCCGTAAGGTGAGGATGGTAGAGAGCGAAGCCACAGGAACCTCGAGGAGCCACGAAAGAGGCATCCGTGTATGCAACTCCCTGGGTCTCAAAAAGAGGTGAGTGATGTTGCGCGGCCGCGTGACGGCGGCCGGCATGCAAGACGGGGGACATATTGGACGGAAGAGGAAGGATACGAAGGTTGGGAGCCGGAGAGGATATTGGAGAAGGGAAAGTGGAAACGGGGATGGGAAGGATGCGCGCTTGGGCGAGTATCCATTGACCCTGACGGGTATGGGAAAGCCTGGCAAGCTGGGAGTCCCGTTGGAGGGAGAGGAGAGAACGGAGAGGATGGAAGAGGCCAGTAGCGAAGAGTTTAGCGGTAGAGGTCGTGATAGGTAGATTGAGAGCTGCTTTGTAGAGGCCTAGGAGGGCGGTTTCAAGGGTGTTAAGTTGTGTATGAGTGAAAGGAACGTAAGGCACATAGTACAGGAACTTGTTTAGGGAGAGCGCATGGGCAACCCGGCATGCATGGGCCTCATGAAGACCAGAATGTCGAGTGACCACGCGCCGCAGGAGGTGGGTTACCGATTGGCAGGTCTTCACGGCGTGGTGGAGAGCTTGTACATTCTTGGCCGCATGCAGAGGAAAGCCAAGAACTTTGCATTGTTGTACGATAGGAATAGGAGAGCCAGAAAGATGGAGGAGATGAGACAATTATGCGAGCGATGGTACGGGGAGTGATTGAGCAGAAGAAGCTCGGATTTCTCCAGAGCAGGAGACAGGCCAGCGGTAGGGAGGAAGGAGGCGATGAGGTCTAGACCGCGTTGCAGGGTGTCCTGCACGTGGCCTGGAGAGCCAGAGGTGCACCAGAGAGGGATGTCGTCCGCATAAAAAAAGTGATGCAGGTCCGGAACTTGCGTGAGTTGGGAGGCGAGAGGGGCCATGGCGAGGTTGAAAAGGGTAGGAGACAGTACAGCACCCTGGGGTGTGCCACAGGTCAGAGAATGGGGGTCGGACAGGTGAGTGTCTACTTTAAAGCGAGCCACACGATTAGAGAGGAAGGAACGAATGTACGAATACATGCGAAAGCCGCAGGCTAAGGAGGACAGTTGAGACAGGATGTGGTCGTGGCACACACCGTCGAAAGCCTTGCGCACATCAACGGTCACAAGTGCATGAATCTGGTTGGGAGTGGGTGAGAGGAAGGTGTGCTGGAGGACCAAGAACATGTCCTGCGCGCAGACGCGGTGTCGGAAGCCGATAAGAGAATGAGGAAAGAACTCCCTCACCTCTACAAAGTCAGCCAGGCGAGTCAGGGCCATTCGCTCAAGAGTCTTCCCAACGCACGACGTCAGGGAAATAGGGCGAAGGTTAGATAGGGAAGGTGGTTTTCCGGGCTTAGGGATCATTGAAACGAGGGAAGATGTCCAGGAGCTTGGAAGGCAGCCACTTTCCCAGGCTTTGTTGAAAGTCTGGAGAAGGAATTCTTTGGCGTGGTCAGGAAGATTTCGAAGTGTGGTGTACGTGATCGCATCCTCACCGGGGGCTGAGCGGGTAGCATTAGCAGCCAGGGCAGTTTCGAGCTCGCGGAGGGTGAAAGGCTGGTCCATGTCGGGGTTAGGGTCGCCCGAGTAAGCTGGGTAAGAAGGTGTAAGAGGAGGCGGGAGGTACAGCGAAGTTAGCTTGTCAAAGACATCGGAGGGAGTCCCTTGAGTAAGTGCTTTAGCTAGAGTGGGAGCAAGGGAAGGTTTAGTGCCTAGGAGAGATTTAAACAGAGACCACGTGGATCGAGAATGCAATGCGGTGTCGAGACTATCACACAGTGCGCTCCAACGAGAGTGCTCGAGGGACGCGCCGTGAGCGACAATCTCGGCCCGCAAAGCCGCAATCCGGGAGGAAAGCATGACGTTTCGGGGTTGGGAGCGGAATGAGCGTTGTAGTCTTTCATGGCGACGCCATAAACGAAGGAAATGCGGATCCGGATCTGAGATGGGGTGACAAGAGCGAACGCGACGGCTGCTGGATGATAGCGCTGCAGAGATGCGCGACGTCCAGTCATCGTAAGATTCAATAGACTCCGAAGAGAAATTATTACGAAACGCATGCCAGTCAGTGTGAGTGACTCGGTGCCTTCGAGGGATGTGGGCAAGAGAGGTCGTGATATGAATGAGAAAATGGTCACTGAGAAGGGTTTCTGCTGTTGCCTGCCACTGAAAGGAAAGGGGTCCCCGAGAGAAAGTGAGGTCGGGCGTAGTGAAGCGCTGTGAAAGAGTGCCCGCACGAGTTGGGGAACCAGGGGTGTTAAGGAGGGTTAGGTGGCGTTCCTGCACAAGACAGTGGAGAAGGCGGCCCGGTTTGAGGGTCTGAGGGTAGCCCCATAGCGTGTGAGGGGCGTTAAAGTCGCCACCAAGGAGGATATGGGTGGTGGAAGGAAGAGAATGAAGGAATTTGCCTAGGGCGTTGAATAAGGAGGACGTGACAGGGGGATTGTAGAAAGATATAAGGGAGAGGGAGACTCGGGAAGAAGGTTGGTAATAGACCATGCCAACTAAATATTTGAGGAGGGTGGAGGGGATGTCCAGTGGCTCGACGAGGACGTCACTGCGTACGTAAATGGACGCAAGCGGCGTTCCCGTCGTGGCATGATAGGCGCGGTAACCTGGGACAGTGCGGGCCGTCCGAGTCTCCTGGAGAAGGAGAAAATGCGGAAGGGAAGGGCGGGTGAGGAGATACTGGTGGAGAGGGGTCTTATTGTGGCGAAGGTTGCGACAGTTCCACTGCATATTACAAAGATGGTGGATGCATTGTGCTATGCACTTGGTGATTGTTGCTCATGCTGCTTGTTACTTGATCACTGTCTGAACAAGAGAACACTGAGATAGTCACTGCCCGGTCAGTGTGGTTCACGTTTTCAGGTCATTGTCATCACCAACATGGCAATTTCCTTGATTCATGCGAATGCACTGCAACTCAGGCAACACAATCATATCCTCCGTATTTCTCCGAGGCAGCACAACATCCTCAGGATGTCTTCTAATGGTACTACAGTGGATATCCTTAGGATGTCTTCAAACCTACACTTAAAGAATTTTTCAGTATTCTGGGGACAAATTTGTGGGGCTGGTTCATTACTATACGCTATAAAACTATCTCGTGTTACTACGTAGATCTCTATATTTTAAAGTTTTTTATATGGATCAAAGGAAATGCATCTCTGCGAGGTTCTATGTAAGTAATTGGCCAAAAGAAAGTAAATGGTCCATGACATAGGTGGCGGGAGGGACCGCAGAGCCACAGCGCCATGGGAGAACACGAGTATGCCCTTGTGAGGCAGTTGAAATGTTTTGTTTTTAAGGGTTTTGTTGTGGTCGGCTCTTTCATCTTTTGACAGCACGACGACAACACCACGCTGTGTGACGATGTCAAACCAGCACTCCATGTGCTTAGTTCTAGGGTGCCTTGAGTGATGTTAAACATTGCCCATGCCCTGCTGTCACTCGGGCTGCCTGAGGTGTGGTCCGTTTAGTTTTTTGGCCGACAGCGCATTGTGTTAAAGAATGTGAGAGACCAACAAGGGCTTGGATAATCTAGTTGGTAAAACAAACAAACGCTGTTCAAAAAAATTCATTTGTTTCAAAAGTGAATTAAGGAAAAGGATGAAAACTTGGGTACGTTGGTATTCCATAGTTCTTGTTACCAAATAGGGCTGACGTGGACACAGCACGTCAGTCCTATGCATTAATCTCCTTTGAATGCTCTGTAGCTGTTTCCACTCGTCTGACTAATCAAAGGGATTGCATGGAAAGAATCATTAAGGACGCAGTTGACACAAACATGTAACGGACATGTTTTGTATGAGGCTACTCTTGCAAAAAGGATGATGTGTAGGAGGTTAATATTCTTCCAAAATGAGACACATGAAACAAACAGCACAAATTGTCATGCGTATGGTAAGCAGCCTAAGAAAATGTCAGTGGTAACCAGCTTAAGACATACTGGTGACTAGTTGGTTAATTGTGATTATGTGGCAACACACATTCATTTATTTATTTATTTATTTATTTATTTATTTACGTTACCCTCAGGGTTTGCATATTACAGAGGAGAGGGCCATGTTACATATCAAAATGGGAAAGAACACTTAATACAGAAAGATTGAACAAAACTCCAACAACCTACAGAAATATACAAATATGTGAAGTGTCAAAGATGTTACCAAAAAAAAAAAGAATGTAGCGATTTGGATGATGTATGTAATTCATGTTCAAGAACTAAAAAGATAAAGATCAGGGGAAAAGGAACTAGAGAATGAGAAGACATTACATACAAATCAAAAAGCAGGATCAAACAGTCAAAACGTATTTTGCAAAAAAAACCTTAAAATGTGATGTGTCTATGATAGTGGTAGCTGATTGTGGCAGTCAATTCCATTTGAATGTGGTTCTTGGTTGCATGCAAGTAGGTTACGGTTCTGCAAGGAACATGAACTTTTTAAAGGTGATCACTTCAATGTGATATGAATGAGGGGGTTTCATAAACTGGGCTCACGAAGGTTATTTTTGTGATAATAAAGTTTATGGAACAGGCTGAGTCGGGCCATTTTTCATTGAATGGCGAGTTCGGGAATGTTAAGCTGGTACTTCATTACGGTAACACTGGCCATGTGGTTATAACTGGATAAAATGAAGCGAACTGAGCGTTTTGGACTGCTTCAAGTTCGTGTGTTAGTCTAGCGCCATCAAGATCCCAGATAGATGATGCATATTCAAGTGATAGTCGAATGTACGTAGCATAAAGAAGCTTTTTTAAGGGATGAGGGTGCCATGTTTTATAAAAGTTCCTTCGAAAACACCCAAATGAACGGTTAGCATTGGCGATGATGTACTCTACATGATGGCGCCATGACAGGTTATTGCAAATATGAACACCTAGATATAAGATAAACAGTTTCGAGGTGAATATCATTAAAGAGCCCCTAAACCACCCCCGGCATTTTTTTTTAACATTTCAAATAAACATGCGAGTAACTTTCACAGGCAAGGAGGTAAAGTAGATAGAGAAGGTGAGGTGACCTTGTCGTTATGGTGAGGTGAGGAACTCGTCCTCTGTTCCCTCCTTCCTGCTTCTCTTCTTCGTTCCTTTTGGAGCCGAGCTCCTCCAGCTAGCGTTGCTGCTGCGAAGAAGGACGGACGGAAGCCTTCCTGCTATCTGCCCGCCGTCGCGTTGTCGACTTGAAAGATGGAGACCAGCCTTTCACACAAACAGGACACGAGACTTTATATACGAGACAGATAGTACATACACATTGACATATACATAGATGACTTAGCTTCAGTTGGTAGGACCTAGGTGGAGCCATCGGTTGGTTGGGCCTAGCGGTGGGACGATCACTCCAATTCGGCAGAGCTGACCAGTGCATAGCACCTCTTCTGCGACCTCAACCACCGCCCGGACTCGTACTAGATGTCCCCTCTAGCACTATCCGCGCCCGAACCCCAGTTGGGAGGACCTTGGTGGAACGATCGCTTCCATTCGACAGAGCCGACCCCAGTGCATCGCACTGCTCCTGCGACCGTAACCACCACCCAGACTCGTGCTAGATGTCCTCTCTAGCACTATCCACTCCGTCCTCGCCAACCTTCGGACTACCCTCCAACCTACTGCTTACCTTCGGCCTTTCCAACCTCCGCTTCCAGTCTTGCTTCCAGTCTTCTTCCAATCCCCTTGCCAGGCAAAAGGGGCCACCTTATATACACCGGTTGCTCCGCCCCTCAACCTCTCACAGCCAATCACAAACGGCGATTTACACCCCGACGCCGCTGTAACCAATGACAACCGTGAACAACACATTGGGTACGCTTGCTGCCCACCATGCTGCGCAGGAGGGAGTGAGGGCGCCAAACTAGCTGCACAATACAGCCTCACAATGGTCTCCTCCTGCCCCACCTGTTCACCGCGTGGATGCGCGTATTTTCCGGCGCCTGTTTGACTACCTTGGCGTACCTATTCCCCGTCTCATTCCGACGACCCTTACAATGCGCATCAGGTTGAGAATGGTGCCATGATGAACGATGTCAAATGCGGCAGCGCTACGTGCCGCGGCCGTGGCACAAGCTAAAAAAATATTCCCGTGCACCTCGCCGGCCATTTCCGGCATGCCAAAGTTAGCCGCGACGACATTGTGGTTTTGGTGACGTCAGAAGAGTCCGAGCTCTGCTGATTGGTCGAAGGAGAACTTCGACTTCCGGTTAGTCTGCTAGCAAATGCACGCGCTCCCTGCCTGTTTGTTTTTCCTCGTGTGTCGTTCATGTGATCGCGTGTGCACGCTTGTGAATTCTTAACTGCGCTACGCTATGCAAGTGCAGTGAGGTACAGCCAACTAGAAACTGCAGCAACTGTCAGAACACGACAGATCATCAACAAAACACTTGCGCGAACGCGGGAGCCCAGCGGAGGAGTGTCAACTGGAAGTGGACTGCACGTCATCGCTATGTATGTCACGTGACATTCGGAGGAGCACTCGGCGAGGAGGTGGCACCGGCAAGCAGCCAGTGTGGTGCAGGAGAGAGCAAAACAAGCAAGTGCTGCGTTTTAATAATCAAACATGTGTAACTCGGATATTTCGGCACCGTTTCGAAAAATTCTTGCGGCTACGTGTTCGTTGCAGACACCGGCACAAAAGCAACACCACAACTAAATTTTGACCTCTGGGTGGTTTAGGGGCCCTTCAAGGTTATAGCGTGGACATGCAAGTAAAGTGCGGCACGCATGCATTGCTTTGCATTTTGAAATGTTTAATTCCATGTTCTACAAATGACACGAGGTAAGTATCAACTTAATGAGCAAACAGACAGTGAAGCCTAGGAAAACATAGGGGAAGTTACTTGTGGTATTGTAATTGTGGAGAAAGTAGAAAGGAGTTAAAGTGGACGAAAAGACAAACCTGCCCTCGGTGGGACCCGAACCCACGACCTTCGGATGTCGCGTCCGATGCTCTACCAACTGAGCTACAAGGGCGGTCGTACCCCCGTCCACTTTATTGTGTATTTATGTAGCTATTATCCTGGGAGTGTTAGGCAGCGCCACTCGAGGCCAAGGCGGCGTGTGTAGAACACACTTTCTTGCCAGGAGGCGCCACGTAGAACGTGAACTTAGATGAGATGGCTGCTGCCCATAAGCCCTCGCATGCTACCTAAGGCACCAAGTCTGCCGCAACGAGGCCCAAGCTATGAAATAACGAAAGAGAAGGGGTCAAGGGCTCGTTCTTTATTTGTTAGAAACAACTTAATGAGCAAACAGACAGTGAAGCCTAGGAAAACATAGGGGAAGTTACTTGTGGTATTGTAATTGTGGAGAAAGTAGAAAGGAGTTAAAGTGGACGAAAAGACAAACCTGCCCTCGGTGGGACCCGAACCCACGACCTTCGGATGTCGCGTCCGATGCTCTACCAACTGAGCTACAAGGGCGGTCGTACCCCCGTCCACTTTATTGTGTATTTATGTAGCTATTATCCTGGGAGTGTTAGGCAGCGCCACTCGAGGCCAAGGAGGTAAAGTAGATAGAGAAGGTGAGGTGACCTTGTCGTTATGGTGAGGTGAGGAACTCGTCCTCTGTTCCCTCCTTCCTGCTTCTCTTCTTCGTTCCTTTTGGAGCCGAGCTCCTCCAGCTAGCGTTGCTGCTGCGAAGAAGGACGGACGGAAGCCTCCTGCTATCTGCCCGCCGTCGCGTTGTCGACTTGAAAGATGGAGACCAGCCTTTCACACAAACAGGACACGAGACTTTATATACGAGACAGATAGTACATACACATTGACATATACATAGATGACTTAGCTTCGGTTGGTAGGACCTAGGTGGAGCCATCGGTTGGTTGGGCCTAGCGGTGGGACGATCACTCCAATTCGGCAGAGCTGACCAGTGCATAGCACCTCTTCTGCGACCTCAACCACCGCCCGGACTCGTACTAGATGTCCCCTCTAGCACTATCCGCGCCCGAACCCCAGTTGGGAGGACCTTGGTGGAACGATCGCTTCCATTCGACAGAGCCGACCCCAGTGCATCGCACTGCTCCTGCGAACGTAACCACCACCCGGACTCGTGCTAGATGTCCCCTCTAACACTATCCACTCCGTCCTCGCCAACCTTCGGACTACCCTCCAACCTACTGCTTACCTTCGGCCTTTCCAACCTCCGCTTCCAGTCTTGCTTCCAGTCTTCTTCCAATCCCCTTGCCAGGCAAAAGGGGCCACCTTATATACACCGGTTGCTCCGCCCCTCAACCTCTCACAGCCAATCACAAACGGCGATTTACACCCCGACGCCGCTGTAACCAATGACAACCGTGAACAACACATTGGGTACGCTTGCTGCCCACCATGCTGCGCAGGAGGGAGTGAGGGCGCCAAACTAGCTGCACAATACAGCCTCACAATGGTCTCCTCCTGCCCCACCTGTTCACCGCGTGGATGCGCGTATTTTCCGGCGCCTGTTTGACTACCTTGGCGTACCTATTCCCCGTCTCATTCCGACGACCCTTACAATGCGCATCAGGTTGAGAATGGTGCCATGATGAACGATGTCAAATGCGGCAGCGCTACGTGCCGCGGCCGTGGCACAAGCTAAAAAAATATTCCCGTGCACCTCGCCGGCCATTTCCGGCATGCCAAAGTTAGCCGCGACGACATTGTGGTTTTTGGTGACGTCAGAAGAGTCCGAGCTCTGCTGATTGGTCGAAGGAGAACTTCGACTTCCGGTTAGTCTGCTAGCAAATGCACGCGCTCCCTGCCTGTTTGTTTTTCCTCGTGTGTCGTTCATGTGATCGCGTGTGCACGCTTGTGAATTCTTAACTGCGCTACGCTATGCAAGTGCAGTGAGGTACAGCCAACTAGAAACTGCAGCAACTGTCAGAACACGACAGATCATCAACAAAACACTTGCGCGAACGCGGGAGCCCAGCGGAGGAGTGTCAACTGGAAGTGGACTGCACGTCATCGGCTATGTATGTCACGTGACATTCGGAGGAGCACTCGGCGAGGAGGTGGCACCGGCAAGCAGCCAGTGTGGTGCAGGAGAGAGCAAAACAAGCAAGTGCTGCGTTTTAATAATCAAACATGTGTAACTCGGATATTTCGGCACCGTTTCGAAAAATTCTTGCGGCTACGTGTTCGTTGCAGACACCGGCACAAAAGCAACACCACAACTAAATTTTGACCTCTGGGTGGTTTAGGGGCCCTTCAAGGTTATAGCGTGGACATGCAAGTAAAGTGCGGCACGCATGCATTGCTTTGCATTTTGAAATGTTTAATTCCATGTTCTACAAATGACACGAGGTAAGTATCAACTTAATGAGCAAACAGACAGTGAAGCCTAGGAAAACATAGGGGAAGTTACTTGTGGTATTGTAATTGTGGAGAAAGTAGAAAGGAGTTAAAGTGGACGAAAAGACAAACCTGCCCTCGGTGGGACCCGAACCCACGACCTTCGGATGTCGCGTCCGATGCTCTACCAACTGAGCTACAAGGGCGGTCGTACCCCCGTCCACTTTATTGTGTATTTATGTAGCTATTATCCTGGGAGTGTTAGGCAGCGCCACTCGAGGCCAAGGCGGCGTGTGTAGAACACACTTTCTTGCCAGGAGGCGCCACGTAGAACGTGAACTTAGATGAGATGGCTGCTGCCCAATAAGCCCTCGCATGCTACCTAAGGCACCAAGTCTGCCGCAACGAGGCCCAAGCTATGAAATAACGAAAGAGAAGGGGTCAAGGGCTCGTTCTTTATTTGTTAGAAACAACTTAATGAGCAAACATACAGTGAAGCCTAGGAAAACATAGGGGAAGTTACTTGTGGTATTGTAATTGTGGAGAAAGTAGAAAGGAATTAAAGTGGACGAAACGACAAGCCTGCCCTCGGTGGGACCCGAACCCACGACCTTCGGATGTCGCGTCCGATGCTCTACCAACTGAGCTACAAGGGCGGTCGTACCCCCGTCCACTTTATTGTGTATTTATGTAGCTATTATCCTGGGAGTGTTAGGCAGCGCCACTCGAGGCCAAGGCGGCGTGTGTAGAACACACTTTCTGGCCAGGAGGCGTCACGTAGAACGTGAACTTAGATGAGATGGCTGCTGCCCAATAAGCCCTCGCATGCTACCTAAGGCACCAAGTCTGCCGCAACGAGGCCCAAGCTATGAAATAACGAAAGGGAAGGGGTCAAGGGCTCGTTCTTTATTTGTGAGAAACAACTTAATGAGCAGAGTATGTTATCCAAATCAGCCTGAAGCAAGGTACCCTTGTCATTGTTAGCTATTTTCCGATAAATTACACAGTCATCTGCTAATCAACATACCTTTGATGAGGCATACCATTGGCTGAACGCACAACATGAACGCATAACGCGCACAACATTACAATATGCAGCACAGTGGTAACGTAAGGTAAATTTTGCTGTGTCCCTCTCATTTTTTCAGTCTTATTCTACGCCTCGTTCTTCCCCTCTGCTTCATTTGTCAGGTTTCTCTCCTTCCTCTTTTCCTTCGCTATCGTCGCTTTCTTCCTCTTTGTCTTATTAGTTGTCGTCTTTCTATTAGCCAACTTCTTTGCAATCTTCTTCCTCTTCTGTGTAAGCCTAGTCTTTCCTCATGCCTGATGAAATCACGACGGCTGGCTGACAACATATGTCCTGAAATGCCACTCCTATGTGTCAGAGCCACGGCTGGCAAGACAAGATTCCCAGCTATAGGGCGCGAGTTTTGGGTGGATACCACTACCCCTCTCACCATATCAGAGTCATGGCTGAGAGTGCAAGGTGTCCAATCCTGTGCTGTGCTCCGTATTGGGTTGCAGAAATAAGCCTCTTTTCTTCCCGTACCACCACCACTACCACCATGTCGAACGAACTGGTGATATTCAGTCAGGGGTGTGGTAGTGCCGTTGAGCTTGGTTCAAATCTGTACAGGTATGGTGACTTTTTTCTCATTGAAGCGAGTAGCAGTTATGCACACCAGTGGCTTTGGCAGCGCATGGCATCAACACCAATTTTGGCCATTGTAACGAGCCCACCACATCTTACACTGTAAAAAGCACCTGCGAGCGAGCAGATGACCATCTTGGCGAGATCCAAGTAAGAAACAGACAGGTGACTCAAAAGGACAGAAAGTTGAGCGAGTTGGTAACATTCCATAATCAAAAGAAGAGGCGTGCAGGACACGGACACAAGAAGAGAAGTGAACACCACGAACGCCGACTAGCAACTGATGCACCGCACAGAGGCGAAAAAGAAAGAAGATACGCTTTTATTGGTTGAGGCCTGGTATATCAGTATTAGTGGAAGTGCATGCGTGAGTCAACCGTCGATTAGCTTAAACAGGGAGGAGATAGAATGCCTTGGGAGTTGTCTATCGCGTAGGCGTGCACGTGTAACCGATTGACAGGTGGCGCTACCATTCCGAGCATGCGCAGATAAGCTGTGTGTCTTCTTTCTTTTTCGCCTCTGTGCGGTGCATCAGTTGCTAGTCGGCGTTCGTGGTGTTCACTTCTCTTCTTGTGTCCGTGTCCTGCACGCCTCTTCTTTTGATTATAGACAGGTGACAATGCCTGAAGTGCACAAATTATATTGTTGGGAAATGCAAGGTCGCAGCGGAGCTCCAAGCAACGCAACCAGCGTCGCAGGCTTCTAGAACCAACTGACGCATGCCGGGTCTGCCCCTCGTGCGCACGCTGCCACACTTTATTTTTCTTTTCTTTTGCAGCTGGTACAAATGCGGCGGCTGAGAACGCTGACTCTAGCGTTCCTTGTGCTGCGGCCTCGGTGGTCTCTACAGGGCCCCTCACCTAGACAGAAAGTCAAAATGGACGCGTCACCGAGGCAGTGAGGGGTTGATCATCACGTTATGCCCATTATTCGATTCATTGGCCACGTCCGCTTGTAGCTCATGTAGAGGCATCTCGAGGTATGCCAGTTTGAGGCGGTCTAGCGAGACCACCTCCTCTCTACTATTTAGTAAGATTGTAGTGGACTTCGGTGTTTTGTGCAAAACGCAATACGGCCTGTTATAAGAGGGTGTGAGGCGCCTTGACAGCGTCACGTCTGAGGAAAACGTGCGTCGCAGAAGCGAGGTCTGGATGGACGAAGACGTTGTGGTCCGAAGATAAAGGCAGAACGGGTCGTAATTGCCGGATGCAATGTTGCAGACATTGTAGGTACTGCAGCGGTTAGGGTGATGTGACTGACGGATTGAACAAGTCTCCAGGAAGCTGCATGGGTGCTCTGTAGACGAGTTCGGCCATTGAACATCCCAGGTCGCGTCGTCAGACGGCGTGTAGTTCAAGAAGCACCATAGGGATGTGGTAAACCCAGTGGTCTCAGTCCAGGTGCACAGTAGGGGCAGTCTTTAGCTGGTGATGGAGTCACTCCACGATGCTGTTGGCAGAGGGTGGTACGGCAGTGCTCACCAAGCAGGCAGGTGAGGCCGCATTCAAAGTGCCGGCTACGATCGGTAGTGACAGTGTTGGGGCAGCTGAATCTGGAAACCGATGATGACACAAAGGCTTTTCCGGCCGTTTCTGCAGTGGTGTCTCTTATGGGCACAGCTTCAGGCCAACGGGTGAAGCGCTCGATCATGGTCAGGATGTAATGGCAGTCGCGAGATGGAGGAAGTGGCCCACCCATATCAAGGTAGACGATGAAGGTGGACGGCCAGGAGGCAGAAAAGGCTGCATAGGAGTCTTCATGTGTCGGATCACTTTGGCAGTCTGGCAAGCGAGGCACGAGCGGGCACACTGGCAAACGTCGATTTTAATGTTCGACTGGATATATTGACATGTGCGGTTGTTTTCGTCTCTTTAAAAGAGAACGCCGTTATCACCTTCCCATGAATTGCGTGCTTGCTGTGATTGTTTGCGGGGAGCGCCGTTATCACTTTGTGTTACACGCAACGCAGGCCGCGTTTATCTTGCGTGTCACTTCAGGAACCTTGTCGATCATTCTTGAAACTTGGCATGCCTGACGCGATTTAAGTGAGTTCTGGAAATCCAGGGATAATGCGAGAACGCGTTATGACGCTTGTATAAAAGCCGACACATTATGCTGCTTGTCAGTCTTTCCGTTGACCGCCGACTGTTCACGCCGCTGTTGCTGTGAATTGTGATTTGCCTTGTTTTCCTGGGCACAAGTTCACCCAATAAACAGTTCGCCTGTGTGATGAAATTGCTCCAGGTTTGGGCCCAGGACCGCTCACCAAGGAACGCACCGCTTTCGAGAACACACGCACACACAAACTATATTACAAAAATCCTATGTACAGGCATGCACTGACTGTATCTACGCAGTGCTATAGCTACTGCTGTATTACGTCCCGGACAACGAAAGAACGTAATAGTCTCGCCGTATTTCCTGCGTGTTGTCGATGACGCTTCCAGGCTTCCAAGCAGCTGTCAGTTGAGACGAGTAAGTGGCCGGTAGGATACTAATAATGTGGGTCCACCCACGGGACTGTTGGCCGCAGCAGCGGCCCTTACGCCGCAGCACCTGTTTCGGCAGCCACGGCAGCCAGTAGGTCGCGGTAGTGAAAGCGCATCTCCAGCTACTGGGTTCGACGGCACCAGTGGCTGGAAATGACCGCCCCAGTAGCATGGCTGTCGCCGCAGTAGTCGAGAGCACCGCCGCCTCGTCTGGCTCCCTGGACCCATAGCCCAGCATGGAACACAGGCCCTTGAAGTCTTCTTCAGCGGTTGTTCAGCTCGCCTGGCTCCCTGGACCCGTTGCCCAGCAAGAACGCAGGTCTTTAGCGTCGCAATACGCCGTGGCGGTTGCTCGAAGATTCTCTGAACCGGACGTCCAGCGTGAATCAGCTGGCTTCAACGCAGCGCAGCACGAACCACTGCACGTACCACGCACCACACGTGCACACTTCTTCGTTCTTGCCCCTGCACGGCGAACACTAAAATGTTTGTATTTCGTGCCTCTATCATGACAGTCTGACATCACCTTGAGTACTGCGAGCTTCGTATCAAGTGCTGCATGTGTCACGACCACGTGACATCTGGCGGAGGTGCATCTCAGTCCATGTACCGTACACCCCCGTCCAGCCGTGAGCCAAGCCCAAGCCACCAAGAGGACGACTCCAACACGGTCCTTCGAGCTAGCCACAGACAACAAGGACTCCCGCCAGAATACCTGCCGCTACCAGACAAGGACAAGACAAGAGCTGCAACGAAACCAGCATCCACGATGACGGAAGCAAGATCTCCGGCAACTGTGGTGGTACAGCAGCCCAAAGAGCCGCCTACCTTCCGTCGGTCATCATACGAGGACCCGGAAAGCTGGCTGGACATCAATGACCGTGTCGCAGCCCTTAACAAGTGGGACACCGATGATACGCTGCGCCATGTATATTTCTATTTGGAGGACGCCGCAAGGACTTGGTTCGAGAAGCGCGAGTCAACACTTCGAACCCGGCAAGACTTCCGGGCTGCTTTCCTGCCCACCTTTGCAAGCATCGTGCGCAAGGAAAGAGCTGCATCACTGCTTGAGACTCGTGTGCAGCTCCCCAAAAAAAACGTAACGATTTTTATGGAGGAGATGACACGACTTTTCCGCCATGCCAACGCCGACATGTCCGAGGAGAAGAAGGTTTGCCTCCTCATGCGAGAAGTGAAGCAGGTGCTCTTCGCCGGACTAATAAGAAACCCCCCGAAGACTGTACAAGAGTTCCTCTCCGAGGCTACTACCATTGAGAAGGCCCTTAAGATGCGCACCTGACAACACGATCGGTGCATGTCCCCAGACGTCGCAGAAGTCCGAGCACTCGGCTGCAACGACCTACGCGAGACTATAGGGGCTATTGCTCGCGAAGAACTGCGCCGGATGTTTCCGTCGTCTCAGCTCCAGGTCGCCTCCCTCGAAGACATCATTCACGACGAAGTACAGCGCTCACTGAGCGTTCCCGAATGACTGCAGCCCCAACCGGAGGTGATGACCTATGCCGTTGCTGCACGCTGACCTGCTGCCGCTCCTCGCCCACACCAGGACCCAATGCCTCTGCAGTTTTGTCACCAACCACCGACGCCACTTCCAACGCCATCCCGCTCGCCAGTAATCCAGCGCGCGCCGAGGAAAACTGACGTTTGGTGCACCCTGAACCACCGCCCACTATGCTCCCACTGTGGCAAAGCCGGTCACATGTACCGCTACTGCCAGTACCGTGAAATGGGACTGCGTGGCTTCGACGTGAATGCACCGCATCCGCGCCCAAGTGAGCGACCTTGTGACATCGCCGACTACATTGCCGGAGCGCAGTGGCAACAACGACGATTAGCCCGTCCACCTTCTCCTGGCCGCTACATCTCACCGGATCGCCGCCAGTACACCAGCCCTACCCGGGGCCGATCTCCAAGCCCCTATCCGGAAAACTAAAGGCAACAACCGATGGACGTGCGGTTGCTGCACGACGAAATGCCGAAGATCCTCCGCCGCCACCGCCGCAGATAACCACGACCACGACGCTCAAACCCTCCCGACGTAATCTCAGCACGCCACCTGGCCACAGCCTTCACGACAAAGCCTCGCCCCCGAAAGATTTGCCGACGCGACATAGCAGCGCCGGAGCAAGCCGACGCAGCTGTGATCCGACGCCCCGACCTAACCGGAACGCAAGACAACGAACCACCGACGTCGACATGATTATTGACGGCCACAGCGTCACCGCCCTAGTCGATACCGGCGCCGTCTACTCTGTCATCAGTGATCTTGCCGCCAAGCTCAAGAAAGTAAAGACTGCCTGGGAAGGACCAGATATCCGAAGAGCAGGTGGCCACCTCATAACACCGACTGGAACCTGCACGGCAAGAGTGATGATTGACAGCCTGACGTTTTCGGTGAGTTTTGTGGTCCTGCAGCAATGCTCGCGAGACGTCATTTTAGGCATGGATTTCCTGGACCAGCACGGCGCAGTCATTGACCTAAGACCCAGGTCAATCACACTGTCCACGGATAATGCAACGCCATCAAACTGCAACTTCACTTATCATGCCTTGAATGTGACAGAAGAGCAGGTAACCGTCCCGCCACTGTCCAGCGTCATCATTTCTGTTGGCACCAAAGCGCCTACCAACTTACAAGGCGTCATCAAAGGCGACCAAAACTTGCTCCTACACCGTCAGATGTGCGTCACGAGAGGCGTAGCCAAGCTGCACAGTGGCGAAGCCAAGGTAATTGTGATGAACTTCAGCAACGAATACAGGCACCTGAATAGGGGTACAACAGTAGCGCACCTAAGTGAATTTGTGGAAGTAAGCAATGCCTTCGCCCTCACCGATTCTCGCGGATCTGCAACGACGACCGCTGTGTCTGCACCCGCCTTCGACGTCAATGAAGGCCTTCCCAGGCAGCAACAAAAGGAGCTCAAGGCCTTACTCCAGCAATACAAGGACTGCTTCTCGTCGTCATTGAGGCTTCGTCAGACCCCTCTCGCGGAACATCTCATCATAACCGACGAATGTGCCCGTCCTCTTCGTCAGAGTCCCTACGGAGTTTCGGCACGGGAACGCGATGCCATCAAGCAACATATCGACGCAATGCTGCGTGACTACATCATTCAGCTGTCTACAAGTCTGTGGGTATCACCCATGGTGTTAGTGAAGAAGAAGGATGGAACCCTACATTTTTGTATCGATTACCGTCGCCTGAACAAAATC
This sequence comes from Hyalomma asiaticum, assembly GCA_013339685.2. Lineage (NCBI taxonomy): Eukaryota > Metazoa > Arthropoda > Arachnida > Ixodida > Ixodidae > Hyalomma > Hyalomma asiaticum. Next base: position 94,901,712 of record CM023487.1, read on the forward strand.
ACAAAGAAAGACGTGTATTTCTCCCACGGATAGATGCCTTGGATCGACTCTGCAACGCAAAGTCTTTTTCGTTGATGGACCTCAAAACCAGCTACTGGCAAATCGAAGTAGATGAGAGAGACCGAGAAAAGACTGCCTTCATAACACCAGACGGCCTGTTCGAGTTTAAGGTCATGCCCTTTGGTCTTTGCTCGGCGCCTGCGACATTCCAACGGGTTATGGACACAGTACTAGCAGGCTTGAAGTGGCAGACTTGCCTCACCTACTTGGATGACGTCTTTGTATTTGCTTCCAGCTTCGACGAACACCTCCGGCACCTTGAAGCTGTTCTTCGGGTAATCAAAGCCTCCAGGCTTACCCTGAAGCCAGAAAAGTGTCGCTTCGCATACTACGAACTGTTGTTCCTTGGCCACATTATTAACAAGTCGGGAGTGCGTCCTGATCCACAGAAAACAGCTGCGATCGCCGACTTTCCTCCACCTACCGACAAGAAGGCAGTACGCCGATTTCTTGGCCTCTGCGCTTATTACAGGCGCTTCCTCAAGAAATTTTCCAGGATCGTCAAGCCGCTGACGTACCTCATGAAGGCCAACACCGAAATTCACACGGACGCAAGCAGCACAGGGCTCGGCGCCGTGCTCGTGCAGAGGACCGACGGACTTGAAAGGGTCATCAGTTACGCTAGCCGGTCACTTTCGAAGGCGGAAGCGAATTACTCCACTACGGAAAAGGAATGCCTTGCCATCATCTGGGCTACATCAAAGTTCCGCTTCTACCTGTACGGCAGGCCTTTCAAAGTAGTGAGTGACCACCACGCCTTGTGTTGGCTAGCTAACTTGAAAGATCCATCAGGACACCTCGCACGATGGAGTCTTAGACTGCAAGAGTTTGACATCACTGTCGTCAACAAGAGCGGACGAAAGCACTCCGACGCCGACTGCTTGTCTCGCGCCCCCGTCGATCCGCCGCCCCAGGGTGACCATGACGATGACTCTTTCTTGGGACCAATAAGTACCGACGACTTCGCGGGACGTCAACGAGCTGATCCAGAGCTGAAAGGCCTCATGGACTACCTGGAAAGCGAGACCGCCGCCGTGCCGAAAGTATTCCACCGAGGACAGGCTTCGTTTTCCCTGCTGAACAACGTTCTCCTGAAGAAGAACTTCTCGCTGCTCCGCGCCGACCACCTCCTCGTGGTGCCTTCAGCGTTACGTCCAGAGGTTCTGGAAGCTTTACATGATGACCCGACAGCTGCACACCTCGGTTTTTGCTGCACACTATCAAGAATACAAGAGAAGTACTATTGGCTTCGCCTCACTGCCGACATCGCCCATTACCTAAAGACATGCAGAGATTGTCAGCTACGTAAGACTCCGACAACTAGGCCAGCCGTCCGGCTGGCTTCGGCAGCCGTTCCAGCAAATCGGCATGGACTTACTGGGGCCGTTCCTGACGTCGACGCCTGGCAATAAATGGATCGTCGTAGCGACTGACTACCTCACCCGCTATGCCGAAACAAGGGCGTTGCCCAAGGGCACTGCCGCCGAGGTCGCCAAGTTCTTCATTGAGAACATCGTCCTGCGTCACAAAGCCCCGGAAGTCCTCATCACCGACAGAGCTACGGCCTTTACGGCTGACCTAATGCAGGCGATCTTGAGGTACAGTCACATGAACCACTGCCGAACCACCGCCTACCACCCGCAGACGAATGGCCTCACCGAGCGTCTAAATAAGACCATCGCCGACATGCTGGCCATGTACATCAGCGTCAAACACAAGACATGGGATGCCATACTTCTGTATGTGACCTTCACGTACAACACGGCCGTGCAAGAAACGATGCAGCTTGCTCCATACAAGCTTGTCTAAGGACGGAGCCCAACAATGACGCTCGACGCCATGCTACCGGTCGGCAGTGCCGAAAGAAGACCTCAATGTTGCCAGCTACCTGGAGCGCGCCAAAGAAGCTCGACAGCTAGCCTGCCTGCATATCAAGAGCCAGCAGATGGTTGACAGGCGCCACTACAACCTTCGACGACGCCACACCGAATACAAACCCGGCAACGTCGTCTGGGTCTGGATGCCAATACGACGACATGGACTATGTGAGAAGGTCTTGTGCCGCTACTTTGGACCCCACAAGGTAGTCCGACGTTGTGGCGAACTGGACTATGAAGTCGTGCCGGATGGCTTAACTTCATCCCAGCGGCGACGTGCATGACCTGAAGTTGTACATGTGGTGCGACTGGAACCTTATTACGTGCGCTGTGATTAACTGTTACATATTGTTAATTTATTGCATGTACTCTTACTTGCATGTTTTGTTTTTAGCATTGGGACGATGCTTTTCAGAGGAGAGTGGTGACAGGTGCAGTTGTTTTTGTTTCTTTAAAAGAGAATGTTGTTATCGCCTTCCCATGAATCGTGTGCTTGCTGTGATTGTTTGCGGGGAGCGCCGTTATCACTTTGTGTTACGCGCGACGCAGGCCGGTTATCTTGCGTGTCACTTCGGGAGCCTTGTCGATCATTCTTGAAACTTGGCATGCCTGACGCGTACATGTCAGTGATTACTGGAAATCTAGAGATAATGCGAGAACGCGGTATGACACGTGTATAAAAGCCGACGCATTACGCCGCTTGTCAGTCTTTCCGTCGACCGCCGACTGTTCACGCCGCTGTTGCTGTGGGTTGTGATTGGCCTTGTTTTGCTGGGCACAAGTTCACCCAATAAACAGTTTGCCTGACATCACCTTGAGTCCTGCGTGCTTCATATCGAGTGCTGTGTGTCACGACCACGTGACAATATCTCTTAGTAAAGAGGCATTGCGTAGCCCGGATGTTGTGAAGCACTTCAAATAGTTCACGACAAAATGCAGTCGGAATTAAGGGGTGAGATGTCACCGCTGACATGCCGCACCAGAGTGAGCCGGGTACAAATGGGTGAGGAACGAGTTGCAGACGGAAAGAACGGTCGTGGTCATGCAGTGCTTGCAGCTCTGGCAGCAGAATTCTGACCTGGGCTAGTTGGTTTGTGCTCTTAAATTTGCAGTGCAACGAAGCCGAAGACAGGAGACACGCTCGTCTGTGCAATTTATGTGTCTCCTGTCTTTGTCTTCATTGCGCTGCAAATTTAAGAGCAGCTCTGGGCCTTCCAGCTGTGCCTGAGCCGGACTTTTCCAATTGACAGCAGATGTAGAAGTGCTGGGGGAGGTGGTACATGAAAGTGCGTCAGCTGCCTCGTCGGTCCCCTTTATGTGCCGGATATCTGTCGTGAACTTCGATGTGTATGCCAATTGGCAAAGTTCATGTGCGACGTACTTGGAGGAGTTTGTACGGTAGACATAAGCGAGAGGCTTATGCTCCGTCAGAACATAAAAAGGCTCGCCCTCCAGGAAGTGTCGGAAGTGTTGGATTGTGTAGTAGGTGCCGAGGAGCTCATGGCTGAAAACGCTGTTGTGGGTCTCGGCAGGTTTGAGCTTCCGAGAGAAGAAACCCAGTGGGTGCCACTTAGAGGCAATCTTCTGCTGAACAGTGCCGATGGCCATGCTGGAAGCATCCACCATAATGCGAGTGGGCACGTCAGTCCTCAGGTGGACGAGGAGTATGACATTTGCGACAGCTTGTTTAGTGGCTGTAAAAGCAGCTTGTGTTTTGGAAGTCCAGGGAATCGTGGGCAAAAAGCTCTTGGTTGTGTGAAAAAGCTGGGTTAGTCTGTGAAGAAGCTCAGTGCAGTGGGGAATAAAGTGTCAGGAAAAATAGACCAGACCTAGAAACTCACGCAGCTGGCGTACAGTGGCAGGTGCTGGAAAGTCTTGTGGCCTTGACGTGTAGCGGCAACGGACGAATGCCCAGTGCCGAGATGCGGTGCCCAAGAAATCGAGCTCGGAAGACCCAAAGATGCATTTTTGAGGATTGACAACTAGGACATATTGTTGAAGGCGTTGAAAGAGTTCTTGAAGATGATGCTCGTGGTCCTGTGAAGTGCGACTCGCGACGAGGATGTCATCGATGTAAGCAAACACCGCAGGAAGGCCACGCGTCACCTCTGCAATAAATCTTTGGAATGTTTGAGCTGCGTTTCATATGCGAAAAGGCGTGCGCAGGTACTCAAACAGGCCGAAGGGTGTAGTGATAGCCTTTTTCGGGATATTGGTAGGCTCCACTGGGATTGGATGATATTTTCACGGCGCTTCTGGAAAGCAAGGTGGAGGATGGAGAAGAAGAGAAGTTCATTCCCTGGCCTCCGGAATAAACACCGCCTTTTAAATGTTTTCGGCCTCGTAACATCTTGGTGGAATGCGCTGGATATGACGCCCGAACACGGAAGCCCTGCTGTCTTGCCTTTGCAGCAGCTGTCGCCTTGCCGCTCTTCCGCCGTTCCCACTTGACGTATCCACCACCGCGGACGCTTCGACATCGTCGCCTGCTGGCCCGTCACAGCCTCACAGGGAGCCATGCCCCTACGGAGGAAAACCTGGCGAAGTCGTGGATGTTGAGTAACTCACTAAGGATGCGTGAGTAAAAGCAACAAATGGGATTTGGACACTCGACTGACCAATATTGTAGTCTCGCTGAATGACACCGAACTCGTCTGGTACGAGAACCACGAAGACACTTTTACCACCTGGGACACAGTAAATTTACTGAAGAGCTATAGAACTGCTTTGGCGGCGACACCTCTGCAAAAAAGAAGCAGGCCAAGCTAACTCTCGCCTAAAGGGCCCAGCTTGCTGGTGAAACGTGCACCGCCTATATTGAAGAGATACTGAGGCTTATGAAGTTGGTGAATCCGCAGATGTCCGAATTAGGATAAGGTTGGCCATTTACTGAAGGGGATCGCCGAAGACGTCTACCACTTTCCCATTGACAAGGACAATTTGAATTCGGTGTCTGGTGTCATCCGACATTGTCATACCTTCGAGACGTTGAAGACACAACGAATAACAACTAAGTTCGGTAGGTTGGCCAACGTCACGACGGCAGCAAGTGTTGACGTGAGCTCGTTGTCGGATGTGGTCTCGTCGACTGACTTGGCCTCAACAATATGCCAAATCGTCTGTGAGGAGCTGCTTTGACGTGACGAAATGGTGTCATCCGCATCACGTTTCACTGGAGCCGCATGCCCTCCGCAAGACGTCGTGTGTGCTCGGCCTGCTCCTGCATGGCAATCAGTGAACGCTGCAGATGTTGACTTCTGCACAGAACCCCATTGTTCAATGCCGCCCTCCTCGACAAGGCCTGATTGCCAGCAGCTCTGCGACTTCAACTGCCGCCATCGATGACTCCGAGCGGATTATTATGAGGAGGCCAGAGATGTTGGCCGTGGTTCTTATCCTTACACACCTGTCTACTTGAAGAGCCACGTGTGCGTCAACGCCCGCCTTCTACTATGTGCTACAACGCGGTGCACCTGGCCACATAGCACGGTTCTGCGAACACTGGCATCCACCTCGATCCGGGTGACCTGCTAGCGTATTTTGGCGAAATGACCGACAGGGCCCCGGAGCACGATGGCCAGCCCACGTGACACCGAACAATAACTTCTGGCAAAGAAATTTGCAAAACGTTTCACCCGCCTCCGATCGGAGCTTGACTTCACTGTCAGCGCCTCAGTCACGCTGTTCTCCATCTCCACGGCGGTGCCTGTCATCTCCACCTCCAGGAAACTAACGAGCGCAGTTGATGGGGGTGAGGCCACTGGGAATTTGCTGCATGAAGATATACCTCCTCCCATTTTTATGTTAAAGAACAAAGTGCGTGTGCTTGTCGATGGGGCGCCAACAGTGGCTTTAGCAGACACTGATGTGACTATTTCTCTGATGAGTCTTGTCTTTAAAGGGACTGTCTACCATTCAAAAAGTTTTTTAAGATTGTGGTAAAATGGGCAGATCGTGCGTCACATTTACGGGACGAGCACACTTTCACCGCATAAAAAAAGGAATTATGTTTTTAATTTTGCTTTGAAAGTTGTGCAGGAAATGCCGCTATAGTAGCGTACAACTTAAAAAATACAGCAGTTGGCAACAAGGGCCAACGGACCGCGCGTGTCGGTGTTACTCCACCAGCCATTCACAGAAGCAAACAAAATTGTCGTCATGTGACCTTTTGAAAATGGCGCCGTGCTTACGCCTTCGATACCTGCAAACGTCTGCTGTTCTTGAGTCCTTTCCTTCATCAGTGTAAGCCATGATGTGCTCGAGGAGCATGGACAAAGGTGTGTGAAGGCTCAGCATTTCCATCTGTAAAAGGCCGCGTGGTACAGTTCCTTAAGCTTCTGAGCCCGTTTTACACGTGAAACTTCTCTGAACTGAGTTGAAAAACTTAGGTGGCGGAGCTTGTGATGCGCCGGGCTTTTGCATTGTAAGCACTTGATCCTTTCCATGTTCCACTATAATAAATGGATCAAGGCATAACAATTTATGCATCCCTCATATGAACATATGAGGGATGCATTATTATTGCCACCCTCGCTTTATTTAGATAACATGGAAAGTTGAAAGAAGGAACTATTTGAAACTTTGCAGCGGTACACTTGCTGGCGGTTATAAGGGCGTGGGAGGGGCTTCACTGCAGACTTGAATTGTATCCAACTATAGCGACACCCCACAGCATGTTTGTCAATTTTGAAGTGTACGAGAACCAGCCCATGCAGGCATACATACTCTGCTGAAAAACAATTGTCTTACGAGCGTACTTCACCCTATGCACTATGTCGCAACGGCACTATGTCACAGCATAATGTTTCGGTGGTATTAGGCGGGAATGTTTGTAAGAGTCAGTGGTGAATCACTGTGTGCCGTTGGTACATGTATTGTCAATGTACTCTTGGGTGGTCGACTTTTTGCTACGGAATTCAGTCATCTCTATCCATGCACGACGTGATCTTAGGTATTGACTTTCTGAAGAAGTGTGGAGTTACAGTTGATTGCCAAACTGGGAGATCGTTAGTACGTGGCGACCTTCCTTCCGGACCCCTGGAGAACAGCAATCCCTGTCACGAAAGTACCTTTTCTGTCTGTAAAGATACCGTCGTGCCTGCCTTATCAGCTGTCTATGTTCCAGTTGCTTGCACCAGATTTCCAGCGGAAATGTTTGAAGCCACAGTGGAGTCCATTCATTTAACCTGCGCTAAAAAGCACATCGTAATTCTGCACGGCCTTGTTCCAGTGGAACACGGGCGTGCTGGTTTGTGGACAGTGAACTACTCTGCGGAACCTGCGATACTTCCTGACGGCTTGAAACTCGCCACCTTCAGACAAGATGAATTTCTCGCGGTGGCTATGGTTACAGATGGAGCTGCTTCCAGTAAAGAAACAAGCATTGATCCTACAGATTCGTGTGTTGTTTGAACGATCAGTGAATCGCTCAGCACCATCGAGCACAATCCTTTGGCCATTGTGCTTTCAAGGCACCTACCTGTGTTTGACTTCGCGCAAAATGCCAATGCTTCCATGATCCCAGCGCCTCGCACGTACCACAGGATCAATACGAGCACGGCACATCCAATCAGGAAAAAGCCTTCTCGGATTTCTCCGTTGGAAAGAACGATTATTAATGAGCAGGTTCACGAAATGTTAGGAAAGGGGGTAGTGCAGGAGTTGAGTAACCCTTGCGCTGCGCCAGTGATGCCCGTGAAGAAGAAAGATGGGACATGGAGGTTCTGCATGGACTATCGATGCCTCAATGCGGTCACTAAAAAGGACGTCTATCTGCTTCCTTGTATTGACGACACCATCGACTGCCTGCACTCAGCGTCGTATTTTTCGTCGGTGGATTTGCGGTCGGGATATTGGCAGATATCAATGGACCTAGAGGAGAAAAAACGGCATTTGGGACCCCTGATGGACTCTGCAAGTTTAATGTAATGTAATTTGGGCTTTGCAACGCATCCGCAACGTTTGAATAGTTCATGCACACGATTCTGCGCAGCATGAAGTGGGAAATTTGTATGTCCTATCTCAACGACGACGTCATTTTTGGTCGCACATTCAGCGAACACAATCAGCGTCTAGATGTTGTCCTTACCTGTGTAGGGAACGCTGGATTAGTCCTGAATTTTAAAAAAATGCCATTTTGGTGAGCGGCAAGGTTTGGTTTGAGGACATCTTGTGGATAAAGACGGTATACGACTTGATCCACAGAAGACGAAGGCAGTCGAGGCAGTTCCAAAGACCATGTTCTGTGAAGGAGCAGCGCAGTTTCTTGGGACTATGTTTATACTTCTGCCGCTTTATTAATCGGTTTGCTGACGCGTACCCACTGACATACCTTCTCCGAAAAGATGCACAGTTCTACTGGACTGCAGAGTGCGACGCTTCTTTTCGGCAGCTCGAGTTTCTTTTGACGTCACAACCACTTCTAAGGCACTTTGACTCCTCAGGGCCAACCGAAGCTCAGACAGATGCTAGTGGTGTGGGTATCGGTGACGTACTCATCGAGCGACATGCTGATAAAGAACATGTTGTTGCCTATGCCAGCCGCTCACTAAGCAAGCCTGAGCGTAACTACACCATAACCAAGCAGGAATGCCTTGCCATTCAGAGGTTTTGTTCTTACACAGTCGACGCTTCACGATTGTCCCGGACCACCACTCCCTCTGCTGGCTTGTAAATCTGCACGATCCATCTGGCTGACTTGCATGCTGGGCCCTCAGACTGCAGGAGTACGACTTCGCTGTATCGTACAAGACTGGTCGGTGTCACGCTGATGCAGATTACCTTTCGAGGATGCCACTGCCGTCCATAGACTACGATGCAGACAATTTTGACAACTACCTGGCTGCCCTCACACCTGATTTTCCGGACCTAGACAAGTTAAAAGCTGAGCAGCGCAAGCACCCCAGTTTGCGGTCATGCTTTCAAGCCACAGAAAGTTCTACGCCGCCACGTCGTTGTTGTGTTCGCAGCGGCTTACTGTACAAGAACTACACAGCAGCTGGTGCACAACTCCTGCTGGTGGTTCCGGAAAGCCTCCGCACTTCTGTCCTGCCAGCCATTCATGATGACCCTACTTCAGGTCATCTGGGATCTGCCAGGACATTGTACCGGGCCAAGGAATGTTTTTGTTGGCCGAGAATGCGTCAAACCACCGAACAGTACGTCACCAGCTGCCCCACTTGTCAGCGTTATAAGCATCACACGAAAGCTTGCGCCGGTCAACTCCAGCCTGTGTCACCTCCAAGCTCCCCCTTTGAGCAAGTTGGCATTGACCTGCTAGGCTCTTTCCCACGATCGACTGCAGGAAAGCATTGGATAGTCGCTTGCGTTGACCATCTCACTTGATACTGCGAGACGGCCACCATTCCATCTGCCACGGCCGCCGCCGTCTTCCTTTTCTTGCTGCATTCTGTTATTCTTAGGCACGGACTACCTCGAGTCATAATCAGCGACCGTGGACGTCAGTTTACTGCGGACGTAGTGGACCTGCTCCTACGCTCTTGTGCTTGTACCTTTCAGCATTCCACTCCCTACCACCTGCAAACGAATGGGCTCACAGAGACAGGGCGTACCAACCGTACATTTATCAAAATGCTTGCGATGTACATTGCATCAGACCACAAAAACTGGGAGGAGATTCTACCATTTATAATGTATGCCTTCAACAGAACGAGGCACGAGACGATTTACTATACTCCCTTCTTTCTCCTCTACGCCCATCCACCACGTCATACGCTAGACATCATCCTTCCTTTCTCGTCTGCTGATGACTGTGCCATGGCAGAGATTCTCTGTCGTGCCGAAGAGGCTCATCGACTTGCTCATCTACGGACACTAGCAATATCAAAGGCCAGATACGACTGACGACACCGCCCTGTTACCTGTGTAGCTGGTTACCTCGTGTGACTGTGGACCCCAGTGCAGAAACGCGGGCTGTGCACGAAACTTCTGGCAAACTATGATGGCCCGTTTGTGATTATTCACCACCTGAGTGAGGTGAACTACATGATCGCCCGCCTCACCACTAGTGGCTGACGTTCGGCCCTGATTCGTGTAACGCATTGTTACGAGTAAACGGTGACACTCGATGCTCTGAGCAATGAAGGGGTCCTTTCAATGAGTTCGCGAAAGCAAGATCAACAGCAGCCACCTGGTGTTTAACGCTAACATCTTTCTCCTCTTTCTTTCAGCACCGCTGCACTTGCTCGACCATCAATCGCCCTCCTCTTCGCGTATACGTGCAACATTCCCTTGCTTGCAGACGGAGCCCGATGGGCTCCGTCTCATGGCGTGAACGACTTCAGATGGGTGACATGGGTCACTTGCGTCATAGCGGCGCGTCTCCCGCTCGCTGTGAGCCGAGCTACAGCATAAGTGACCTCAGTGAGCCTGTTTAAAACAACAAATGGCCCTTCGTAGGTGGCCATAAACTTTTGCCACAACCCGCGTTTCCGTGCAGGAGTCCACAACCACACCAAATCGCCTGGATGGTAAGTTGCGGTACGGTGCTGATTGTCACACTGTGCTTTTGATGTGTCTTGCGATGCCAAAGTGCGCAAACGAGCAATCCGACGCGTCTCCTCGGCGAGGCAAAGGGTCTCGGCGACAGTGGAATTTTCATGTGTACCGAAAGGGAAAACGGTGTAGATTGTGTGCCGAGGTGGGCGAGCGTACAGCAGGAAGGAAGGACTGTAGCCGGTTGTCTCGTGCTTGGCAGTGTTGAACGCCTATGTAACAAAACGCAGTACGTCATCCCAGTTCTTGTGGCCAGATGAAATGTACATGGATAAAATGTTAATGATGGTTCTGTTCGTGCGTTTCATGAGCCCATTCGTTTGTGGATGGTGTGGGGTCGAGGGACGAAATTAGGACACGCAGCTTAAGCAGCTCTTCCACAACATCCGCTGTGAACTGTTGTCCACGGATGCTTATAATCACTCGAGTGGACCATGTTGGAGAATGAAGTTTCGCAGCAGGAACCCTGAGATGTCCGTGGCATTTGCGGAGGGCACGGCCGCGATCTCTCAGTAGTGTGTGAGGTAGTCAGTACAAACAATTATCCAACGATTGCCATAGGATGACTTTAGAAATGGACCCACGAAGTCGATGCCAACTTGTTGGAAAGGCGTATTTGGCGGTGGCACAGGCTGCAGGAGACCAGCTGGTGCAGCAGATGGACATATGTGGCGCTGACACTGCATGCAGCTCGCCACGTACGTCTCTGCAGACCATCGCATTGCGGGCCAATAGAAACATTCCTTAATCCGGTGGAGCGTCCGTGTATATCCTAAATGGCCAGACGTAGGATTGTAGTGCATTGCACTTAGAACTGCCGCGTGAAGGCTGTCTGGCACCACAAGAAGAAAACGTGCGCCAGTGGTCGAATAGTTCTTGTATAAGAGTCCATCGCATACACAGAAATCACGTGGTGATTTCAGTGTATGCGATGGACTCTTATACAAAAGCGGGGCTGATTTAGCGTCCAGTGGCGCACCAACGGGGGGTTTCGGGTGTTGTAACCCCCCCCCCGCCCCTCCCGAAGCTGACCTAACTCTCCCCCCCACTCCTTAGCTGCTCCTATGTCCTAGAAGAATGTGGAGCTAATGTCTGCAAAACGCTGAAAAAAATAATAAAAATAATCATCATCATTGATGTAACTATTATTAGGCATTTTATTTACTTTTTTACAGACGCAACAACTGTGTAATCGCTTGCCCGGCCCTTCGTGAAAAATTGAACCCCCCCCCCCCCGACAGAAATCCTGGGTGCGCTACTGTTGGAGTCCTTTCGCTGTTCATCTCTGAAACTGTCCAGGTTGTAAATTTTGGCGACACAGAAGCTACAAGGTGATCGAAGTCATTGATATCACATTCTGTCGAGCTAATTAGAATACGCGAGAGACAGTCCGCGTATCGCCTACCGCTCTTGTACGAGACAGTGAAGCTGCATTCTTGCAGCCGAAGTGCCCAGCGCGCCAGACGGCCGCAGGGGTCACGAAGGTTGACGAGCCAACACAATGAGTGGTGGTCAGTGACCGCTGTGAAATGACGTCCATAGAGGTAAGAACAGAAGCGCTGAACTGTGAATATAACCACGACGCATTCTTGCTCAGTGACCGTGTAGTTTTGCTCGGGCCTGCTTAGTGAGCGACCTACATAGGCGACCACGTGCTCGCCATCCCCATAGCGTTGAATAAGGAGGGCCCCGATAACTATGCCACTGGCATCCGTATGAATTTCCGTTGGAACTGAAGGATTGAAGTGCTGAATAATCGGTCGTGACGTCAGCAAAAACTTCGATTGACGAAAGGCAGACTCGCAGTCCGCAGTCCACTCAAAGGGAGCATCCTTTCGTAGCAGGGAGCATCCTTCGGATATGTAAAATCGGCAAATTTGGGAGAATGAATCGACGGAAATACGAGCAGAGTCCCAGAAACTACAAAGCTGCTTCACAGAGCGCGGTGTACCGAAAGCTTCAACGGCTGCTGTCTTCTGGGGATCAGGGCAGATGCCATCCTTATCAAACAGGTGCCCAAGAACAAGAGTTTGACGTTCACCAAAGTGGCATTTCTTGTAACTTAAAATGAGGCCAGCATTTCTGATGCAGTTCAGGACAATATCGAGCCGGGAGTTGTGCCCACTGAAGGTGCGCCCGAAGATGACAACGTCGTCAAGGTAGCACATGCAGATGTTCCACATTAAGCCACGCAGGATGGTATCCATGAATCTCGAATGTTGCCGGAGCGTCGCATAGTCCAAACGGCATCACGTTAAATTCAAACAGCCCATCCGAGGTAACAAAGGCGGTCTTTGTGCTCAGGATGCATGGGGATTTGCGAATAGCCTGATCTTATGTCTGCTGAGGAAAAGTAAGAGGCCGAATGGAGGCAGTCAATTGCGTCATCAATTCGTGGGAGTGGATACACATCTTTTTTTTGTTACGGCATTCAGTCATCGATAATCAACACAAAATCTCCAAGATTCATCTTCTTCACAAGAATTACTAGAGCTGCCCGGGGACTTGCTGACTCTTGTATCACTTCCTTTTTCATCATTTCTTGAACTTGCTCGTTAATGACCTGGTGCTCTGATGGTGAAATGCCATATGGTTTTTGACTAATTGGAGCTGCTGAACCCGTGTTGATAGTATAGCGTGTCCGAGACGCAGGTATCAGTGACTTTGTCCCCATCTACGGAGACGTGCTTTTGCGGAGACGTTGAATGATGTGCCTCAATAGCACACCCGCTAAGGTTTGGCATTCACTTGTGTTAAAGGACTTATTCACCATGGGCAAAAGGGCTGTTCCCAGCTCGTGATTATCAGGCTCTTCTAGCGCGACTGTAAGTGAAGTCACTGACGTGGATGCGTTTTGTATGATGAAGGCTAGTTTCATGACGTCTGGCAATACCACAGGCTCCGTAGAACAGTTTGCCATCCATAGGCCGGCACGTCCACCTTTGACGGACACAACACAATGTGGAACCAGCACGTTCTTCATGCATTTAACATGCACTGCTCTACGGTGTCGTTGGAGCTGTCACAATCTGTGCCACGACAAACAAGAGCAACACGACAGAGGTACGACAGCGTCGCCACGAACACATAATGTAGCTTCGTCTACAGAGTTCTCCAGTAGTCCCGACGGCTCCTGACCACTTATGAAGACCTGCCCTGTGTGGCAATCCACGGTGGCATCACACTCCCGCAAGAAGTTCATGCCCAGAATGACATCATGTGTGGACCTCGCAATAATTGCAAACTGTGTCGTAACAACATGGCCCCACCTAAAGACACATCGGCTTTACATAAACCAATAGGCTGCAATGGATCGCCGCTCACTCCACAAAACTGACGTTTCGTCCCATTGAAATACAACCTTTTGCCTTAACAAATCTTTAAAAGAGGCAGTCATAACTGAAATTGCTGCTCCTGTGTCCACCAGGGCCATCGCGGGCACATCATCAACAAAAACACTTTGTTCTTGAGCATCACTACCGGAGGTATTTCAGACAATTGCAACTCCGCAGCGACCTCACCTCCATCAGTCGTGCTGGCTAGTTTTCCAGTGGCAAAGGGGACGAGGAGCGACGACTGAAGTGGCGAGGGACAGCGGGGAGCACGAGGACACGGTGGAGGCATCAAACTTCGGTCAGATCCCGGGGAGCGGTTCCGAAAGCTGCTCGGCCAATAGTTGTCGCCGTATGGTAAGCGTGCGACCGCGGGGCTCCCTGAGCGCTTTGAGAATGTGGTCTCTCATACCGCAGTGTTCAGCGACAGTTGCAGAAACGCATTATATGGCCTGTGACAGCGCAGGAGTAGCAGACTGGTAGAGATCGCCTTGGTGGCTCTTCAATGTACTCAAATGCCTCATTCTCTCCAGCGTGGTGTATAGCTTCTTCACGTAGATCACAACGAGGCATTGGCAATTGAGAGTGCGGACGCTGAGCGGGTCGTCCAGAGTGCGAAGCCGGGAAGCGTGTCGTCATCCTTGATTCTGGCATTGTGCTGTATTCAACAGCTGCTGCGCTAACCGCAGGGTGCCAAGAAGTTGAAGCTGGCGTTGCCGATGGCTCGCATGGAGTATATGCTGCATGCCTCTCAGATGTCACACATGACGCCTCTTCACGGTGATTAAGTTCTTTATGGACAATCTGCCGGATAGTCGATGCTACATCGAAACACGTGCTCATGTCCATGCTAGCGACCGCCGTAACGTTTGCCAAGCGGCCGAACTTCGGCATAATGCGATGCATCTTCAGTGACTCGAAGGTTCTGCAACGTCGAATTACGTCAGACACAGAACTGAGGCTTTTTGTGCCGATGAGGACATTGTAAAAGTCCTCAGCTACTCCTTTCAACAGATGTCCGACCTTGTCTTCGTCCATCACCCTCGCGTCAATCATTTTACAGAGCTTTGATATCTCCTCAGTGTACGTGGTGCATGTCTCACCAGGCAGCTGCGCCCATTGTGAAAGGGTTTGCTCGGCTCGCTTCTTCTTGCCAGCTGAGTCCCCGAAGCAGGCCTTGAGCTCGTTAAAAAAATGTCCCATGTCGTGAGTGCGTCCTCGTGGTTTTCGTACCACACCAGTGCAGTGTCGGTAAGAGCGAACACCACGTTGGCGAGCTGAGCGGCAGGATCCCAGTTGTTGGACTTGCTCACTCACTTGTATTGTACGAGCCACTCATCAACATCTTCTCCAGCCTTCCCGCCAAAGGTCGGTGGAACTCGATAATACAACAGCAGACCGCTGGTCGCTACCCTCGGTGCGGCTTCGTCAGGCATATCGGAGATGGCAGATGGCGGGAGGCCGGCAAGTCGACGGCTTCGACGAAGCTCTAGCGTTGGTAGTTCCGTAGTTGCGGGCGTGTACACAGGACTTCCGCCACACTGTTACAGGTAAACTGGGGCACTCTGCGCTCTGAACAATGAAGGGTCCTTTTAATGAGGTCGCGAGAGCAAGGTCAACAGCAGCCAGCTGGTGGTTAACGCTAACGTCGTTCTCCTTTCTTTTTTCACCGCCACACATGCACCATCAGTAATCCTCCTCTACGCGCAACAGCATGTCACCTGGCTCAAATTGTACACCCAACAAGGCGCCAACTGACTCGCCCGGCGGGCTTCGTCTGCGTGGGGAGGAATGTCACGGCGCTTCTGGAAAGCAAAGTGGAGGATGGAGAAGAGAAAGAAGAGAAGTTCATTCCCTGGCCTTGCTCCATCCAGTTGTTCAGCTCGGAGCCTCGTGAATAAATGCCGCCTCTTAAACGTCTTCGGCCTCGTAACAATATTCCTTGACAAGATCCACTTCGCTAAAGACCTTGCATCCTTCCAAATGTCCTGTGAAATCTTGGATATGCGGAAGGGGATAGTTGTGGACTTTGTGACCATTTAGGGCTCGGTGGTCGTCGCATGGATGCCTTGTTCTTTTTGGGGTATCATATGAAGTGGGGAGGCGCAAGCACTAGACGAAGGGCAAATAATACCCAGCTGGAGCATGTTGTCGAATTTCCGCTTAGCAATCGCGAGACGCTCACTGAAAAGGTGGCAGGGACGAGCTGCGACGGGTGGGCCACACGTGACGATGTGGTGGGTTACACTGTGCTTAGTGGCTGTTTTAAATTGCAAGGCCTCACGACGTCAGGAAAGTCATCGAGAATTGTGGCGTACGGCCAATTTGGGATCAGCATCTGGATGCCTGTGGGAGCTCAGGCGACAGAACTCCAGTGATGGAGAGGCGTGCCTTGCTGTCTATCAGGTGATGGTGATGCATGCTGACATCGAGGTAGAAATGGGTCTGGAAGTCTGAGCCAAGAATGGGCCGACTGACGTCGGCTACAATGAAGACTCATCGAAATGTGCATTGCAGCCCCAAGTCAAGTGTGAGAGAACGCATACTGTACGTTATTATAGAGGTAGAGTCGCCGCACGGAGCGTAGGTCCATGTTGCCTAGAAGTGGAGGCGGGCAGGGCTGACCTCGGCACTCGTGTCAGCGAGGAAGCTCTAGCCAGAAATGCGGTCCATGATCACGAACAGGCAGCCAGGTTGGAGGGCGAGGTCACACGCTGCCGTCAGTGATCTCATGGTGTGTTTCCTGACCAAGTGTGTGGGGACCTGCACCGAAGGGCGCGGTGCTGGTAAGTGCGATGATACCATAAAATAGGTGGACCTCGAGGACTGCGTGAGCAAGGACCACTCGGGGAAGATGGTCGGTGGCCTTGACGTGTGGAAACATCACGCTGGTCATGAGGGGATGTCCAAATAGTGTCGATGGAAGCGGCGATCTGTCAGTCCGGGACTCCATGTGAGACACGACAGACGATTCTGATGTTGAAGAGAGTGCTGTGGCCGAAGCAGAAGTTGCGTCATGCACTCGGTCAGCAAGCTGGGCAACGCGATCAAGGGTCAGTTCCCCTGCGGCAGCCAGTACTAGGCGAGTGGACTGCGGCAAGCATTGCAGGAAGTTTTCTGAACAGCGTGCTGTTTGAGTTGACGTCGCTTGACCATAGGAGCTGTCGCATGCTGTTGGGCAGCTGGGAGGCACGTCGATCACCAAGCTCTTCAGTGATAAGCAGGTGCTTGAGGCGCGCGCTCTCAGATGTAATGGTGTAGTCGTAAATGCTCTGCTTTAAACACTGGCATGGAGCATCGTTCAAAGGTGCAGCGATGATGTTTGCCACCTCCTGAGCCACCTCAGGTGAAAGGTTCCAGAGTAACCGACGAAACCGAGAAATCTCTGAGATGTTGTGCAAATCGTAGGTGGCTTCAATATGGGCTAACCATAGCTGCGGGTTGTGCCAGAACGTGGGCAGATGAAGCTGAAGAGCTGCGACATCTCACGGGCACATGGTAGCGTCAGGCAGAAAGCTGCCTGAAGGTGGTAGGCTGCTAGGGTCGGTCATCTGTTAGTCCGGGTCACGAATGTTGGAAAATGTGAAGTTGCAGCAGAGCTCTAGGCAATGCAGCCAGCATTGCAGGCTTCTAGAACCAGCGTACACGTGTGCCGGGCCTGCCCCTCATGCAAGTGCCACCACTCTTTATTTTTCTTTTCTTTTGCAGCCGGTACAAACGCACTGGCTGAGAACGCCGATGCTAGCGTTCCTCGTGCTGCAGTGTCGGTGGTCTCTGCAATATCTCCTCGAGAGCATTCCTTAGCCCTGTGCAGGCACAGCCACCATGAGTTCCCGTCAAGTTGTCTTCTCTCCTCGATTCTCTGGCATGCGCGCCATAAGTCCGCTTGACCGCCACCTTGTTTGCACAGCAAAGTAACCTGCATTGTTTTTGTCTTTGGATGCTGTCATAGAAAGCTGTCTGTTTTGCCCTCTAGGTGTGTGTTGGAATGGGACTTAAGCTGGCCGTTGTCCACTTAGCAGCCAGTTTAGCCATCTATGGTGACTATTGCAACCCACCTTCAGTGAGTCCACCAGAGACGATTGTGATGAGTGAGTTCGAGTGAGGTCGGCTGAGGAAAGATCTGGCGAGTATGAATGAGCTTAGCCATGTAGAGCTTTCATTAGTCTGAGCGAGTTCAAGTGACTCTAAAGTAAGCACTGTAATTTTTCAGTGAATCTGAGTGAGCTACATTTATATTACCGACCTCTGCTAATGGCACAGTGGACTGCACATGTCATTCTTCACAATTTAGATGACGTCAAGTCTTTTAAACAATGCAAGAAAACATATGGTTTGCAGATGTGACCACTAATGTTTTGTTTATTGTAGGTAGCGCTGAAGCCAGTGACGGGTCGGCGACACCAGCTGCGAGTGCACTGTACCACACTGGGCCACCCTGTCATAGGCGACACCACTTATGGCGATACGGACGCTACCGCACACAGTCGCATGTACTTGCATGCTTGGCGGCTTCAGCTGCCCACTCACCTGGCCACGATTGACGTCAGCACTGGATATGAGCACCCATTTTGCCACCATCAGGCATGGCAAGATCTTCCATCCCATGAACTGAAAAGGACGATGGAAGACGCTTTTGAGAAGCTCGAGTGTCCAGAGATGTTCCTTGCCTGGAAGACGCAGTAGCCATGGCACTGAAATGACAAGACCTGCTGGGCTCTGGTGTCAAGCAAGGAAGAGAAAGTTCAGCGAGAAGAAATGACTTTCACGGGAATCAGCCATAATTTCATATCAGTGTGTTGGTGCATAGCTCTATAACATAGCCTGAAAGTTGCCTCGGCATCAGTCCACATTGTGGCTGCCCCTTTTATGTCCACTCTTACTAATTACCAAGCAGTAGATGCGCAGGCAGCAATCAGCAAAATTCCAAAAACAGAAGTGGCGCACTAAACCAGTATGGAAGAGCAGAAAGAAATAGCATTTTGCAGCACAATATATAAATATCTGACAGAACCAGGCATTGTGAAAATCGATGTTATGAAAAGCAGTCAACGAAAGACTTGCACATGCTGAATCATTTATAAATTCGGCCAAGTGTTATGGCAGGATCCAGATAATTTTGCAAACTTATGGGCTTACCAAACTTGCCTGCCGCACTGGTGCACTGCAGTGCCTTTGCACACTAGTGCACGGACATCTGCTTTGTTCAAAAGAAGCAAGTACGCTACTGTTTGCTAATATGCATATTATAAGCTTTCATACGTGGTCGAGCAAAGCTGAACAAAAGCATGTTGAGGAAGAGTAGCACATACGTATTATTTCTTACCTTGCTATAAGTGCTAACACAGACCAAACACAAACTATTTTACAATTTCTTTTTGTAACAAACACATTATTTTAGGTTCATCTTGAACAATTTCTACCACTATTTTTATGCACATTATTTTTTCTCTGTTCATGCACCTTTTCATGCATTGTATTTTTGCTTTTGCACTTTCGTTGCCTGTTGTCAAGAAGGGAGACAGACCTAGTCAAGCCGTCATGCGCCTTTTTGTCTGCTTTCTTGTTATCTGTGCCATGTATAGCTGCAAAAAATAAACTTGAACTTCAAGTACACAACAGCAAATGATGTTGGATAAGCACCACTACCTCAACTGCTGATGTAATAAGTTTATTTGCAATATGTGCCACATGAGAAGAGCAGCTATGCACGAGTGGTAGAATGCTTGCTTGCCTTTGGTCAATACAGCATGCTTCTCTGTACCTGTCCCTGTGTGTCATCTCCACTTCAATCAAAGTGTAAGAACGGTGTTCCCGTTGTTTGACCAAAGCAAAGTGGTTATCATATATGCAGTGTCTTTTAGGGGCGAAACTCCTTAGGGTCGAGCCTTGTCCCCCCCCCCGTTGGCGTGACATAGTACTTAGAGTGCCCGAGAGAGGCGCTGCTGTAGCAGCACCGGTAGGTGGAAAGAAAACGTGGCTAGGTGTAGCTTACATGTGGACGGGAAATAACTGTAAGGAAAAGAATCTGGAGATAAAGCATTGCATAAACACCGATATCAAAGAATTTGGTCATGGGGCCGAAATCATCCTCCTAGGGGATATGAATGCCCACATCCACGACCTTGACGGATATACAGACACCAATGGGAGGTTATTGCTCGATCTTTGCGAGCACCATAGTCTTGTGATAGTTAACACAGGGCCCAGGTGTGGTGGACAGATCACGTGGGAGGTCAGAAACAGACAATCGAACATTGATTATTGTCTAATGACGGAAGGAATTTATGAAAAACTGAGAGAAATGAGAATAGACGAGGACGGGATGAACAGCTTGGGTAGTGATCATAAACGCATAACGTTACAACTGGGATATAAAACTGAAAATAATAACGTAGAGTCGAAGTTTGGCAGCTCGTATTTAAATGACAAACAAATAAAAAATATAGCCGCAAGAGTAGAGGAAGAAGTAGGCAAAATACGAGGCAAGGACTGGAGGTATAAGGAGCTAGTTCATGCAATGACGAAAGAAATAAGTAAAGAGAAGAAAACTGTTTCCTGGAAAGGAAAGAGAACGCCAAAAAGATGGTGGAACAAGGAAATCCGGGAAGCGATCGAAAAGCGACGTAAAGCATCGAGGGAGCACAGGCAGGCAAAAAGGGAGAAGCGGCCGCAAGTCGAAGTCACGGAAAGATGGGAAATATATATAGAGAAAAAATCTATTGTACAGAAATTGGTCGAGGCAAAAATTAAAGGTGAAAGCGAACGCTGGGTTACAGAAATTCATGACAAAAAGAAGGACGCGCCTAGGATATTTTGGAACCACATAAAAGCGCTAGGTAAAAAGTCTGCCACATTGCAACAGCATATTGTTGATGAAAGAGGAAATCAATTGGAAGGGTACGAAGCGTTGGGTTACATCCAGAAGGTAACAGCCGGCTCGTTTAAAAAGATCGTCCAAGAGATTCCCTCACTGGATAAAATCATGACGGAGAGCGAAACTAAGGAAGAGCTAGAACTTGAGAATTTCAACTGGAAAAAGGCCGAAGGAAAAATTCCAAAGCGCACTGCTATGGGTTTAGATGGGGTCCCCGTTAGCCTCATTAACGAATTAGGAGAGAACACTAAAGAAGCACTATTGAAAGCCGTAGAAAAATGTTTACAGGAGAGGCAAATACCGGACAGTTGGCGAAAAAGCAGAATGAACTTAATCTATAAAGGCAAGGGGGAAAAGAATAGCATTCGCTCGTATAGACCGCTAACCATTACATCGGTACTGTACAGGATGGCTATGCAAGCAGTAAAATTAAAAATAGAAGCCTGGGCAGAACGTAACAATATTTTGGGAGAACTTCAGAATGGATTTCGAGTAGGACAGGCGTTTAGACGATAACCTATTTGTTCTTACCCAGTGTATAGAAATATCTAAAATATAAAGGAGGCCGTTGTATGTGGCTTTTCGAGACATCACTGGGGCGTATGACAATGTTAATCAGGAAGTATTGTGGGAAATTTTGGAAGGAATGGGCATAAGCGACGCTTGTGTACAGCTTTTGAGGGAAATATATCGAGAAAATACAGTTTGCATAGAATGGGAAGGAATCAGTAGCAGAGAGAACGTTCATATTAGCAAGGGGCTGAGACAGGGATGTCCTTTGTCGCCGCTGTTATTCATGCTGTACATGGTTAGAATGGAAAAAGCGCTAGGAGATAGCAACATTGGTTTTAATCTGTCACACAAACAGGACGGCGTGATGATTGAGCAGATGCTTCCGGGTTTATTTTATGCTGATGATATTGTCTTAATCGCAGACAGTCGAGATGATATACAACGGCTGGTGAATATATGCGGGAAGGAAGGCGAGGCTCTAGGACTAGGATTTAGTGTAACAAAATGCGGATTGATCGTATTCAATGACCCCAACGACCAGGCGGTATCCATACAGGGCCAAGAAATACCGAGAGTAAGCGAATACAAGTACCTTGGCGTATGGGTTAATGAGGGTGATATATACATGAAGGTACACGAAAAAGCCTTGGCAGCAAAGGGAAAGAGGAACGCAGGAATAATGAAGCACAGAGCGTTATGGGGACACAATAGGTACGAGGTGCTTAGGGTTCTGTGGAAAGGGGTAATGGTACCGGGGCTTACATTTGGGAACTCAGTGGTGTGCATGAGGCCAGAGATACAATCGGGAATGGATGTGAATCAAAGAACTGTGGGACGCCTCGCGTTGGGTGCTCACGGGAAAACGACAAACGAGGCTGTAAAGGTCGATATGGGATGGGCGAGTTTTGAGGCAAGGGAAGCGCAGAGCAAAATAAGGTTTGAAGAGAGGCTAAGGAATATGAAAGAGAGTAGGTGGGCAGTGAAGGTGTTCCGCTATTGATATAGAAAGAGCGTTGACACGCAGTGGAGAAAGAGAACTAGGAGGCTCACCAGTAAATATACGGCTCTAAGAGAACTGACAACAAAGAGCGTAAAGGGAAAAGTCAGAGAGGCGGAGAAGATTTACTGGAGGGCAGCGATGGAAAAAAAACCGACTCTGAATAACTACCGAGAGGGCAAAAACGAAATAAAGAGGGAGGCATTTTATGATAATTCAAGAGGAAGCGCTTTATTCTTTGAAGCGAGATCGGGCTGCCTTAGAATGCGTATTTATAAAGCGAAATTCAGTAAAGAAGAAGAAAATTGCATATGCTGTGAGGAAGATAGGGAAACGACGGAGCGTGTTCTGATTGAATGCGGAAATATCCACCCAGGTGTACGTTTGGGCACCACCCTACATGAAGCCTTGGGTTTTAGGGCGAACAACGGGAAGCTGAACATAGCCGCGATTGAAATAAGTAAGAGACGGTTAGAATACTGGTGGCAGAAAACTAGAGAGAACGGACAAAAATAATTATAGGGAAGAGTATGGACTTTCTGCCATTAGGGGCAAGGAACTGGGCTATGAATTTCTGTTTTTGCTATAGTATGATCGATATGTGATTGAAGTAAATTTAAAAGGCATGAGGAAAATTTAAAGAGAGAGAAAAAAAATTTCTTAAATCATCTTACGAGCCTGATGGTGCACATGTCACCGCCCCGTTACAAAGGGGACGCTCGTAGCATCCATCCATCCATCCATCCACGTTCGCTCGGTGCGAAATCGTCTGCTCGCCGCGCAGAAAACACATAGGCCGAGTTTGGTGACGTGTGCTACCGCAGCGTTCGTTCTGTTTCTTTTTCTCTGCTACTTGCACATGTATACCGCTTTTCTTCCTTTTCTTTCTCTGTTTTCTCTTTTTGTGCGGAAACGAGCCTTTGAAGCTTGATCCTCCCCTTCTATCAATACGAATACAGACGTTCTTAAAGCGATTATTTTTTTTTGTCGTGAAATTTGTTATTGCGGACTATTTCGGGTGTCGTGCTTCTTTTTATATAACGGCGTTTAATCGCAGGTGTAGCGATATTTGTGACATTTAGCCGAAGTGGTGTAGCGGTGCCGGTATCAATAGTCGCGGCGCATGAGAAGGAACTGCCGAAATATTATGTGGTGAGAACGGTACGTCTGTTTAAATGTTTATCTGCTTGAATTGTTTATTTGGCTACATTCTTCTATGAACGGATAAAAAATATTTTTATTCCGCACCATGACTCACTATATCAAAATTCTTTTCTGAATACATGCTCGTACAGCCTCTCATATATAATGAGACATATTCAAAAACCCATAGGAGTATTACAACGGGAACAAACAGCACTAGACACAGGAAGTATTTCGTGAAGGGACAGTTGGTAAAGCATATTCAAGAAAAGGCGCCTTTCCTTTCAGGATTTGCAACCCATCTTAAAGCATGCATTTTGGTAATTTTCACCTTGCAGCATGGAGACAGATGCATAGCAGCTTCTTTTTCTTTTTTTCCTGGGACGTTAAGGCTTCCGGTCTGTCTCTGAAGAGCGGCCGATTTTTCAACGTTCTCATTCTTCGTTTCATATGCGAAATTACTTCATCTAACAGCATAACTTAATTCGCCCTCCAAGTGCTGCACACCTTGAGTTTTCAGCTTTTACATTTCCAGAACCATTTGGTTCCTTTTTTTACGTTTCTCATTCCTCTCTGCAACATTTTTTTTTTACTTCGATCAGGATCATTCGGAGATATTTGCAGGCTAAAATTCCTGTGCATTTCTTGTGGTGAAGGGTGCTAAGGAAACACACAAACGAAAACTGGATATCCTGTCCCTGAGAATACACGTTCATAATCTTACGAGCCTGGGGAATGAATAGCGAGTTGCGCGTCCAGCCTCGCCAGGCAGTGGGCACAGCCCTTCGTTGTCATTTTTTGGGCACAGTGGGTACAGCCCTTCGTTGTCATTACTATACATGACAGCGAAGCTGTCATGTATAGTAATGACAACAAATTCGGGCTGTACTTCGCTGTCATGTATAACAATGGTCAATATGGCGTGACACGAACTTGTTGCTGAGAGGAAGAACGCAATATTGTACCTGCGCGCGGTCTCTCTGCTCTTTAAAAAATTCATGCATTGTTGAAATACTTCCTCTTTTCGGCACAACGAACAACTACTATACTTATTAGGAGGAAAAACTGAGATATATGTTTGGTATGCGTCTATGATATGATTTGTGCAGTACCTGTATGCCCGACTGTTTCGTCGTATTTATGCATTATATTTACACTTTTCGGAGCTAGATATGAAATAGCAACTCACGGCGCGCTGTTACTCTTCAAGGCAGCAACAAATTTGCACAAAAATAAAGAAAGAAACACTAGGAGCCACGCGCGCAGATGAGTATACAAGTGCGCATTTCATGGGGCGGCCTGACGTGTATGCGGGAGAGCGCGCCACCTAGCGGATGCATCGCCAAGTGGCGTCAACGCCTCCCATACGCGCCGCTTGGTGGTAATCACACTTCCCTATTCTAGCCACTGTAGCACCAGTGGACGCAGACAAAAATGGAGTCAACACAATGAGTTAATTTCAACATTTTTATCCGCGGAAAAGCAATATTTTTTTATACACTATGAACAGTGGTGTGAGGAGGACCAGTACACTCGGGACTCCTCCGCCTTCGCCCCCCCCTCCCCCAAAAAAAAGAAAAGAAGAAGACAAAGAAACCCTTATCCAACAGATGAATCTGTGGGGTTAAGTTTTCTACAAGGCAATCTTCAAGCGACAGAAAGTCTTCCGTAAGGTCCTTTATAGTGCTCACCGTCCCCCCAACTTTGTTTTGAAAACGCCGTCATTCCTTGGATGTCGTCGATCGCTAATAGTTCTGTCGCGTCCCATTTTGGCGAGCTTCGTAGGCTTTGGCGACGAAGTGTTTGTATTCGTAGAACACGAAAGGACAAGCTCTTCAGCGACCGTAAACCTGTCTCGGCTTTTTTAGGGGCGAAGCTCCTCTTAGTCTAACCTTGTCAGGCGTAACCCGCGTGCCTCCCGGCACGCGCTCGCCCTCGGCGTTCGCCTCGGCGCGTGCCTCCCGGCGCGTGCCCCTCTCTCTCTCTCTCCCGGCGCTGCCTCCCGGCGCGTGCCTCTGCTGTCTTGTGTGTGTGAGAGAGAGAGAGACAGAGAGAGAGCGAAAGGCGCGCGTTGGCTATGGAAACGCTCTTTCTTAGAAGAACGCTGTACCAGCTCGCAAAGAAAGAGAACGCGCCTCCACCCGCGAGGAGGAGGAGGAGAAAAACTTTATTTATCCCAGGAGGGAAAGGGACAGTGGCGGAGGCAGCGGAGAAACCTACCCTGCGTAGGTATCCGCTAGGTTGGGAGCTCGCCACCAACTAGAGCGGTCGCGCGGCCGCCTCGCTCGCACGAGTACGGCGCCGCGCGCGTCGTGCCCCTTCCGTGGATAACGGACTAGCGAACACGCGAGTGTTTGTGGTTTTCTCCAGACTGTGCGCGCTACTGTGTGTGTGCGTCGTGCCATGGATACGACACCGCAGGACGAGTACGACAACTGGGGTACCTCCCTCACGGACTACGAGAGGGCAAAGCGAAGACTTGCCGCCGACCTGCGTCGCAAGTCACAGCAGACTTTGGAAAAGCAGGCCGCCACAGCCATCGGAGGATGGCTGCTAAACAAAGCCCAGGAGACACACGCTGGAGCTACGGTGCCTTCCGAACCTCCAACAAACGCGGTACCGGCTACGATCCCCGCCACCACGCCGGCCGCAGCTGACGAGACAGCAGCTGCACCTGGCCCCAGCAATAAGGACTCTTCCGCGCTGCCACCTCTTCCCCCTCCTCGGACGAGGAGATGGACGTGTCGGCATGCCGGAAGCGCCCGCACGACAAGCACGACGACGACGGCCCGCGGAAGCTAGCCACGTGCGATACCTCCGCACCTTCGTCGTCGCCCTCGCAAGCGCCGGCAATCCCCACGAGCACGGCACAACCTATTTCTCCGCCCGCCGGCTCTGTCGACACCGCGGCTGCCCCGCCAAGGACGGTCGTGACTTTCGTCGGCAGCAAGAATGCTCGGCGACGGAGAAATAAACGCAAGAGGCAGCAGCGGGCGCCACAACGCGCCGCCGAGCCCACAGCAGCAGCGGCCCCTCCTTTGACGGGCCCCATCAACACCTCGGCCGAACGTCCGCCCCTAACCCGTACCCCTGCGCCTGCCGACGACGGATATCAACTCGTCGTCAGCAAAGCAGCGCGCCGGCGAGCACGGGCCCTGGAATCGGCGGTGATCGAGCCCCACACAGGCACGGTAGGGACTGTGCTCTACCGCCCCTCCACTCCCGGCGGTTCCTTCACGGACTCGCCTCGCCTGGTCCTTGCCGCGGCACTCTCCTCGCGGCCCGGTGTGGCGGCGGTGCGCGTTAACCACCGTCGCAACATTGTGGCTGCGGATGCGTCGTCGGGGGAGAGCCTGGCCGAGCTCCTGACCATCAAGGAGCTCAACGGCGTGCCCGTGACTGCCCGGGAACCAGCCGATCGCCGCTCCAGCCTCGGGTACGTGTACGGGGTGGACGGTGACATCACTGACGAGCACCTGCGTGCCGGACTGGACTCCGCGGCTCCAATACTCTCGGCAACGAGGGAGGGACGCGCCGTAAAGGTGCGTTTCGGTGCTCCTACCCCTCCCGAAGTTGTCAAGATCAGCGGGCTGCGGCTTCGAGTCCGTCACGTCAAGCCGCGACCACAGCAGTGCCGACGGTGCGGGCGCTTCGACCACGTCGTCGAGGCATGCCGGCGGGTCGGTGCATGCATTATCTGTGGCCGCCAACACCTGGCCACGGACCTTTGCAAGCCCCGGTGCGTGAATTGCAACGGGAGCCACGCCGCCGACAATCCCACTTGCCCGCGGTGGCAGGAGGAAAGGCGCGTGGCGACCGTGCTTGCGTCATCACCGGCCCTGCTCTCGAGACGGGCAGTCAAAGCTGCGGTGCGCGAGGAGACCCGAGAGGTGCGCAAGCTTCTACGCCGCTGCGGTGAAGACTGGCCCGTCCAAACCACCTGCCGTGGCTCACGGACGCCAGCGCCCCGCGCCGGCACCCCGCCCTGCCACACCACCTGCTGCTGCTGCTGCTGCCGACGCTTCGACGCCGCCTGCTGCTGCCTCACCGGTCCCCGACATCGACCCGCGCCATGCCCTCATCGCCGTGCTCGTCGGGGTCATCAGGGATGTGGTGGACTGTGTACCCGCAGACCACCCGATGCGCGCGGCATGCGTAAAGTTTGCCGCCGTGCCAACCCCTCTCAGAGGGGTTGGCACAGACCCTTGAAATCCTTGAATGTCCTTGAATTTTATAACAATAATTCAAGGGCCCTTGAAACTCCTTAAATATAAGTGAGCTCCTT
Source organism: Hyalomma asiaticum (assembly GCA_013339685.2). Lineage (NCBI taxonomy): Eukaryota > Metazoa > Arthropoda > Arachnida > Ixodida > Ixodidae > Hyalomma > Hyalomma asiaticum. The sequence goes on from CM023487.1 coordinate 94,929,310, forward strand.
GTAATCCTTGAAAATTTAGTGGACTTTGCTTCAATATAGCAAATGAACGACGCATTTCCGTAAGTCGCACTGATTTCAAAAACGCGTTTACTGAGGAATGTTCACGAAAACATGTAGTCTTGACAAGAGAGCAATAGCAGCAAGTTTCGGTTTCGAAACCGGCAGCGCCTGCGTCGTCTGGCAACAAATGCGAGCCAGAAATCCAATCCAACGCAAGTTATAGTAACGGTCAGTCGGTCGGTACTCGGTATCCTCGGTCCGTGCGTCGGCCTCGCGCGTCATTTCTCGGCGAAAGTTCGCGTTTGTGCTGTGTGCAATGCCTGCACCTTTACTTTGACAGGATGCCAGGCGGAAAGTGCAAGTTTCAGTCTGCGTGGCTGGAGCACAGCGAATATCGTCACTGGGTGAGGCCGGAGACAAGCGACGCTTATCGAGCGAAGTGCGCAGTATGTCAGAAGTCTGTCGAAATTGCAACAATGGGGGAGTCGGCGTTGAAGAGCCATCAGAAAAGTGCCAAGCACCGATCCAAAGTTGCGGCAGGCGAGGGCTGCTCTTCCGTCACGAGTTTTTTGCAAGCGGCAAACGTCACAGAAACGACTTCTCATCAGGAAAACACGAAAATATCCTCTCGAGCTGCGACCCTTGACGAAGACTGCAGAAGGCATGACTCCGTGATTGAAGCCGAAATTTTGTGGACGATGAAAGTTGTGTCTTCACACTACTCATACAGCTCCAGCGGATCAGTTTCCGAGTTGTTCCGAAAGATGTTTCCGGATAGCGATATCGCGAGAAGCTTCACTTGTTCGGAAAAAAAATGCGCGTACGTCGCGTGCCATGGTCTGCGCCCATTTTTCGCTTCTCAAGTCTTGGACATGATGGAGAAATCTGAACATTTTGTTGTCCTTTTTGATGAAACGTTAAACGAACACCTGCAAAAGAAACAGCTTGATGTTCACGTGAGACTGTGGAACAATTCTGAGGTGACAACAAGGTATGTGACATCGGCATTCATGGGCCACAGCACAGTGGACGACCTCATGAAGAATTTGACGGAAGCGCTGGCGTCCTTTCCGATGACCAAAATTGTTCAGCTTTCCATGGATGGCCCCAATGTCAACTGGAGCCTTTTCCACAAGTTCCATTAGCACATGAAAAATGACTTTCAAGTTCAGTGTTTGGATATTGGATCGTGTGGCCTTCACACAGTGCATAATGCCTACAAAGCTGGAATGCATGCAACGGGCTGGCCAGTTGACACATATTTGTCCAGCTTATTCTCACTCTTTCATGATGCACCGGCCAGGCGAGAAGATTTTATTCGAGAGACAGGGAGCAGTGTGTTTCCACTTCCTTTTGTATCTCACCGTTGGATCGAGAACGTGCCCGTACTGGAAAGTGCCCTGGCCACATGGGAGCACTTGAAGCAATACACTGAAGCAGTGAGTGGCCGCAGGCTGCCCGTGTCCAAAATGCAGAGCATATGAAAACGTCAGTGCTTTTCTAAATGACCAGCTTGCACTTGCAAAACTGAACTTCTCCCTAAATGTTGCCATGGTTGTGCAGCCTTTCCTGACTGTTTTTCAGAGTGATTCTCCCAAGACGTTTTTGTTGGTAAAAGAACTTGAAAGTGTTCTGAGGAGCCTTCTGCCAAGGTTCGTAAAGTGCTCTGTAATGACAGAAGCCACCAGCATCACGAAGCTGCTGCGAATAGATGTTGAAGATGCTGCCGTTTACACAGAACTTGAAAAGGTGGATGTTGGACGTGCAGCTGAGAAGATTTTGAAATGCTGCAAAGCGAGCGCCAAGTGTATTCTTGAGTTTAGGTACGAGTGCCGGAAGTTCCTCATGAACATGATCCTGAAAGTCATGGAGAGAAGTCCCCTGAGGTACCCTGTGGTTCGTGGGTTGTCATGTTTCGACCCCACAGAGATGTCCAAGACAGACACGTGCCTTGGGAAGCTAAAAATTGTGCTTAACTGCCTAATCGACAACAAGCTTCTCTCTGAGCACAAACGCGACATTGTGTGCACACAGTACATTCAGTTTTGTCTAGAAAAACGGCATGAACTACAAAACTATGAAAAAGATCATGAACGTCTTGACAGTTTTTTCGTGCGGCTGCTGAAGCATGATGCTTCATTCTTGCAGTTATGGGCTGTGGTGAAACTACTTCTCCTCCTGAGCCATGGGCAGGCCTCAGTGGAAAGAGGCTTCAGCATCAACAAGCAGGTTGCGGTCGAGAATTTGGCAGAGCTGTCGTATATTTCTCAATGAGTTATCTGCGAGGTTGTGAAAAGCCATGGTGGCCTGCTGAACGTTCCGATTTCAAAAGAGTTGAAGGCGTCAGTGCGGCAAGCCCGGCATAGGTACGCTGCATACCTAGACGAACAAAAGAAACAAGCACTGTCACGGCAGGCAGCTTCAAAGAGAAAAGAGCTGGAGCAAGAGCTTGATAAGATGCACGGAAGGAAGTCAAAGCTTCAAAAAACTCTCAAGTGCCTGCTGGAATCTGCGGACCGTTTTTCGGAAGAAGCTGAAGCGAAAAACGACCTTACCTACTTAGTCAAGGCAAACAGCTTTCGTCGAACTGCTAAAGAAAAGGAGCTGGAGATAGCTTCTTTGGAAAAAGAAATCCACGCGAAAACTGCGCTGCTTCCATAAGTCTTGTAAGCAAATAAAATTTTCCTAACACTCCTTGAATTTTGCCATTTTTCATCCTTGAAATCCTTGAAAACTCCTTGAATTTTCAGTCAAATATTCTGTACGAACCCTGCCTCTGTTGCAGCGCGAGTGATCGGACACTCGCCTGCGGCGGAAACGCCACCACTACAGTGTTGCCCCGAGAACGAAGGCGGCCATGTGCGTGCGGTGTGCTCGTGCTTGAGCGACCGTGTCATGAACACTTCTCTCTCCTCTTCTTCTCTTTCATTCCCATACCCCTACCCCCAAGGCGCTTAGCCGTGCTCCCTTAAGGGCTGCAGAAATTAGCGCCTGTTTCCTTTCATTAAAAATCACTACTACTACTATCCGCTATCCTCTTGGCCCAATCCAGGATCTGGTCCTGGACCACGGGCGCGAGACAACGTTGGCGCAGGCAGCGTCTCCTAGCGAGTTTCTTGATTGAGAAATACCGACTGCTCGCGTTGGAGAAGCGTTCACCGGCAACCCATATATATGTATATATATAGGCACTGGATCTTGACTTGCAATGAAATGCCGGTGGGAGATTTCACTTGTGCATAGTTGAACCACGAGGATTCGTAGCGTGCGCGTTAACTAAATTAATCCAGAACTCGGCACGATCTACGGTGAACCTCCCGAGCTTCGCCCACTCACCATCATTCACTCCGTGGATATGCTGTAATTTATATATATATATATATATATATATATATATATATATATATATATATATATATATATATATATATATATATATATATATATATGATGCGGTACGCGCCGATTCGCTTTAGTGCACTCAGACGTCTTAAAGGGCCCCTAAACCACCCCCGACATTTTTTTGAACATTTCAAGTTAGCACGCGCATCAAGTTGAAAATGCCGTCACGATGAACGATGTCAAACGCGGCAGCGCTACGCGCCGCGGGCGCGCCACAAACTCGAAAAACAATCCCGTGCGCCTCTCCGGCCAGTTCCGGCATGCCAAAGTTAGCCGTGACGACATTGTGGTTTTTGCTGACGTCAAAAGAGTCCGAGCTCCGCTTATTGGTCGAAGGAGGACGTCGACTTCCGGTTAGTCTGCTAGAAAATGCACGCGCTCCCTGCCTGTTTGTTTTCCTCGTCGTGTGTCGTTCGAGTGGTGTTCGCGTGTGAATTCGTAAATGCGCTACGCTACGCAAGTGCAAGTGAGGTACAGCCGACTAGAAACTGCAGCAGCTCTCAGAACACGACGAATAGCGCTAACAGAGAGCGTTGGCACAGCACCAACGAGACATTTGCGCGAACGCGGGAGCCCGGCGGAGGCAAGTCAACCGGATGCGCGTCATCGGCGATGTATGTCACGTGACATTCGGAGGAGCACTCGGCGAGGAGGTGGCACTGGCAAGCGGCCGGCGGGCGCAGGAGAGAGTGAAACAAGCAAGCGCCGCGTTTTAATAATCAAACGGGTGTAACTCGGCTATTTCTGCACCGTTTCGAAAAATTCTTGCGGCTACGTGTTTCTTGCGGACACCGGTACAAAAGCAACACCACAACTAAATTTCGACCTCTTGGTGGTTTAGGGGCCCTTTAACAAGAGCAGAGGAACGCGGTGACAAAGAAGATTGGTAGTGGGGGACAGGACGGTCGCCAGCGAGCCAGCGTTCGATTGCGTCGTGGCGGTTTGGCTAAGTATTGGGTGCTTTAGCTTTTGTTTTAGTTTTCTTATAGTCTCGAGCTACTTTTGTCCTTAACGTTCACGCATTCCTTGTTGATGTCGACCAATTCTCCTGGCCAGGGGGAGTCCCCCTGGTCAACCTCCATCCCGACTAATGAATCGCCTTTAGACTTATTTTTCCGCAGTGGTGTCAGCAGCATTCCTGTTGCACTGGTGCCTAGGAATGGAGGCTTCATCAGGCTCACAAACTCACAGGCGGTCCAGAAGGAACTCAAGGCGACTTCAAACCACTTCCAAACCATCACTGACGTGCGCCAGTTTGGACGATGGGGCATAGTGTGTAGGTCACCCGATCAGACCTGTGTACAGGACCTGCTTAAATGCACCTCTTTTGCGTCAACTCCGGTGAGTGCTTTCATTCCGCCTCACCTCGCGTGTACAAAAGGCCTCGTACGGGGCGTCGATTCCAGATTAACTCCAGCCGAGACATTGAACAAGCTTTCCGACGCAGGCGTCATTTCGATTTACCGATGTAACCGACTGGTAAACAATGAGAGGATTCCCACTGAATCTGTTATTGCGACATTTGTGGGCACTACATGTCCGTCAGAAATAAAGTTATGGCCTCTCCTTTTTCGTGTGGAACCCCTCGCATCTCGGCCGATTCAATGTCAAAACTGTTAGAGATTTGGCCACAGTTCGGGAGGATGTAAATCAAATCCGCGCTGCCTTCTCTGTGGAGGGAACCACCGTTCAAGTGAATGTTCCGCAACATCTGAGAAGTGTTGCCTGTGTGGAGGGAGTCATGCCGCAGATTATTCTGAATGCTCAGTTCGGGCTCAGGAGTCGCAAATACTGGAAATTATTGACCGCCGCGCCGCTGTTCGCGAAGGGAAGCTATCGCTATATAGTTAAAGACAGAACTTTCGGGTATTCTGGTATTACAGCCCGAAACAGTACAATTATTGATGCAAATCTCTCGCAGGCAATTGACTCTGCTGTAGAAAAGGCTATGACGAAGGTCATGGATAAGTTAATATCGAGCTTGTCAGAATGCTTTACACAAATAATCTCAAATCAGATTAATCAGATCCTGCAGGCTTCTATGGTACCCTTACAGTCCTCCACGACCAGGGACAATATACTCTGCTAAAAAGCGCACTAGTAGATGCCCTGGCTCCCTCTGTCGACAAGCATGAACGGTCTGGATCACTGGTGCGATTAGATAACCCTGCCCTCTCTCAACCAAGCACAAGTGGTACCACACACATGGAAATAGATTCTCGAACTCACGAACGCACTGGATCCCCCATTTCTATTGATGTAAAGACAAAAAGTAAGAAGAGTCAGTCATCGCTTACGCGTAAGGAAACAAAGTCGGAGGCAGCAGGTGCCTCTGCAGTTCGCTCAAAACCATTGGGCAGTTGAGGGTGCTGCAGTGGAACTGCCGATCTGTATTCTCAGCCTCACCTGATTTATGTTACCTTTGTAATCATTTTAATCCCGACATTATACTTCTTCAAGAAACTTGGCTTACGTCGGATAACAATTTTTCACTCGTAGGTTTTCGCTCTTTTAGATGAGATCGTCCATCGCGAGGCGGTGGCTTAATGATTTTTGCGTCAAATAAGATATGTCACAAGGCAAAAATTTCTTTCAAAATGTCAGATTCCGACTGAAATTTTGGCATTAGATTTGCGTCTCCCAGGTTATTTCCCGTTTTCTATTGTAAACTGCTATTTTCCTGTCGGTGTGCACAATACGCGTCACCTTGACAGTGCTTTGGCGGCTTGTAGGCAGGACATATTGCTTGCAGGAGATTTTAATTCCCATCATGTATCGTGGGGGCTAAAGACACACTCATGTGGCACGCGACTATGGGAGTGGACAATAGACCGCAAGCTCTTGTGCGTGAACCGAGGACACATAACATTTGTTCGAGGCCAGTCACGTTCAGTTCTTGATTTAACGTTTTGTAGCAGTGCAGTCAAAGTTTCGTCATGGTCAACAGTTGACTCTGCTACTAATAGTGATCATCTTCCTGTGTTTTTTGAAATTAGCTGTCCAATAGTAACTTTACAAGAGTCAACGCGCACATATGTCAACCTGAATAAATTTCAGACTTTGTTACGGTCGGCCCTATTGTCCCTCCAGCATGCTGATGGTAAAGAAATTGCTTTTGAAGTTTCTACAATTCTCGAAAACTCCAGAAAAAGATCTGAGTTTGTGGTCCCATCGGCTAAACGTACATCCTCTCGGTGGTGGAATGAGGAGTGTACGCGAGATTACAGAAGAAGAAAAGCCGCTTGGAAAAAGCTTCTACAGAATCAGTGTCCGACCAATTGGAAAAACTATCAATTCCTTGCTGGTGTATTTAAGCGCACTGTTAACCGAGCGAAAGATGAGTATGACAGCAAGCATTATGATTACCTCTCAAAATCAAACAATAAGCGTGCATTGTTCGCGTATCTTCGGACACGAAAGGTACTACCGATGTCGTTGACATTAGAGTCATGTGTCTTGACGCCACAAGAAATGAGTGCCTCTCTTGAACTGATAGCGAAAGGCTTAGAAGATCGTTTTACCGCACATCTGCCGGCAACTCAGTGCAAGTTTACGCCATCCCATGAATTCGCTGAGATATCTTTATCTGAATTAGCCGAGACTGTGCTGTGTTTGCCTAACTCAGCGCTTGGACCATATGGCATCACGAATGCAATGCTAAAGCTTTTATTTCAGCAATCGGCTAAGGTTCTTTTAGAACTAGTAAATTATTCATTAAAGGAAGCATGGGTACCACCACACTGGAGACTTGCCAAAATAGTACTGTTGCTCAAGAAACAAGAGGAAGGGTATTCTTTAGAGAACATACGACCAATTGCTCTGACATCCAGTGTAGTAAAACTTATTGAGAGGATTCTTCATCGCCGCATAAATGTCATTATTGATCAAAGGTCAATTCTAAGCCCCTGTCAAATTGGGTTTAGGGCTGGCTGCTCCATCTGGAATGCACACGTCGATTTAGAAAGCCGTATTCACTTAGCAAGGCGCCATAACCAATACGCTGCCCTGGTGACTCTAGACATTGCTAAAGCATATGATACAGTAGAACATCCGATCTTGATAGACAGATTAAATTTGCTTGGTTTCCCGGTGTATATAGTTGCGTGGATTAGCAGATTTCTCTTGGACAGAAAATTTTATTGTTATAAAAGTGGCTTCTCTTCGTCTACATACACACAAACTAGAGGAGTACCGCAGGTATCAGTTCTTTCTCCTGTGCTGTTTAATGTAATAATGAGCTCCATTCCACGACACCAGGGTGTAACTACTTATGTTTATGCGGATGATATCGCATTTTTTGCAGCGGCAGACGATATCCATACCTTATATAAACGTCTGCAGGACTATCTTGACACCTTAGAGAGCTGGCTAACCAGCAATCATTTTTCACTTAATACCATTAAATGTGCCGTTCTTGTCTTTCCTCTTCATTACCCTGTGCAAATTTCGCTCTGCTACCAGCTGGAAGACATACCACAGCTAGAATCTCTTAAATACCTTGGGGTAATTTATGATGCTTCTCTTAAATGGCAACTACACATTGATTACATAGCCGCAAAAGGTGCACGCGCAATTGGCTTATTGCGCAGGATCAGCAACTATCGTGCAGGTATGAGAAGAGACACACTTCTAATGATTTACTGTATGTACGTTCGCCCTATTCTAGAATTCGGCTGCGTACTTTTCTCTGGTGCCCCAGCGTACATGGTCAGACCCTTAATGGTTTTGGAAAGAAAAGCATTGCGCTTATGCCTTGGCCTTCCAAAAACAGTTGCAAATGTGGTGTTGTATCTGGAATCGCGACTTCCATCTCTATCATGCAGATTTCGCCTTTTGAGTGTAAATACATTTTTAAGAATTTATGAATCTCCATTAAGGCAGTCTGAAACTGTTTTTATTTCTCATTCGGCAATGTTTTTCGGTACTAATTGGCCACGGTTTCACGCTCCGCAAGTTATATTTGTGCAACGATTGCTCGACCCCTTAAACGTGCATCTATCCGATGTACGTCCGGTCATTGACAGAGCTTGTTCAGTTGAAATTGAATTCGATGACATTTTCCCGAATAATGCAAAATTACTTCCACATCGCATCTTGGATGGCATATTACAAGACCATCTTCAGAGAATCGGAACAAATGTCGTTATTGCCACCGATGCATCACAGCGCGAGGAAAAGTCAGGTGTTGGAATTTTTAGCCCGACTCTTGATTGGTCTTATTCCGTGCGGCTACCTGATTTCGTGCCCATTTTCGTGGCTGAATTCTTGGCAGTCGTACTTGCGCTGCGCAACTTAAATTCTTCATTTCTGGCAGCCGTGGTTCTCACAGATTCTCTATCCCTCTGTTCCTCGCTCACCGCGAGCATGAACACGCACGTGATAAAGGCATTTCAGGCATTAGTACCTTCGCATTTGAGAACAGTCCGTTTAATATGGGTCCCCGGCCATAAAGGATTGGTCCTCAACGAAGTTGCTGATTCTTTAGCAAAGGCTGCTCTCGGCGGCCCGATTCTACCCTACTTTCCTGCGTCCGCTTATGTCCCGGCTGCTAGGTTTCGTAGGCGAGTCATAAGGGAAGCGTTGAAAGACCCCGCGTTGACAAACTCGACAGATTATTGTCACCTTCTATACCCCTGGCGGAGAACAGTATGTCAAACACGTCAGCTGGAAGTGTCCCTTACGAGGCTACGCTGCCGTGTACCGAGCCTAAATTTCTATGAGCACAGGTCTGGTCGGGCTCCTTCACCACTGTGTACATTCTGCGGAGAGCCAGAGACGATAGATCATTTCCTTTTGAGCTGTCGGCGATTTACCGTGGCCAGGAAAACATGCTTAGAAAACCCCTTGCGAGCTCTTGGAGTAGACCTGTCTACGCCTTTGGTGCTGTCTTTTGGTGCCTCCATTTCTGGATACTGCAATACGAATGTTTGCTTGGCTGTGCAAAATTACAATAATGAAACTGATCGTTTTTAAACAAGCCAAAAATATCGTTATATTTATTCACATACACAACTAACGGTCAATCCAAATTTTAGTCTTTTTCTATTATTCAATTTTTCATTATGTGAATCATGAGAGTTTCCTCCCCCCCCATATTACATCAATTTCGCCATTTCTCTGTGTAGATTACTCCATTCCTAAATATAAAATTTTTTAGCACCCAATTCTTGGCCAATCCCCCACAGTGGGCGTGAGCCATATATTGTCAGGTGAACAACAACAACAACAACATCAACCGACGACGGATTTACTGACGAAAAAAACAACGACGCATTTGCATGTGGGGAAACACACTCACAAAAAGAAGCAGTCAACGCGGACGTCACTCAAGAGAACTCGAGTGCCACTTGCAATACGTTTTTTTTTTCCTTTGGCATGCAAGGCCAGGGAAGGCATGTAATGCCGACATTGCTTGACGTCGCGTTGTTTGGGATTGCCGACTTTCCTATTGAACCTGAAGCCCAAGGGCAATAAAAAAAAAGTCTTCCCTGTGATGTAATATCTTGTTTTGCCTTGTAATGCGCGATATATGTGTTCCGCTGTGTTATAAATAAGGTCACATTACCCGCAAATAAAGTGTTAGTTTGCGCTTCGTTTGTCATTTTGTGTTCCTTCTTGTGTCCTCGTTCTTGTGCGCAACGCTTCAAATCATTATGATTCACCAACAAGCCCAAGTTGCAACCCTCTCAAATGAAATAATGTTTAGTCACGTTCTCGTACCGGGGTGAGAAGTAGCTGGAAAGGTTTTTTAGGGGCGAAGCTCCTTAAGCTGTGGGTCGGTTGTCACGTATAATCGTCGTCGTCGTATCGTGTAACCTACACCACAGTTATGATTTTGTGAAGTGCTCACTAGATGGCGCTGCGGTGCTCGCTTCATTCAGATATGGAACACGTAGTATGGGAATCTGTCCGTCCGTCCGTCCGTCCGTCCGTCCGAGCGCTGCGGTGCTGCTTAGCTAGTACGTGAATTGATCAATAGATGGCGCGGAGGCGCTCGCTGCGTGCGAAGAGCAAAATTAGGCTTGAAGAGAGGCTAAGGAATATGAAAGAGAGTAGGTGGGCAGTGAAGGTCTTCCGCTATTTATATAGAAAGAGCGTTGACACGCAGTGGAGAAAGAGAACTAGGAGGCTCACCAGTAAATATACGACTCTAAGAGAACTGACAACAAAGAGCGTAAAAGGAAAAGTCAGAGAGGCGGAGAAGATTTACTGGAGGGCAGCGATGGAAAAAAACCGACTCTGAATAACTACCGAGAGGGCAAAAATGAAATAAAGAGGGAGGCATTTTATGATAATTCAAGAGGAAGCGCTTTATTGTTTGAAGCGAGATCGGGCTGCCTTAGAACGCGTAGTTATAAAGCGAAATTCAGTAAAGAAGAAGAAAAATGCACATGCTGTGAGGAAAATAGGGAAACGACGGAGCATGTTCTGATTGAATGCGGAAATATCCACCCAGGTGTACGTTTGGGCACGACCCTACAGGAAGCCTTCCCAGGCAGCACAACAATATTGGACCGACCTTCGCACAACGTTGGAAAACATTGGATACAATATTGGAAATACATTGGATTTCGGGTCCCATGCTACACTTTTGACTAGATTAGTCCAATGTTGGATACCAGTCGTATAACGTTGGAAAAATTGGGAAAGAATGGCTTTGGCCAACATTGTCCATCGTTTGTATTTTCAATATTGGTAAGCTTGTATAAACAATGGAAGCTCTAACCATTCTTTCCAGCCTTTATTGATGGCTGTCCATCATTTTTTGCCAGCATACATCGTTGGATGAGGCAGCATTTCTTGCCAGCCTCCTTTATTCGCTGATTCTATATTTTCCCCACCTGTTTTATTGGCTATCATGCATGCGCTTAAATTTGTTTTGCCGAGGCTTCTGGCTCTAGGCAAAAAGCAAGAATATCCACTAAATTGTGGGAGTAACAACAGCTTTATTTTGTACTTAGTATGCATGTATGTATTGCCAGCTTGGGAAATGAATTTCGTAACGTTCACGATGCGTGGTTATGACGATAGCATAAAACAGACATAAATGGTCTATGCACTCGTATGTTAATGGCGAAACGTATCTTTCGAACACATACACACATACAAATAAGCAAAATGTCTTCTTTGTGACACATTTTATTCGTGAGTATAAGAGACATGAGAAGGGATTGAAAAGAAAGTTCTGATAAAATCAACAAATCAATATTCACTGTAAGTTTGAAGTCCATTGTATATAATCAGTCTCGAGAAAACTAAACGCATAAGCACCATAAGCAAAAAGAAGAGGCACAAGAAAACATACGCCTAAACCTATGCGACACGTTTTGGCTTACGTGGTTACGTGGAGCAGCTGAAGCTTGAAAGGTTCTTGAAATGATTCCACGAAACAGCTGAATTGTAGAAATTTAATGCTTCATCAAGTAACACAGCATAAGTGAAAGTTAGGATATGGTGATGTTTTTCTGCATGCAGAATCCGGAACGGAGGGTATGTGGGGACAAACCGACGACTTCGAAAGAACCGAAAACCAGGAACAAGAAATGACCGTTAAAGAGCACAGGGAGAACACGCGTTTCACGCAAGACAAAATTACAAATATGAAAGTCGCACGAACCAAAACAGCTTTGCTAGAACCGATTACTTCATCTGCCGCGACGTATACAACAAAGCCCACCACGTGTGTGTTTACACATAGACAAATATATAGAAAATACGCAGTAATACATGCTATAATAAACCCGGCACACGCCAAAATGAGGGTGCGAGCACAACAGAATACACAATCAGTAAAATAAACGAATGGCTAAAATCGGTACGAAGCTTTCAGGAAAACCTTTAGAACTGTCGCAACACGTCGAGGCTCATCTGTTCAGTTCACTTAAAATGTCCGGTCCAAAGAAGCGCAGGGCTGCCACTTTTTCACTATGCAGAAGTTTGCAGCCGCAAGTTCCGTGTCCGTAGACTACTCAGGTGTTCCGACTTCGTAAACTCGCCAGTTTCAGCAGATACAGCATGCCCGTGCGACACAACCTGTGCGTCCGAAAAAGCTCTGCAGAGTGAAAGCCGCTTCGCCTGCCTCACCCCCAGCTCGCTGCAAGAAAACATGTCAAACAGGTATCCGAAGCAAAACGGATTAGTGCCGCCCACGCTGCTCCCCCCTTCCGCCCCCCCTGCCGTGGTACGCTTCCATGTTCGGCGGGCTCCTGTGCCTGCTGCTCGAGGTAGAAAGATAACAAAGGCTTTTCTTTACCTTCTAACGTTTTGCATATACCGTATTTGCTCATGCATAACTTATACCGTGCTTACTCGCGCATACCACGTAACTCGTGTTTTTTTTTTCTCAATGCATCTAGGAGTTCCATAATGTGCGTAAATTACATGCGAATTTCGCAAATACTTTCAGAATATCGTGTAAGGAATCTTTACGCGTGCTGATCTGAGATGCGTCAAATGAAATGTATCACAAAAACGAATGTAGCTTTCATTCAACAGAACGCGTACCTTAACAGCCAAATGCGTTCGTGGGATACATTCAAGCATTAGCGGATGTGCGACTCGGAATCGTCGTCACTGGTGCTGTCAGCAACATCTCTAAACTCCAGTATCAAGAGCGACTCGTATTCACGTGGCGCAATTATTGTGGCGGCACGGTTCTCAGTTAATCGGCAAACACTATGTTGAAATTGTTTTATAGGGAACGCCAATATGTCGCTATTAAACAATCAAAATGCGACCGGCTATGACGAAGCCTGGGCTACCGAACACTCAGTACTGAAAAAGGACAACACTAGCCTGCGCCACGTGGCACTGGGTGTCATGGGGACAGTATGCAAGTAATATTTTTGCGTAAACCGTACATAAAGTTGGGAGTGCAGAAATTACGCGTGGGCGCTAATTATGCGAGTGCACACGGTACGTACATATATATTAACGTTGTTTCAAATGAAAAAGAGATCATTGCTTCTAATATGTCATGTACTTCACAATGTGGACAACATAGGCGCGACAGTATATTTTACATCTGGACAATATTGTCTCGCGAGCAGCATTGGCTGTCCTCTATTGGAGGCTAACCAGGCTAACATATCCGGATTCATCAATAAAATATTCTCTCTCTCTCTCTCTCTCTATTGGGGAAACCAGACAGAATGTCTGGACAGTATACACAGCCTACCTCTATTATTTTGGAAAGATTGCAATGACAACAGATAAAGTGGCCTGCTATACCATGCACGTGGGCTCGGAAGCCACTAACATGCTGCTGGGCATTTTGGCCCATATGATGGCGTTGTAGATGTAGTTTGCTCAACTTCCAATGTGCAAGTTCTAGTCTGCTTCACACACACCTAGCTAGAACTTGCGCAAATAAACAATTACGTAAATTACAGAGATAATTTTTCCTGCTGCACTGAATGCATACACAATGACCTTTATGAACTCATTTGCGGCACCTAGTCGAGCTAGTGGTCCCTTCATATTGGTAAAACAGGAAAACAATCATGTGTACATGCCACCATGTGTTCCTGCCTCCCGATATATCATGCGTACTTGCAAGTGTTACCAACATTGATGCTACAACTCTTGTGTGCGGACAATATTGTCCGACAAAGAACATTGGAAGTCCAGCATTGGCTATGCAGTGAGATTGATTGGACAATATATACAGCCTGCCGCCATTACATAACCAATATTGATAGGACTATGTAGAAACTGACCCATCATTACCATCTTTGTGCACTGGACGCACCAATATTGTATGCTGAGTGGCAACTATGGCCCACTATTGCGTTCTTTACAGGATGGAAGACCCAATATTGCAAATTGAATGGTTACGATGGGCCACTGTTGGAGGCCTTAATAGATGGAATTTCCAATGCTGGCTTATGAGTGGTATCACAGGGCCTTCATTGGACCTCCGTAAGCCAACAAAAAAACAATATTGGCCCGAGCATCTGTGCTGCCTGGGTTGGGTTTTAGGGCGAACAACGGGAAGCTGAACATAGCCGCGATTGAAATAAGTAAGAGACGGTTAGAATACTGGTGGCAGAAAACTAGAGAGAACGGACAAAAATAATTATAGGGAAAAATATGGACTTTCTGCCATAAGGGGCAGGGAACTGGGCTATGAATTTCCGTTTTTTGCTATAGTATGATGGATTTGAGTGAAGTAAATTTAAAAGGCATGAGGAAAATTTAAAGAGAGAGAGAGGAAAAAAAAGTTCTTAAGTCTTCTTACGAGCCTGGTGGCCCACATGTCACGGCCGTTACAAAGGGGACGCTCATAGCATCCATCCATTCATCATCCGTGCTCAAGTGTGATAGGAGAGCACTAGATGGCGACACACAGTGTTTGTCACGCCTTTGATGATGTACTGGGCAAGATTCACGGCAGATTCACGGTTTTTACCGATGAACGTCCGGAGCTTCGACCACTCATCATCATTCACCTCGTGGATATGCTGTGATTTTTTTCATTTTTTAATTGTTCCTTTCGACGCACTGCTTGGAAGTTCCCTCCGCTGAAGTCAGCGCGGCTGAAACCCCGTGTTCTTTCCTGAAAACCGCGAAATCTCGCAATATGTGGAGTGAGAGAGAGAGATTCTTTTGAAAGGAGGGGAAATTCACATCACAGTCCACGGTAACTGTCTCACGTATGAGGACGCCTCAAACGAAACACCCGCGGGTGTGTTGACGGAACCATAGGTCGGCAGTGTAGGGGAACACTCACTCACACTCACTCACCCAAATTTTTCCAGCATCCGCACTCACTCGCACTCGCACTCACCTCCACTCACACTCACTCGCACTCACCTCCACTCACACTCACTGGCACTCACTCGCACTCGCACTCACTTCCACTCGCACTCACTGGCACTCACTTGCACTCACACTCACAAGCACTCACTCGCACTCGCACTCACCTCCACTCACACTCACTTGCACTCACTCGCACTCGCACTCACTTCCACTCACACTCAAAGGCACTCACTCGCACTCGCACTCACCTCCACTCACACTCACTTGCACTCACTCGCACTCGCACTCACTTCCACTCACACTCATTGGCACTCACTCGCACTCGCACTCACCTCCACTCACACTCACTTGCACTCACTCGCACTCGCACTCACTTCCACTCACACTCATTGGCACTCACTCGCACTCGCACTCACTTCCACTCACACTCACTGGCACTCACTCGCACTCACCTCCACTCACACTCACTTGCACTCACTCGCACTCGCACTCACTTCCACTCACACTCATTGGCACTCACTCGCACTCGCACTCACGTCTATGAAATGAGTGCGAGTGAGTGCGAGTGAGTGCACTCATGAGTGAGTGCGCCGACCTATGCAGGCATCTGCGGCAAATAGAGTGACACGAGTTTTTCCTCCTGGGTAGAATAAACGGCAGCGGTGCCAGTACACTGCGCAGGTTTCACCTGGTCGCCGACCTAACTCGGCACTACGCGCACCTCTTCAGTCGCGCGTACATCTCGAACTGTGAGCGCTGTCTAATGTATCAGAGAATAGAACACATAGTATTTCGCGACTGTCCCCCATTCGTGCCACAGCAGCAGACGGCGGCCACTAGGCTGGCTGATATGGGAGTACAAGCTATAGATGAAAGCTGTATTTCACCCGAAATAGGGGACCATACCGAATTACCAAATGCTTCAAGGTCATTTTTTCAATAGAAATGAACTGGATGCTAGACGTTCGGTACCACTGCGCAAAGTTGCGGATTATGAAAAGCGACTATTAAACTTAGATGCAACTAAAGTGGCTTCTTTTCATTATGCGACTATTAGACCCTTATCATAATCTTCGAGTGCATTTCCCTGCACAGCATATTCGTCCGACTAATGGCGGCCCCTGTCACGTTTCAAGTAGAGGCGAGGTCCCAGTTACCCGTGCTGGGGTTGACTATTGCCAGTGTTTATGTCAAGAGAGCCGGGTCGACATTTTCCGCGTCACAGCACATTGTTTTGCAGAAGTGATCAGCCGCCATAAGTTGGGCTAGTTCGTATCAAGCGTAATGAAATGATTACTGGCGTCCATGTCCCCTTTGCGCAAGCAGTCATGTCTTATATATATTATGTATATACGGATCACTCATTCTTATCCCCATCCTCATGCTTCATCACTCTTCTTCCCCTGTTGCGTTGTCCCCGAAGTAGAGTAGAAGGCCGGGGCGTACTAGATCAGGCCACCCTCTCTACCTGTCTCCAGTGTATTGGACTTCAAGTACGCGAGTATGTAGCTTCATTATGAAACTGAGGTTGCTTCGATGTAACGTTGCTCGCTGTGGCAGATTATGCACTGCATTGTGATGTTGTTCATTATAACGATTATGTTAATATTTCATGCGATATTTTCTTTGAAGGTCACTTTGGTCAGTATTCATTGTCACTTGATTGATGCGTTTGGTAGTCTTTTCAAGCTTGCCTCTTTACTCAGCTGATGTCCTAGGCAAATTTTCACTTTGATACCTGGTCATATTTGAGTTCCTTTGTTCATACTCATTGATTTTATGTGGCGAAGATACTGCATAACATGACTGAAAGCGGCTATCACACAGTCATCCATTATGCTGTCTGTGCTCATATAACAGGATGCGCTGCTCTCATGCTGAGAAATGCATTGTCGTTTGACTTTTTATTATTGTTACTAGTGCGCTTTCTGTAAGCCTCTAGTCGTTAATAAGTTCCAGATATATTTAAATTATTTCTTCTGCAGTTCCTTTTGAATATTGGTGGTTTTATTTTTTCTCATTTTTCTTTTTTTTAAACTACCATAAGTTAGTTTCTCAATGAAATGTTGAATAAAATGTTGTTGACGTCATGATCATTGGCAGTGGGGCCTCCTTGTTAGGCCGCTTGCCAAGAAACTTTCTATCCTTAACTGTAGAAAGATATGTCACTACTGTTTTTAGTAGATTTGCTTCATACTATACAAAGTACAAGCTATATTGATTTTTGTATGCATGACAACTAATTGTGACCTATATGCTAAGACTGATGAAGCCTTCGCAGACAACTGTGTGCCTACCTTACTGCACTATTGCTCTGTTGCACTCAATGCTAGTGCTTTGACCCACCAGAAAAAAAACGTTCCACGCAAGTGCGACATCAGCACTTCTTCCTAGGACGAAAGTATTCAGGTGGGCTGGCACTAACCCCCACTATGCAGCACCTTAAACCTTATGGTGGAGCTGGTAACATAGCGGGTCGCAGCTACTACCATAAGGCAGGGACGACGTCCGTGGATCGTGGGTGCCCCCCAAAATTATTATCCCGTTGACGCCTTCAGAACCACAGAGTTAATGCCTTAGGGGTGCGAAAAATGCCTTGGCGTCATTTGAACCCCTAAGGCGTTAGCTCTGAGGTCAGATTATCATTTATATATTATGAGGGTGGCAACCAGACCAAAATATTGGTGGGCGCGCCCAGTTCCCGAGCACGATTCCTGCTTCTTTTTCAGATTACGGCTAACATTTCAGGAACAGCTTTTTGATGACGCACGTGCAAGTCTTTGAACCGATTCAGAAATCCCGGAAAATGGGATTATTGGAGTCTCCTCGAAGCCGTCGAAAAGACCAGCTTTTTGAAGACGCATGTGCAACGAGCCGGACATCAGACGATATACGACGCATCCAGGACTAAGGCTTCTTATGCGTGCCGTCTGCAACGTTAACGTCTCGGATATCCTTTTCGAAGTCGTCATAAATCCTTTGTATGCTAGCTGGGCAGGAGAGTACCAAGACCGTGGCATGTAAATCAAGCCGCTCATGCCATACGTGTCATGATTTTCATGTTATGACCTGTCATTTATGTTCGTCATGCAGTCATGTTGTGCCATACTGATTTTCGTATACATCCCATTACGAACGGCCCAGGAGAGCACCGAGACCGTTTCAGTAAATCAGTGCATGTCATGATTTTGATATAATTACGTCATTTTATTCGTCCTGCAGTCATATGGCATAGCGATTTTCGTATACAATCCATTAACGAGACGGCCACGGATACATACATACATACATACATACATACATACATACATACATACATACAGACATACATACATACACCTCACACTCATTGGCACTCACACTCACTGGCACTCACTCGCACTCACACTCACTTCCACTCACTCGCACTCGCACTCATTTCCACTCACACACCACTCCTCGCACTCCATTCACTCTTATGCAAGTTAAATGAAAAAAGCCTTGTTATCTTTCTACCTCGAGCAGCAGGCACAGGAGCCCGCCGAACATGGAAGCGTACCACGGCAGGGGGGGCGGAAGGGGGGAGCAGCGTGGGCGGCACTAATCCGTTTTGCTTCGGATACCTGTTTGACATGTTTTCTTGCAGCGAGCTGGGGGTGAGGCAGGCGAAGCGGCTTTCACTCTGCAGAGCTTTTTCGGACGCACAGGTTGTGTCGCACGGGCATGCTGTATCTGCTGAAACTGGCGAGTTTACGAAGTCGGAACACCTGAGTAGTCTACGGACACGGAACTTGCGGCTGCAAACTTCTGCATAGTGAAAAAGTGGCAGCCCTGCGCTTCTTTGGACCGGACATTTTAAGTGAACTGAACAGATGAGCCTCGACGTGTTGCGACAGTTCTAAAGGTTTTCCTGAAAGCTTCGTACCGATTTTAGCCATTCGTTTATTTTACTGATTGTGTATTCTGTTGTGCTCGCACCCTCATTTTGGCGTGTGCCGGGTTTATTATAGCATGTATTACTGCGCATTTTCTATATATTTGTCTATGTGTAAACACACACGTGGGGGGCGCCCCGCCACGGTGGTCTAGTGGCTACGGTACTCGGCTGCTGATCCGAGGGTCGCGGGATCGAATCCCGGCCGCGGCGGCTGCATTTCGATGGAGGCGAAATGTTGAGGCCCGTGTGCTGTACGATGTCAGTGCACGTTAAAGAACCCCAGGTGGTCAAAATTTCCGGAGACCTCCACTACGGCGTCTCTCATAATCAGAACTGGTTTTGGGACGTTAAACCCCACAAATCAATCAATCAAACACACACGTGGTGGGCTTTGTTGTATACGTCGCGGCAGATGAAGTAATCGGTTCTAGCAAAGCTGTTTTGGTTCGTGCGACTTTCATATTTGTGTTTTTGTCTTGCGTGAAACGCGTGTTCTCCCTGTGCTCTTTAACGGTCATTTCTTGTTCCTGGTTTTCGGTTCTTTCGAAGTCGTCGGTTTGTCCCCACATACCCTCCGTTCCGGATTCTGCATGCAGAAAAACATCACCATATCCTAACTTTCACTTATGCTGTGTTACTTGATGAAGCATTAAATTTCTACAATTCAGCTGTTTCGTGGAATCATTTCAAGAACCTTTCAAGCTTCAGCTGCTCCACGTAACCACGTAAGCCAAAACGTGTCGCATAGGTTTAGGCGTATGTTTTCTTGTGCCTCTTCTTTTTGCTTATGGTGCTTATGCGTTTAGTTTTCTCGAGACTGATTATATACAATGGACTTCAAACTTACAGTGAATATTGATTTGTTGATTTTATCAGAACTTTCTTTTCAATCCCTTCTCATGTCTCTTATACTCACGAATAAAATGTGTCACAAAGAAGACATTTTGCTTATTTGTATGTGTGTATGTGTTCGAAAGATACGTTTCGCCATTAACATACGAGTGCATAGACCATTTATGTCTGTTTTATGCTATCGTCATAACCACGCATCGTGAACGTTACGAAATTCATTTCCCAAGCTGGCAATACATACATGCATACTAAGTACAAAATAAAGCTGTTACTCCCACAATTTAGTGGATATTCTTGCTTTTTGCCTAGAGCCAGAAGCCTCGGCAAAACAAATTTAAGCGCATGCATGATAGCCAATAAAACAGGTGGGGAAAATATAGAATCAGCGAATAAAGGAGGCTGGCAAGAAATGCTGCCTCATCCAACGATGTATGCTGGCAAAAAATGATGGACAGCCATCAATAAAGGCTGGAAAGAATGGTTAGAGCTTCCATTGTTTATACAAGCTTACCAATATTGAAAATACAAACGATGGACAATGTTGGCCAAAGCCATTCTTTCCCAATTTTTCCAACGTTATACGACTGGTATCCAACATTGGACTAATCTAGTCAAAAGTGTAGCATGGGACCCGAAATCCAATGTATTTCCAATATTGTATCCAATGTTTTCCAACGTTGTGCGAAGGTCGGTCCAATATTGTTGTGCTGCCTGGGGTAGTTCCTCCTCGGTCTGCCGCCACTCCGCTGCGCGTAGATACATATGTACAACCACAGCCGCTACGTAGAACTGCCGTGATACAACACACAAGGATCCTATCCCCCCGCGTGTTTGTTAATCGGCGCGCCAGCACGAAGGCTCGTGCCTCGGGCCTGCGACGTTGCTCATCGTGCAGAGGAGATAGGCTCGCTTTCTTCAACCGCGGAATGGGCTTCGCTCTTCCTCTCCGTGCGCTTGCGCGCTATAGTCTGTTTCAGGAGTTCCGTGCAGCAGCGCGGAAGCCACGGGCCCCCTTCGGCTAATCACGAGAGCAAACACATGCTAGTCATTTGAAGGAACGATTGTATTTCACTCACGTAGGTTCTGTACTTGTGTAGGCGTGTATCAGCTCGGATCCCTGTACTCATCAGTTAGTTGACCTGCTAGAAAAAAAAATCCAGGGTAAGGCTGTACGATTTGTCTTGGGAAATTACGACAGCAGCCTCGGTGTCACTGAAAATAAGCGCGCACTTCACTGGGAGGATCTAAAAGACAGAAGGCCCTGAGACTGAAATTCTTTCACGGCGTCTATTATTCAAAAACAGGCATAGAGAGAAACAAATACATCGCATTGGCATCATATATTTCGCGTAGAAGGGACCATACCTTGAAAGTTCGCGAATTTTTTTAAAGGTGACACTTTGCGTTATTTTTTTTTTGTAGGACCACGAGCGAGTGGTATTCTCTTCCGTCAAACATTGTTGAAACACAAAGTAATGATGACTCTTACCGCGCTTAGCGTGCAGGAATGAATGACTGTTGATTTAGTGATGTATAACCCCCCCCTGCTGTAATGCCTGCAAAAGGCGATGCAGGTGCGAAATAAATAATGTATCCCTCCGCGCCATGTCATCTGCCAATTGTGGACGTTGCAGTGGCAGGAGCCACCTTGTTGGAGGACGGAGTGGGCTAGCAGGTGCGTGCAACGACTCCGAAACCGGAAGGGCAGTGGGGGGGGGGGGGGCGGTCGCCCCCCTAGCATTTTTCCAGAGGGGGCAGCGCCCCCCCCCCGCACACACACACACACTTTACGACCGTTTACGCTGAAATCGATTTTTCGACAAGAATTTTCAAGCTGGTGGTTGTGTGATTCAGTGCTTTCCAAAGCTCTGGACAGCACAACCACGCGGGTTGCGCAGGTTTTTAGCACTTCCGAAATTTTCAACCATTCTTAAAGTGTATGCCAATGTAAAATAATAAAAATATATAAAAATGTAATGTAAAATATATAAATGTAAATATATAAATGTAAAATATATAAATACAATGTAAATATATAAAAATTATTTCACCTAAACTGAATTAAATTATTATTAATTGGTGTCATTAAAATTACTAATTAATAATACATATTATGTGAATTAAATAAATGAGAATCGATAAATATTGAGAACAAATAAATAATAAACATAAAACAAAGACGACAATACGTGCCCCCCCCCCCCCCCCCGAAAGTCTTCCGTAGTCCCTGGGTGCGTGTCCGAACAATGACATATCGTCTAGCCTCGGAAGAATTATGCACTACATGGCCTCGTAGCCTTGGCTGTGCTGCACGGAACTCCTGAAACAGACTATAGCTCGGCGAGAAAAAAGGACAGGTCAAAGCGAGTCGGGGAATTGTTTGGGGTATGTCGTTCTGGGAAACTGAGTGGCACTTTTTTTTTCTGTACCAAGGACGAAGACCAGCACGTTAATGTGACAAGCCCTTGCGCTAAGGCCTAGTCCTTTTTTTGTTTTTGCTTTGTTTTTTTTTTCTTTACCGCTGGTCAGACGACTGTGGACAGACGGCTCGCATATACGTGCCCTGTGTCAGAGGCTGCGGTATGGTATTTTTCCTTGATCGTCACAGTGGCTTTGAACTGTTGAAAAGGGAAAAAAAGAGATACGACACGCACCGTCTAGCTGGATAGACATTCTACACTGCAAGTCGCTGGTTAAGATGCGCGAAAATATGTCAGTACTAGAATGAATGAATGAATGAATGAATGAATGAATTGTAATCATAATTGAAGTGGGTATGTGCGTTACCTCACCACTTCAACAGAGGTAACAGGAAACATAAGATACACAGAAGACATCTCAAAAGAACTAGTATTTTCAGGCCCTGACTCCGAATATAAAACATTTGTCAGGAATATTGAAAGGGTCCTTGCAGAATTTTTTCACCATATTCAGAAAACGGTTTCAGTCGCTAGCGGGGGTTCCTTTTTATTGCGTGTTCTTATAAGAACACGCAATAAAGATTTTACACTGCACGCACAAGGGAATTTGCAGCTTGGTTTCAAATACAGCTGGGCATCCCCTGCTCATTATAACAAATGACGTCACAAAGGGAGCCGACTACACGTTGCTCAACTTTTCTTTTCCTTTTCGTTGTTCATAAACATGCGTACACATAGCTTTTCTTCTTTATTTAGTGAACTCAGAATGAACAAACAAAGCATTGCAGAGGCTCTTTCAGCGATCATGAGATGCAGCTGAGTTCTGCCTCAAGCGACGTGTATGTGCGCTTCTTGCGACCTCGTTTGAAAGGTTAGGCAGTTTCCAGCTGCATTTTAAACAGAATTGCTAGTCCCCCGGTGCTTGCAGTGCATTGATATTTGGCTCGCATGGCCTCCACGATGATTGGCATTGTTTTCTGGCAATGTACAAAAAATCAAGCCACTTCCGCGCCAGTGAAGTCGGGAGTAAACAGCGAAGCTGGCAAGCAAGCGCCACCACCTTGCGAACCCATAGAGTTCTTTCATCTCTACGTCTTTCTTTCTTTCTTTCTTTCTTTCTTTCTGTATTGCACTCTGCTCCTTTGCCACCCCGACCTGCCGGCTATGGCACTAGGCTGCTGATCCGAAGGTCGCGGGATCGAATCCCTGCCGCCGCGGCAGCATTTCGGTGGAGGCGAAATGTTGAGACCCGTGTACTGCGCGATGTCAGTGCACGTTAAATAACCACAGGTGGTCGAAATTTCCGGAGACCTCCTTTGCGGCGTCTCTCAAAATCAGTGGTGTTTTTTGGGACGTAAAACCACATAAATCAATCAATCAGTCAGTCAATCCTTTGCCACCCCTTGCTACACTATACTAGCTGTACATGGCTCTGATATGGTTTACCCTCTCACTTCCTCCATTTCCTCCTCATTCCCCTCATCTTCATGTCTACACCAGTCCTCACCCTCTCCTCCCCTTTCTCATACCCTTGCTATACTGTTATGTGGGGTTTAACGTCCCAAAACCAGCTCTGATTATGAGAGACGCCGTAGTGGAGGGCTCCGGAAATTTCGACCAGCTGGGGTTGTTTAACGTGCACTGACATCGCAGAGCACACGGGCCTCAACATTTCGCCTATATTGAAATGCAGCGGCCGCGGCCGGGATTCGATGCCGCGACCTTCGGATCTGCAGCCGAGTGCCATAACCACTAGACCACCGTGGCGGGGCCCTTGCTATACTATACTATGCATGGCTAGGCTTTGACACATACCGGCTTTCTGTGGACCATACCCGTCGAGTCTTTTTGCGTCCCACACCGGCCTAGCTTAACCATCTCCGCTGGTAAAAGTGTTGTAGGGCCTCTTTAATAGTCGTGTGTGGGGTCCCGACCTGCTGTACTCGGAAAGCGAGATGTATATGCAGACTGCGAAGGTCTACGGTGCTCCATCTATTTCGTTTATCCGTTTTGTTTCCTCTAACGCGCGCCACTTTTGTAAACACTTACGTCCCCTCCCCCTTTCTTCTTTTCTTTTTCTTTTTGTTCGCCACTGTCTAGCCTGTATTCTGTGCACTCGTGCAGGCCGTGTGATGCGTGCAACCGATAAGTTGACTGCCAAAGGAAACGGAAGCGCAGATGAAACATTAGCAGCACACGTACTCGGCTGATGCAAGGCTGGTGTGCATTTACTTTGAAATATCTTGGAAAGACCGTCCTCCCGCAGTGCACGCGTGTGGGTTGGCGGTGGTAACATTAGTGTTGATGATCAGAATGGCCTTTTTTTTATCATGTTCCCAGGGACTCCGCAACCGAGGGTGCACGTGCAGGGGGGCGGTCGCCCCCCCCCCCTTAATATTTTCCGCGGGGGGAGGGGGGGCAGCGAATAGAACGGCCTGTTTAACGGCAGGAATTGAACGGCGTGTTGTGCGGTCGTGTCTGGGACCGCTTCAGCTCCGATCCATTTCGTAAGGTGATCAACGGCGACGAGAATATATCTGTTGCCGTTTTTCGTCTTCGGAAAGGTGCCGACGTGGTCTATTCCTATTATTTCGAATGAAGCGGTAGGTGGCTCAAAGTTCTGCACTGCATGGTGTTTTGGGAGCGGCGCAAGACACTTTGCGGAACTGACACGTTGGACATGCCGCGACATAAGCTTTGACATCCTTGTCCATGTTCCTCCACCAAAACCGCTCGGAGGGCCCCGCATATGTTTTCGAACTGCCGATGTGCCCGGTCTCCCAGTAACTCCCTCTCCCCCCCCCCCCCCTGCCGGTGGGGAGATGCTATGGGACAAATGCACAGCTGCAGTGGGGCATGTGCTCAGGATAAAGCTAGCGAAAGAAGAAGAGGCTGACGATGTGGAATGGCGGAGTTCGGAAGCCATTGTGCGTGATGCGAGCCAACCGGTGTGTGCGAGCCAAGAATGTCGTGGCAGTGCTACTCATTGCTGCTGTCTACGCTTGTGGAAAGACGGTGGGCCAACGAGACGGTTCAAGCCCAGGCAGCTGTCTAACGAAGCTCAAGCGTAAGCGCTGGCGCAACGCAGACGCCCCGACTTCGTCTTCTACAACTTGCATCGTTCCCAAGGATATGCCTTTGCCGGACGCCGTCGACGACAGGGCGTACTTGGCGGGGGTCAATGAGAGAGGCGAGGCGGAGGAGTCGCGGCGGCAGCCCGCGGCCCACATCGTGGTTCTTGCCTGCGGGATTCATCGATGCCGCGTCGGCACCCGCCTCTTTTCATCTGCAAGCGGCCTGCCAAGAGTCGCGAGATTGCGGATTCGTCCACGGTCCGAGACGTCGACGGTTCCTCGTGCGAAGGCGACGACAATCAGCTGGAGCTGCACTTGAGCAGAGTGTTTTCCGCTAAGCCGGTAGCCGACCCGCGCGCCACGTCCCTGCGGCGAACGTTCAAGAGACAACGCCTGCGCAGCCGGGCCCGTCGAACGACCCGTGCGGAGCTCGCCTACGATGAACGAGACAAGGACAGCTTGAAACCGATGCACGGCCTAGGGTTCAAGGAGGAGCAGGCATGGAGTGTCAAAGACAAACACCAGGTCGTGGTGACCGACGAGGCGCACGAACCAAGAAACCTCAGAGAGTCTCCAAACTCTCCTCCCATCGTGCCGCCCTGGACGGAAGACCTACCGCAGCCGGAGTTCGTGAAAGACTTGCAGCGCAGTCACTCTTTCGGGGCTCGGTTTAGCGACAGCCTCTGTTCGACAACGGTAAGTTTGGCGTCTGCCGAACTCCTGTATGTTGACGGGGCTGCCATTCATTGCGATGCCGCTCAAGTCACTCCAGGTGAGGCCGTTCCAAAAAGGGCGCCAACGTCATCGAAAACATTTCCGAGCGATGATGGGGAACCGGCGAATATTGCTCGCGTGCAGGACTTCAAAAGTCCGCTGAAGAGTTCTTCGACAAGCATGCGGCATAG
Organism: Hyalomma asiaticum; assembly: GCA_013339685.2. NCBI lineage: Eukaryota > Metazoa > Arthropoda > Arachnida > Ixodida > Ixodidae > Hyalomma > Hyalomma asiaticum. Next base: position 94,955,639 of record CM023487.1, read on the forward strand.
TTCTAGCCATTCATCCATTACTGATGAGAAGCTAGATGCAACCATCATCGATAGTTCGTCGAAAGCAGCCTCGAGGACCGACTCTGGCGTTGCCGTCATGACTGCGGACGTGCCCAAGACATCGGGTGACGTCGCATCCACTTGTGTGATGCCATACGGAAAGATCCTTGCTTCGTTCACAAATATGGAGGCGGCATCGAGCGACCGTGACGATACATCCCGAGAGACTGCAAGGGCTCTGCTTGTCATCTATGGTTCGGACGAAGGCTCGATTCCATCCTCTGGATCAATGCCACTGTCCTTCGTCTCTTCCAACTCGAGCTCCGATCCGGTGTGCCGTATGACCGACCTGACCAACCTGCCGACGTTGCAAACCAACGTGGCGGCGGCGAAGAACGAGATGGGTGATGGCAGCGTCGTGCTCCGTTTGCGTTACCTCGACTGACATCGTCGGCGACGCAAACGGAGAGCTCTCGTCAACCTGAGTCGTCGCTCACCGAGCGCGGCATTCAGGCGCAGGAACTTGCTGAGCGGCCGTGTCGTTCTGGCTGGCCGCACCATTTGAAGGCCCGAAGGAGTGACATCGGGCCTCGTGGAACCACGAATCGCCCCTGGACTGAGGACATCAGGAACGTAGTCATGCAGGGTAACAAGGACTACCTCCATCAGCACGCGAGGCGGCGTCACCTGGCCAAGTCAACAACCACTCCAGACGAGACGCAGTGCGTGCTCTTCAAGCTTACTGACGAAGTGCAGCCCGATGCTACGTCTTCTTCGGTGGCTCCCGAGGTCATCCGGAGCACGAACATGTGCAGCGAATTTACTCGGGAAGGCTGCGAGTCGACACAAGAGCTCCGTCAGAACACCGTTTCATCGGTGAGGGACGTTCGTACGGTGGCCTCTGACAGCAGTTTTGAGCAGCCGCTCAAACCGACCGAGTTGATCTTGCTGCAGCATCCGGAGGTCAGCCTCGGGGGGCTTCGTTCCCTTTTATCTTCCTGTGGCTAGCAACGCTCAGGATGGAGCAGAGCGCCGTCGCATGTCGCTGGAACCTAGCACCGTGTTAGAACCGGCACTTCAATTGAACACTGGTCTGGAGGACAGCGCGGTTGGGCCCATATGCGAGAAAACATGCACCGCCAATTCGTCCCCTGCCGACCGCGAGCGCCAACTGGGGCGAGAAGGGGAAGAGAGAGACTGCGGAAACCGCAGTGGAGAGGGTGACGGAAACAGATGCTCTTGTCGGGGCACCGCAAGCCTCGCAACCCGTCATTTTTCTGCCGAACTGCTCCGTGGTCATACGCCTTCCGGGTGGAACGATTCGGACTGTGCATCAGGGGCAGCCATTGCCTGCGATTACGCCGCCGTGATCCTCTTCCTCTCGTTCTTCCCCCGGCTTGCTCTTCTCTTCATCGAGTCTGTCATGCATATATTACGCACCGTTACAATACGCCAATGTGAAATAAGACAGGATGCAAATATGTGAAATTTAATACAGCTAAAGTGTATTGAAACATTACATGATGTCACTAAAACTACTAATTTATACTATATTGTGCGCATTTTAAACAAACTATAATCGACAAATACTGAGAATAAATAAATAAAGCATACAAGGAAAACAGTACTTGCCCCCCTCCACCCCCAAAAGCGTTCCAGTGTCCCTGCATGTTCCCTTTGCTATAGGTGCTATAGCTGTCTTTTATGTGTAACGTTATGGGGCCCTGCAACACTTTTTGACTGCAGCTAGAAAATGGTGCCATTTGGTCGTTGAGACTCCTCTTGTGAACTCGTGAGCCAAATATTAGTGCGTTGCAAGCACCGACTACTACGACGTTTAACCTTTGTTGTTCTGGAAGATACCTACGTTCGCTTTATTCGTTTAACTCGGTACGAACAAATCGACTATTACCGGAGAATATTCCTGCGATTGTAGAATCGCTAATACTTCAAGCGATCGATTCCACGTTCCTTGTGACATCACGTGTTGAAAGAACAGTACGCGGTTTGCAGCCGCATTTGAAAACCGTATTGCGTATTCTTCTGGTGCGCACGGCGCACTAATGTTTGGCTCGCGTGTTCACAGGAGCCGTGCACCACTGACGGCCACCGTTTGCAAGCTATAGTATGTTTAAGAAGTTCTGTGCAGCACTGTGATCGCTGCAGGCCTCTTCAGCCAATCAGGAGGGCGAACGTCATGTCAAGCGTGTCCTTCCGCGGCTTGTCATCTGCCAGTGGCAGGCGCTGAATTGGCAGCGGCAGCCTTGGAAGGAGGAGGAGGAGGATGAACTGGGGCTCCCTTTTGGGCAGTAGCGACTCGCAGGTGCGTGTCCGAACAATGGCATTTCGTCTCGCTTCAAAAGAATTCTGCGCTGGATGTCCTCGGAGCCTCGGCTCTGGTGCGCGGAAGTAGTGAAACAGAGTAGATGTAAAAAGCAGTTTTGCGCATTGCGACCCTAGAAAAAGGCATGCGTGACAGGGTGCGGCAGAAAGTCAGGTGGGCAGATGAGACCAAGAGGATAGCAGGGGTAACTAAAGTCCCTAGATCTTTTTTCCGTTTTTAAGTAGCGAAAGCTACCTCCTCTCCCAGCATTCCTCTCGCTGAAATCCCTGGTCGCAGCTATGTTCTTCCTAAGCACGTGGAGCGGAGCACGCGCGCGCAGATAGCGTCCGGCCATCAACATACGCGTTGTTATCACTTATGATAGTGGACGTGCCATATGTTAGGAAGCGCCGGCTGAAACGCGCAACTTTGTTAGAGGTTCTCTCGTTGCAGCGTTCAAATAACAGCTTTAGGAAGAACATGCATGTAAAAAGCAACGCCGACCAATCGATGCGCCAGCGGCACCATCAAAGCTTTTCGCTACTTAAAAAAAAAACGGAAAAGATATCTTGGGACCTTATGGATAACGTGGTCGCAGTTAGCACGTGGCTAGGTTAATGAGAGGTTTATGGGAGATGCCCCTGCCCTCCAGTGGGTGAAGACAGGCCGAGGATGGTGATGGCCGCCTTGACGTAAACATAGAGGGCAGTGTCCCCTGTGGACATTGGAGTAGTCCGCGCGCAGCAGTGGCACGTACTGTACGAATATCAATACTGATATTACAGCCCTTACCCACGCGTGTGGGTTGGCGCTGGTAATATTGTTGTTGATGACGAGAATGGCCTTCTTTTTTCTCATGTTCCCAGGGACTCTGCAACCAAGGGTGCAGGGGGGGAGGGGAGTGGGGGGGGGGGCGCCTCCCACACTTTCCGACCGTTTAGGCTGAAATCAATTTTTTCATATTAATTTTCAAGCTAGTGTTTGTGTCGTCCCTTTGGAAAGCACTGGACCACACAACCACGCGTGTCGCGCAGTCTGCGCAGGTTTTCAGTACTTCCGAAATATACAAACATTTTAATACGTAGCGGCCTTCCACAACTGGAACAAAGCAGAAACCAACAGAATTAACGCCCTAATAAGGAAAGTTTATAAACAGGCCTTAGGCATTTCGGAATATGCGAGCACGGACCTACTCCTAACATTAGGAATGCACAACACTCCAGAGGAGATAGCCGAAGCCCAACGCATCTCGAAACTAGAGAGACTGTCCGCGACGAAAGCGGGCAGAAGCATATTGGTAAAACTGGGTATCACATACCACGTTCAGCACGGCGAGAAACGAGACATTCCTAAACCAATCAAAACCCAACTCGTGATCAATCCACTCCCCAGAAACATGAACCCGATCGCTAACAGCGAACGCAGACGTCACAGAGCGAAAGCACTGCTAAAGACGCACGGCACGAGTGACAAATCCTTATTTGTGGATGTGAGCCCGTACGCCAAGCAGAGAGCACATGCCGCAGCGGTGGTCGACGCGACCGGAAAATGCGTAAGCGCATGTACAGTCCTAACATCTCGAATAGAGGAAGCAGAAGAGGTGGCCATTGCCATGGCCCTCACCTCGATTAAACATACCCAGGCAGCACGCAACGTAGGGCCGATATTGGTTTTATGGCGGCAAAGTTCGGCCCATCCACGGCCTAACGTTGCCGACAGCAAGTCAGTATCGGCTAAGCCGCCGTCAATGTCTGGCAACGTCGGGCTACTATAGCCGCTGCCCCGCCGATATCGGCAGGCCGTCGACTGTGATCGGCAACATGGGGCCGCATATGCCGCGTTACTGCCGACATCGGCTGAGGCGATGGCTTTCAGCGGCAACAGTGGCGCCGATTTTGCCTTTCTACAGACAATATGGGCTGGCCGACGCCATTTGTCGGCAACACTGGGCCAAGTATGCCACCTTAGAGCCCCTGTCGGATGAGCCGATAACTTTCTCCGGCAAATATGGCGCCGATTTTGCCGCTATTTGTCACCACTGCTGCTGTAACAAAGCAGCTATGGGTGAAACTGCAGCAGCAGCCCAAGAAGCAGACCAATGGAACTTGGCACTTACCTTTCACATTCCCTTGGAAATTTCTAAGCATCTGGTATAACAATACAGGGTAAACCGGTATGGGCTTGTTACAATGCTCAAAACTGGTGACAATGGCGCCTGAAGCAGGTGTCCGAAGCCGCTATTGCTCATAATGAGAAAAAGTCCATACCCCCATCTCACCTGAATGAAAACTAGCAATCTTTCAGTAATGTTTATCTCCCTCTCTCCACGCCTGTGCCATTTGAACCCAGCCCAACAGGAGTAGTAGCACCCACCCCCGATTCTGGGCCTTATATGTTGTCAGTCGTCAGCTATGGTTCTATCGACAAAGACTAGGGGAATTGGGGGGGCGGGGGAGAAAATACAGAAGAGCAAGGAGATGACGACGGCAAGGAAGGAGAGGATGCAGATGACAAATGATAAGTAAAAGAATTTGAAAAAGAAAACAATGTAAGAGGAAGAACAAGAGGGGGGAGGAGAAGCAGGAATGGAAGAAGACCTAAAGAGAATAAGAAGAGCAGATGCAGGAAAGCTTACACTGTCACTGTGCTGTGTTCTTTGCGAAGGCCTGAGAGTCTTCTTACAATGCTGCCCTAACTTGTCCCAGTGGCTCATTAAAGAAATTCTGCGGACATTGTGCAGTGGAGTTTTTCCTCTGAAAATGCGCACCTATCAGGTTCACGGTACCCACCATTGGTGATTACTTCTCTATGCAAGTTACTTCAAGCAGTAAAACCTTTGCCAAGACAAAGAAATGGAAAAGACATCAACAGAGTGCAGGCGATTGCTTACCCACAAAGGTTGTTATGCAACATCAAAAAAGAAGCATCAAAATTCAATGTGAATGTTGTTTTTGTGCCCCAAACAAGCTCTCAAAGGTGTGTTCTCCAGACAAAGTGGCTAAAGTGGGCAAGATGCACAGGAACAAGTTCAGCACTTGCCAGTCGCACAGAGCAGCTTGGTTGCAGCAGACAAGAAAACCTGGCATCCTACGAGCAAAGTGACAATGTAGGTGGAGACATGGTATGTCCTCGAGGCACGGAGAAGGCAGAATTTGAGGAGACGAATCTGCTAGGCTGTGGCAGCGCGCGCCATGGCCCATTCATGAAACGGTTTGCAAAGGAGGAAATTGAATTTTCTTTGCATCACGACAGATGAAACTTCCGACAAGTGGTCATCTTTTACATGTCATCCAATGGGTGCAATGCATAAAAACTGCGATACCGTCTCACATATTGCAAATATTCTCGGTTTTCTGTCTGCAGCATCAATAAGTAAACCCTGCCGGCACTTTGGCTGTAGTTTGTAATAAATAATCACTTCAATATGTTCCATACAGCACTTGTAATGAGCTGCATGTAGTGGCTCCAGTGCAGGTGGCACCTGCCGCTGTAAGTCCCTCGTTTGCATGTTGTGAATAGGTGTGGGTAAATGGCCTTGGGAAGAAAAGGCGTGCAGGATGCTGCATATTCTTTGTGATCTGCTGACTTTATAACTCTCATGGGCTTCTCAGACTTTTAAGTGCACTTTTCGTGCTGCAACAAAGGCTTGCGCTCTCTGGGATTTCCACCAGTGCCATTTTAGGATCGGACAGAAATGTGTTGTGCCAAACTACAACAGCAGCGCATCCAGCAAAGTGAAGCCGATTACTTTCGACGTTCCCAGTGGCTCGATGAAAGTGGAGGCATGGGCTTGTACAATACCAAGGAAAGGTCGAGAGCTCATGCCCCATAACTACGTTTGCTAGAAGCATTTCTCAAACAGTGAAATGGAGACGCAATGAAGGTGATCTCTATGTCACAATGTAGTCACAATGTAGTGACGCAACATGCAGGCTTCGACACAGGTGATTGCAGCTCCTTATAAACTTGTGATGCTAGTTGTTACATATCCACACCATAGATTCCACGACGGAGATCCGTGATATCGATGTTCACAAAACAAACTATTCCACATCATGCAAGCACACACGCGCACGCACACACACGCACACACAGAGAGGCGTCATTTTTCGCGGCTTTCAAGATGCGAGTTTTCGGTTAGATGCGTGTTGCCGCGTTCGGTCACAACACAAACTAACCGTATTCCGTGCACAGACACACGCATATACATCATTTGCAGATCCATAAATGTGGGCTTTGGTTAGATGCCGGCGTCGTCCGGTTCGGAGGCACTACAGTGTAGTAGGCACTTGCGAGCAAGATACACGAACCATTCGTTGACAACTTGATGCTGAACACGGAGGATCATGCTTCGCGCACACGACGACTTCGAACAAGAATACGCGGACCCTTCCTACGCGGCTACATCCATGGCGCAAAGTTTTTTTTTCTTCACGACGCGGAGCAGCCGAAGCAGCTGCTGTGCCGCTGCGCTGCTGCCACCGCTATTTTCACGTCTTTACTCGGGAGCCGCTGTTGCGCACACCAAAATAATTTACCCACTTGCAGCCGTTTTTAAATTATAATACATGCATGTTCTTCAATCCTGTAAAACAAAAGTTATTTCCAGTTCCAGCTGGATTATTGAACTGGAAATTCTTCCCAGCTGGAAAATTTTCCAGTTGGACAGGACTTTTTCCACCTGGAAATGGAACTGCTAGTCCAGCTGGAAATGGTTCCTTTTCCAACTAGAAGTTGACCCTTTTCCAGCTGGAAAATGGACAATTTCCAGCTGGAATATCTCATAATCAAGCTGGAAATTGCTTATTTTCCAACTGGAAAATGAATGATTTCCAGCTGGAATATGTTCCAATTCAAGCTGGAAATTGCTTATTTCCCAGCTGGAAATAGTTCCTTTTCTAACTGGAAGTTAATCCTTTTCCAGCTGGAAAATGAACAATTTCCAGCTGGAATATATTCGTATTTAAGCTGGAAATTGCTTATTTTCCAGCTGGAACATGTTCCATGTTAGCTGGGAATCCCCTTCTGGCAGCCAGAAAATGCTTTTTTTTATAGCTGGTGAGCCTTCTGGTTCTAAATAGAGGTGTTTCCCAGTTCAAAGAAAAGCAATTGTCATTTGGAGTCTGAGCTGCCAAACTGGAAATGTCCTTCTAACAGACTGCATCAGAGAAAGTTTCACAGGGCCAATTATGTTTGGCTCTTTGATGGAGTACTTGTCTATCAAGCAATAGAAGGGCGTACAGCTGGTTGCTTTGACAGAGCACTCAAGCTGGAAATGGTTCCCATAGATAACAAAACTCCAGCAGTCATAAACATAGAATATGTATGACAAGATATTTACAAAATGACTATTATTCAGTCAGCATGGTGGGAGGCGAAGCTTCCTCTTCACATCTTGAAATTTTTCGCCGAGTGTTCGGGGTACAGCCCGTTCTGCAGTGCTGATGTCTTGTTGGTGCACTTGGCCCCAATGCCTCAAGCAATCTACAACAAAAGCAATGTTTCTCAAAATGAACATAGGGACTGGTGGAAGTATGTACACTCCATAAGAAAATATAAGCACAAAACCCACCATACACAACCTTCACCTTTGCAGGTGTCAGCTGTTTTGAAGGCTGTTCAGCAGTGCCACATTTTGTTGGTGCAAGTCGAACCGCTGACACTTCTCTGTGCCAAGGCTTGACTGCCCCAGATAACCTGGGCAGCATCCCTAACAAGGATGCTAGGCTTCTTGTTTCCAAATAACTTTTCCGCTTGCTCGGGCATAATAAATATCCCATCTGACAAGTGGAACTGGAACAAAGTAAAAAACATAACCTTTTAGTGAAGCATAGGGACCGAACATGTAGAAGGGTGCTCAAGGCTACAGCTACTAAAAGAACACATGAATGTCAAGACGAAGCTTTCTTTGAATTTCGGTGCTAATGATAAACAGCCATACTTACTCGTCCATCTGAAGTGGCAGCAAAGTTGCCAACGTTGCTACCACTGTTGTCTGGTGCTGGCAATTCTTGCACTGCAACAGCAAAATGAGACACACAATAAGTACATTTAACATTGGCTAATATCAAAATATAGTTAATTATTTTGTATACATTTACCATCTTCTGCAGCAACAGCCGGTTCGTGGGGCACATCTGCAGCACAATCCTTGGGTGCCTCTTGCACATTTTGGCGACTGTCGCCTGTATAGTAAAAAAAAGTTGTGTGCAGCTGGTCAGCATACATTTGCAATTAATACAGGTGCATTTAGCAGGTGCATTTAGCACTCTTACAGCCAGTGGCCGTTTGAGCATCTTTCTCTCGTACCAAAGGCAACAGAACTGCTGTTGGCAGTCTGCTGGCTCACACCTGTGTAATGAAAAGGTTCAAATTATACCCGTGACTGTACACGTGTTTGTTTGATTTGTTTATGTGCCTGTCTGGAAAAAAAATGTTCTGATTTTCTTTGGCCTGAATGCTGTTATGAGATGCAAATGTATGTGCAGCAATTACCTATAATGCTCACGTGCAAAGCCATCTCAATCCTGTCATCAGCACACTTGACAAAAACCATTGATACACCAGTACTGTGGAAACTGCAAAACACATGTTGAATAATAGTGCAAACCCAGTACAAGACTACATATAGTTATATAATTTATGTTATTGAATGTTGCAGGAACGTAGCTTCAGATGTGTAGATTTGCACTTAGATAGACAGATAATGAAGACCCTCATAGTGGACAGTGTTACAGCCATATTTGCTTATCTTCACCTTGCTCTCTCTGCATTCTCAGGATCTGTGCAACTAGAAAAAGATACATGGTCATTGTGAGACAGGAAATGATACACTCAACTAATAAAAAAAAAGAAGTAATGCTTACAGTTGTCCAGTTGTGCTGCAATTTTTTCTTCAAGGAACTCTATGTGTTTCTTTAATGTTGCATTATGTTCTCGCTCTATTCTGCACTGTGCCTTCCCATATTTTGTGTCCTTTCGTGCAGCCAGGAGCTCCTTTTCTGAAACCAGCGATTCGTCATCTGAGTCGCTGGTTTCTGCAAGATGCATCCTTCTGACCTGTGAAAAAATTTTAATTGACTGTAACTGTTTGCATGCCGACTTTTCACAGCTTGATAACACTAACAAGATTGCAGTATGCACAGTCAATCTATGTGGTAACAACAGCATTGCTGACGCTCTCTATATTGAATCTTCTGTATTGTCAAGTTGCAATCTCTTACTGTAGCAACTTTATAACCATAATGTCTCATTAAACTTTTAAAGGGACTGTAATAGAGCAGAAAATCAGAAGTGATGTGCATGCCAACATAGGCAGTAGAGTCATTGTGATAATGTTTGCAAGTTAGCATGCTATGAACGCATCAAAACCCTGCAGTACAAATAGGCACACAACATACTTCTCTTCTACATACTTGCGGTCCTCGTGATTGTTTGGTGAAGGTGCGGGATGTTGGCAAAGGTACCGCAATCTCCTCCTCAGCTTGGCGAGCAGAACCAGTACTTTTCAAGGCATGTGTCACATGCTGTCGGAGCACAGCCTCGTACTGCTGCTTTTTTGATATTAGCTGATTTGCCTGCTTGGCCTTTTCCTGCTAAAATAAATGATAATACTGTAAATTGCTGACACTGCCGAAAACTTAGTAATGTTCACAGGATTCAAAATCACAAAGAAATGCGTGCATGTACTTGTCTGATGTTTTTCTTTTTCGATGCCACATATTCAGACAAGGGCAGGTCTTCTATGTCCGACAGTCTGATGGGTGGTACTGGCACTCTTTTGTTTTTTGTCTCCCTTGCCATCTCTTCCTTTGTGGCTGAAATTAAGGGAATGAAACAAACATGTTTCATCAACGGCATTTGAACAGATTTTGAAAAACTGTACATATCAAAAAACACGTGTAACCTTTGATATATTGCACAGCTACATTACCACGTGCATATGGCTTTATGCTGACAGATGGTTTTCTGAACCCCAGTCAACCTAGGATATATTCAGTAGGCAATAAATATTTCATTGCTGTCATACTGCGGTGGCATAGTAAAACAATAGTTTTCAACTGCTTTAAAGTACTAAGTTTAAACGAATAAATTATTTAGCACACTAGGGTCATACCATGACACTACCGAGGCCAGTAGCACAAATTTACCATTTCACATCGTACTTTTTTTCGTCTTTTTTTTCTGAGCTATCGCCGGCACCAACTTGCATTTGCAGACAGCCTCTACGGAGCCCTAAAGTTAATGCTGAAATAATGCCAATAAGGGCGAACCGCCGTAAAACGTCCCCTCGCGATGCTTGTCACATGCCGGCTGAATGTCCACTCCTGTTCACTATGAAATGGAATGTTACCCCAAACATCGAGCACTATATTAATTCGCCGCGTCTTCGAATATGCTTTTAACAAACAGGTAGTGTTTACAGTGCCGGCTGCCGGCCGAGGATCCCAGGCAAAAAAAAAAATGCCGGCAGTTCCATTCTATCGCGTGCCAGCGACCACACAATATAACTTGTCGGTGGGACGGTGATAACCGCGTCACAGGGCGTCTCGATTTTTTTTTCCATTAAAGCGCAGCACTGTTGGGTGGCGTAGTGGTTTAACGCGTCGCGCTGCGCTCGGGATTCGGATGACCCCGAATCGCGGTTCTCGTCAAATCTTTCTTTTTTTTTTCGGAGCTTTTACTTTTTTTTTCATAAGAACAATTTTAGAACACTAACACTATTGCTCCGAAGGAGACGTTCTCTGGCAGTAGTGACACGAGCAAGCACACCGCGAAGCGGCGACCGCCCTACGTTAATGGGTATCCCAGTGACACGGGCAAACCACGTACATGGTTAAAATAGCTATAACAGGAAATGTGCGTGCAGGGATACACTGCCAGCGACTATTTTTCTGGTCTATTTTGCCAGCTGCCGGCACTATAGGCGCAGCCTAACAAATATTTGCATGCGTACGCGTAGCCAACATTCTCCTTTTAATTCCACAAGCAATTATTTTTAGAAAAGTAGGCGCATCTTCTGAGATGCACTTCATGCGCGGCACTCGATAAGCGCTATTAAAGCACAGATCATACATACACATAAAAATTGTGCAACTTTTCCCAGCGCCACGTGCGTACGCAAATGCACTGCACTATCGACGCTTTCAATGATCACTGAAATGATTCAAAAGTTTCTTCTTTTTCGATCAGCGCGCGTGCAACTTAAATATTTACCTGCGAGCTTGAGCACTTGCACGGCGTACGCGCCACTGTTGGCCTCATCGTCGCTGTCGTGCCAATAGGCGTCATAAGGCACCGTGTTTTCGAAGTCTTGATCACTTTTTGGATGGAAGTTCTTTATGTCAGAAGCTGGAATTACCGCTTGTCCGTTTTGTCTTCGACAAAACGTACCAGAGCAAACATGTTTGCAGGTGCGTGCACAGAAAAAGACTTTAAAAGAACACACAGATCTGCGGCCACTGTGGCGGAAACAAACGCACAACTCCACAGAACACCTACAACTCTCCGAGTGCGCAGGAACACTACTTACGCTGTGCGCGCCGTGCAGTGGAGGGTGTGCGGTGTACGGGTGAAGACATCTACGCTCTAACATGTAGACCGTGCAGGAGTGTGAATTCATACTGTTCTACCTGTCTAAAAAATATTCATATTTCTTAAACATTTTATAGTATGTATTTATTCATAACCAAGAGCTATCAGCGTGTAAATAGCACGACTGCGAAGAACTTCTGGTGCGGGATAGTTGTTTTGGAGTACAGGTAGAGCGTCGTTTAAAACCTACCCCGGTCGCGCTGTCGACGCTTTTGTCGTCCGTGGTTGTGCATCTGTGTGCGTGTTATTCGCGGTGCTGATCACATTTTGGATGTAAAATGGCGCCAGGAAAAAGGCGTAAGGTCTATCTCGACCCTGGATCAAGCAGTAGCATGCCAAAGTCAACGAAGTGGCTCCTCCGCCGTCCACATCCCAGACAACAGTCGACGTCCCGAGTACGTCCTCAAAAGGCACAAACGTCTTCGTCCACTGCGAGGGATCCTGAAAATGTTCTTAGTGCGTTCGTCACAGGATCATCCCAAAATTGTCCTCATAGGAACGTGCTGAGGACAATAGCTGGCGCACTGTATCATCATAAGAACTGCATCGGTTACGTAAATGCGCCATTTAATCGACTGCTCTTATCCAGGTAACTAAAAATCGGCAGAAAGTTACAGTTATGATACACGTACAATACTCACAGCCTTTCTTCATTTTTTTTTCTCCGAAAGACTACATCGCATATTAGTTACCGATAGAACTCTGGCACACAAATATATAGCTTGATTAACAGACCCGCGCAGCTCGGTTGCTTGGCAAAAAAAAAGGGGGGGGGATGTCAAAGTATGTAACGACCATCGCGCATAGTTTTCTCGTCTCTGGCAACCCAGTGATCAAGACTGTGAAGCGGGTCAAGCACAGAAGTCAAGCGAAGCCAAGCGCGAGCCTACACTTGCAAACATGGCGCCGAACACAGCGGGCGCAAGCACATGTGAAGATGAAGCGCTGCCAGGAAGAAATTCTGGTGAGTGCTAGTCAACTTCTTCAAAATGTTTGTCAATTTGTGTTTTCATGATGGCGGGAGGCGGTGTACGAATGTCTCGCTGGCATTGAAAATGCTGCGTCGGTGCGTGTGTGAAGCTTGTCAGCGCGTACAATGGCATCGTACAGCCGGCGTGCAGTGCCCCGCGTCCGACGAAATACTCACAAATGTCTAAACCCTGTTCGGCGCGGATTATAGGGTGACGAGTGTAGATTTGGGCGTACAGGAAGATCGTAGTTAAGTGCCAACAGCCTGAAAAACTAAGACGAACGGTGAACACACACAGGGCTGTGTGTTCTTCGTTCGTCATTGCTTTAGCGCTGTTCATACTTTTAATACGATTGTAGTGGTCGCCTGTTGCATGAAATGGAGTGTAATTGTGGTCTACTTGTGTTCCGATGACTGATAGACCTGCCCGAATTCTCCCTTGTGTTACCTGGGATCGTCTGCCTATATTTTGCCTGAACTCTTGCAGTGCCTTACTAGTTGCACACCGTGTTTTTGTTTCATTACATATTACGTAATTATCAGTTTCTTTTCAAGTTGAATAAGTGGACTTATGCTCATTGACACAACTTTATACTCTTGCTGTATTGAATGGGACAGAGTGCACCTAGAAGTACCATTTTGTGCTTGCAACACATTTAGCAGCCTTAAAAAAACAACTGTCATGAATTACTCTTGATCAAAATCTTGCTTTCCTTTAGGCTTGCTGGAAGTACCTGCAGTCGGATTTTTTTTCAGGAGATCGCATACCGCAGTTCTTCCCTGAGAAATTCACCAAACTTCCAAGAAAGTGAACATCATTTGAAGAAATATTGTTGAGGCTTCTCAATGAGTCCGAACTTTGGCATCAAAATAAACTGTTATCTATAGGAGCTGGTTGTATTTGTGCTTTAGCAGTTGCCATAACTCTGCAGTATACGCATCGCCTTGTTGATATTAATACGAAGCGTCAAACAATCGTGGATACCCTATTTGGTACTCAAGTCGTCCCAGAAACATCAGAGGACCATTTGAGTATGTTCCAGAAATCCCCGACAAACCCTGAAAATGTTCTCAAACTACCATAGCGGACCACTTGAGGATGTTCCGGGCGCGTCCTGGGGCCGGACACGAGGATTTTTCTAGAACCCCTTTAGGACCAGTTGAGAACGTACCCGGTACGTCCTAATGTTCTCAAGAAGACGTACTGAGGGCGTACTCGGGATGCCTCTTCGTTGTCTGGGATGGCACCACTCCGCGAGCACCAAAAGGTCATGTTCCGCCACCTGCGACATCAACGAGACATCCATCTCCAACAAACTCTCACGATGACGACATCTGTGATGAGTCTGCAGACGGAAACTTAATCCTAAGCAGTGATGAGAATGGCAGTAACATTAGTGATGGTGAACACACAACTACGGAGATATCGTTCTCGCCGCCGGTGTCACCCTTTTCCGTGGACGAAGATTGCTTGCCGGTTGAAATAGTACATGTCCCAGCGGTGGTCCGGAAGATGCAGACACTGATGAACTCAGCGATCCATTCATTGATGGCGGGACAGTCACGCGAGGAGACGCGTATATTCTGCTGCTGGATTTGGCGATTAAATTTGGCCTATCCTGGGATGCAATTCAAGAAATTCAAAAGCTCTTTAACTACCTATTGGAGAGGAAGTGTTTTCCGGAAAGCAAGTACCTTTTTAAGAAATTTTGTGGAATCGACATGACAGATGTCATTTTTAATTTTTACTGTGCAGATTGCAAGAATCTGCTCGCCAAAACAGCGGGAAGCCTAGAGCAACGTCAAAAGCTTGAAGTCAAATGCACAGTTTGCAGCACAAAATATATAGGCCGTGACCTTGTGCGCACAGGCAGCTTTTTTGTAAGTTTGCCAATTGAGAAACAGCTGACATCAATCCTTTCTAGCAAAACAGCCAGCAGTGCCCTAGCAGCAAGCCTAAGCCGGCAAAAAAGCAGTAATGTAATGACTGACATTACAGATGGCCATCAATACCGCACTGTATGCGAGAAGGTTGGAATGGCTACTCACGATTTAACATTTACTGTGAACAGTGATGGCAGTCCTGTGTGCAAGTCATCGAAGTACAGCATATGGCCAGTGCAAGTGATTTTAAATGAATTGCCACCCAAACTGCGTTGG
>CM023487.1:94970785-94999030 GCA_013339685.2 Hyalomma asiaticum
GGAGCCTGCTGAAGAGCGTTGCCTGCTGAAGAGCGTGCCGGAGGCCGACGAGCAGGAGACCGACGTGCAGGGGACCTGTTATGTTGTCGCTCATAAGGCTATCGTACAGAAGGGACGGCGTAGCACCGTACGCTATACAAAGCTTCTTTCTCGGCTCTCTCTCTGCATGGTCTTCGACAGCAATTATCAATGGAAAGCAAACGGCTTCCATTGAGCGGCTGGTCTCCCACGCTGGGCCCCAGGGGCTCCTGGTACGAGACCCTTCCCTTTCGCCGAACCCGGCTGGAGGAAGATCGGCCAACGCGTGGGAAGATGAGGCGGGCAAACATGTCATGCTCCCCGCAGTCACTCGGGGGGGTTGCGGCTGCGCGACCGTGCTTGTCTTCTCAGTGGCCGTTTCGGGGAAGGGCAGCTCGGACGCGTAGGAGGAGAATGCATGAAAAGTGCGCCGTCGCTCGAGGCGACAATGCGCTTGGCCCAACCAATTCTTTAACGACCGGCATGCGCTTTCGGCGCGCCGACTGGAACGAAGGGTTGAGTCGCAGCAATGCACGGTCCGAACTGCGGGAAAGGCGAACACACGCAGTGTTTCCCGGAACTCACTTTACGACAGGGTTCGACTGGATGAGCCTGGGAGATGGCGCGAATGCTGCAGGGCTGCTACGATACCGATATTTCGACTGTGACAATATCTGAGAGCGTGGGATAAGGAGAGGGAGAGCCATGATGGGAAAGAATGCCAAAATGCCTGTGTAAACTGCAAAGACGCTGCTGTCGAGATTAGGGACAGCCCACTAGGGAGTGGCTTAATCTGAGGGTAAACAGATTGGATAACGGAAGGTTGAGGCGGACCAGCAGTGGCCACCTCCCCTTTTTCTTTGTTACTGCAAGGTACTAAAGACTGGACGGGATTCGTTTCGCTTCAGTCTAGGCTGTAATCACTTAACTGATTGATCAGTAAGACTCCGTACGATGCAACTTCTGTCTGGGCCGTAACCACTCGGTGGTCGAACAGTGAGACTAAGTTCGTTGTATGTAGTAACAGTGTTCTAGGCTCTAACTTCAAAAAAGTTAAGTAGAAGAGTAAGACGCTGTTGATGTCTATGTTATCATCAGTGTGCTTCGGCAAGATGTACATATGACTGTAAATATTTGCTGCAATATACCTTCAAGTTCATTACCTCCAAGCTGCCTCCTGCTTCATCGACGTCGATAATCTTCTTGAAGGGACTTCAATCCACATCAAGGAGAAAACGAACAAAGAAAAACATAACTGGCGCAGTCGGACAGGGATCGGCGAGCTCTACAGCACCATACACTGGACCAGTGCCGAGGAGACCGAGGGGCAAGGCATCCGTCAGCCACCAGCGGCAACGTCGAGACGATCCCACAGCAGCCAACTCCGGCACCGTGGAAGAGATCCAGGAACGACAGTGCATGCAGGAAGGGGTGAGCAGGATTTCTTGCGTTTTTCTCTAGTTGGCATGGCAGTTTATGTGTAGAGCACATGGTGAGAACACGCGGGGGTGCTGAAACAATGGAGTATAATGGAGATGAAGGTGCGAGTGCGGTAGCAATGGATCGGAGTCGAGAGCCATCAAATCATGGTATTCTAAATTCTGATCAGTCAAATGAGGCGAGAGTGCCCACTCAGAGGCAAGAATCGATGCAGCAGGCATCTCAGGTTTTGCCGAATTCAAGTGGAACGAGAACGCTCGAACTTGAAATTCAAAGGCTCAATCTCCAGATTGAGTACGAAAAGCTATTGCAAGTTAGAATGAACGCGGAACGTCTCAATGGCACGTTGTCCAACTCTGGGTCGGAGACGGGTGATCGGGGGCGACGGTGTTTCGATTCTGTCCTGCAATGTGCAAAAGTGCTGAAAGGGTTCCGCCTGCCGAGTGACGCGGATGTGCCATTATGGTTTGAGGAAGTAGAAAATCTATTTGCTACTTACCAAGTACCGTATGAGAGTCGCGTGCATTTGGTTATACCAGCACTAACTGAACGAGTTCGTTACCTACTGCGTAACCTCAACTCTGAAGAGAGTGCAGACTACGAGGCAGTTAAAGCAGCAGTACTGACAGAACTGAAGCTTTCTCCGGCAGAGTATCTGCAGAGGTTCGAAAGAGCGGTAAAGCGGAAGGAAGAGACGTGGGCGCAGTTCGCGTCCCGCGTGAAAACTTATTTCTCCTACTACCTCCAAGTGAGAGAGGCCGACACGGTAGAAGTGATGGCAGAACTCATGGTGGCTGACCGCATAAAATCGGGCCTTAGCACGGAGGGTCTTGAGTATGTGAGACTAAGAGAAGGCGAGGGATGGCTTAGGCCAACTGAGATCGCTAAAGTGCTGCAAACTTTCGAACAAGCGAAAGGAAAAGGGCGTGCTTCAAAGCAACCAACTGTAGAAATGGGGCAGAAGCTGGCGACACGAGTAGAGAAAGGGGCTCTGAAGTGCCACTTATGTCACGGCTCAGGCCATTTCGCTAAAGAGTGCCCGAAGTCTAGTGATAAGGAGAGCAACCCGAAGAAGGCTACCGAGCCAAAGCGGAAGGTCCAAAAGGTAACGTTATCCCACGAGACGGAAACTGAAATACCTGATGGAGTAGTTAGCGCAAAGGTGAAGTCTCTAAAACAAGAGGGTGAAGGCACAAATAAACTGCAGTTAATTCCCGTATCATGTGCAGGTATATCCGCAGATGCAATTTTGGATACAGGAGTGAAATAACTGTCTTTCGGGAGAGTCTGCTTCCGAGAAGTTTAGTAGAGCCGTCTGGCAAGGTGAGATTGGTGTCTGCTTTTGGTAAAACTATCGAGGCAAGGCTAGCTACGTTGCCGGTCAAATTAAATAGCCCGCGAGAGGTTACGGAGCCTCAGAGCGTCGACCTACTCTGCGCGTTAACTGATGAGCTCGTCGAGGGCACAGATTGTTTGTTGACCGAGGAAGATCCCAATAAGTTAGGAAGGGTTTGTGCTGCAGTGCATAGAAGAAATGAGCAGATGGAAGGTAAGAAGCGAACGGATATCTGTCCGGTTAAGCACCTAGCCAAGAACAATTTCAGCGACTGTCGCATGGGTGTAGTTTATAAGATTCCTTTTAGCTGCGGACGTTTTTATGTAGGGCAAACTGCGCGTTGTATTAATCAAAGATTAATTGAACACAGAAGGTCGCTATCAGGTGGGACGCCGTCCAATCTATCCTTGCACTGCCAGGTCTGTAGCTGCATGCCCGAGTTAGACAAAACCGAGATCCTGTACAGGCATAAGAACGAAGATACGCGTTTATTGGTTGAGGCCTGGCATATCAGTATTAGTGGAAGTGCATGCGTGAGTCAGCCGTCGATTAGATTAAATAGAGAGGAGATAGAAAGCCTTAGGAGTTGTCTATCGCGAAGACCGGCACGTGTAACCGATTGACAGGTGGCGCTACCATTCCGAGCATGCGCAGATAAGCTGTGTGTCTTCTTTCTTTTTCGCCTCTGTGCTGTGCATCAGTTGTTAGTCGGCGTTCATGTTGTTCACTGCTCTCCTTGTGTCCGTGTCCTGCACGCCTCTTCTTTTGATTATGGACTGTTACTAACTCGCTCAACTTTCTGTCCTTTTAAGATTGGAAACTTTTGTCGAAGCCAGCAGCCCTCTGGCACCCTGTCGAGCTCCGGCCGAGCCTGCTCCCGAGGCAGAACAAGCAGTAGAGAAACCAAAGGTCGTGGCATGCAATCTTACTTTGGAGAAGAAAGACGTTTCCGGTGAAGATGCGCAAATTGATGAAGAAAGGGAGGCATCATTAGGCCAGAGAGAAGAGTTCCGCAAAGTGCAGTTGGGCGACACTACGCTAAAGAAATGTTGGGAAGATGCGCGTAGTGGGAAATCCGGCATGTTCATTTCAGACGGACTGTTATATCACTGCGACTCAATAGCAGGCACTCGAGTGAGTCAGCTAGTTGTCCCCAAAGATAAGCGCACTGAGGTGATGC
The DNA here is from genome assembly GCA_013339685.2 of Hyalomma asiaticum. NCBI lineage: Eukaryota > Metazoa > Arthropoda > Arachnida > Ixodida > Ixodidae > Hyalomma > Hyalomma asiaticum. The sequence continues at coordinate 94,974,760 of CM023487.1, forward strand.
ACTTAGCCCATGAGCCGCTATGCGGGGGCCACCTGGGGCCAAAGAAAACAAGAGCTCGCATTAGGTATAATTTTTTTTGGCCAGGTATGGCGAAGGACATATTAGAGCATTGTCGTTCGTGCCATGAATGTCAAATTCGGTCAGACAGGCGTCGCACAGATAAAGTGCCTATAACTCCGCTCACTAGACCCGAGCACCCTTTCCAAGTTGTCAATGTAGATGTGATCGGACCCCTGGACACACCGTCAGCGAGAGGGCATAAGTACGCGCTGTGCTTAGTGGACCTTTGCACGAGGTGGCCGGAGGTGGTTCCACTGCCCTCTTTGACTGCTAAGGCGACTTGTGATGCACTGACTGAGATATTCAGCCGCACAGGCGTTCCGGAGATGATCTGCTCTGATCAGGGCACTAATTTCAAATCTCAGCTCACGCAAACGATCATGGAGAAATTAGGTTGCACGCCAAGATTCTCAACCCCAGAACACCCAGAGAGTAATGGAGTTGTAGAGAGGTGGAACCGAGTACTGAAAAACATGTTGTATCATGTCATTCAGAGAGACTCCAAGAATTGGGACAAATTGATCCCAATGGTTTTATGGGTTTATCGGGAAGTTCCCCATGAGGTAACCGGAGTAGCTCCGTTTCGTCTAATGTATGGAAGGAATCCCACGGGACCGCCTCTAATACTGCAGAGGACGTGGACGGGAGAAATGCCGGTGCCCGCAACATTGAGAGAAAGCCCCGCTAAGTATTTACAGCAACTTAAGGAGCAGCTCGAGACGGCCGCTAATATTGCTGAGCTAACTAGTGCAACTCATCAGGAGAGTTACGCCAGTGCCTATAATCGCAGCACCAGGCTCAAAGCTTTTAACGTTGGCGACCAGGTTGTGGTTTTCGACGATGATCGGAATTGTAAGATGTCACCTAAATGGCTAGGCCCATTCACAGTGGTTGGACGTGAGCGCGAACACTCTTACCGCGTTGAAACATCTGAGGGAAAGGTGAAAAGTGTCCACGCCAACAACATTCGACCGGCGGAAATACAGGCGGTGTTCCAAAGACATTGCACACTCTTTGACGGCACCCCGGGTATAGCGAAGGTAGACGAACATAGGATAGAAATAGAACCGGGCCACCAGCCAAAAAAGGTGTTTCCTTATCGGGTGCCGGAACTATTAAAGAAGGAAGTCAGCCGGCAAGCTGACGAATTTTTGACTTGTAAGTTGATCTACCCCACGGAGAGTGAGTTTGCACACCCGGTAGTATGCGTCGGAAAAAAAGGATGGGACTATCCGCATGTGTGTGGACTACAGGGCGTTAAATGCCGTCACCAAAGCGGATGCGTTCCCTATGATGAATCCTCAGGAATTGATTTTCCGAGTAGGCAGAGCGCAGTTCATTACGGTAGTGGACCTTAGGCGCGGGTACTGGCAGGTACCGATGGAAGAGAAGAGTCAGAAATTCACCGCGTTTGTAACGCACGAGGGTCAGTACGCATTGAAAGTGATGCCTTTCGGGCTAAAAAATTCCGCGGCAACCTTTCAAAGAATGGTGAATAAACTCTTGTCGCAACATCAAATGTATGCCACGGCATACCTTGATGATATTGCTATTTTTTCTAGCACTTGGGAGGAGCACTTAAAGCATCTCGACATTATTCTTAAGGTCTTAGAGAAGGCGGGACTGAAAGCCAGTCCGGAGAAGTGTCAGATTGCGCGATCCCATATACATTACCTGGGGCCATATACATTACCTCGGTTCAGGGACACACGCACCAGACCCTGAAAAAATAGCAGCGATTAAGAACCTGGTACCACCGCGCACCAAAAAGGAACTACGCAGCCTGTTAGGACTGTGCGGTTATTATAGCGAGTACGTCCGAGGATATGCAGAGGTGACGAGCCCGCTCACGCTGTTAACAAAGAAAGCGGTACCTAATAAGATACCCTGGCCGGAGGAAGCTCAGGCAGCATTTGAGATGCTCAAACAATCTTTGTGCGAGGCCGTGGCGCTAAACACCCCAGAGCCATCTCAGCCCTATTGGCTTTTCACAGACGCCTCAGCTACGGCGGCGGGAGCATGTTTGGCGCAAATGTCAGCCGAGGGGGAAGAGAGGCCTATCGCCTTTGCAAGCCACTGCTTCTCACCGACCCAGATGCATTGGTCGACAATTGAGAGGGAAGCGTTCGCAATAATATGGGCCTTAAAGAAGTTTGACTACTGGCTTTTCGGTGCCATAGTAAACGTCGTTTCCGACCACAATCCGCTGTCGTACCTTACAACTTCTACTCCGCACGGGGCGAAATTGACAAGATGGGCGCTGGCGTTACAGCGATATCATGTCTCGGTACAACATCGGAAGGGTATATGTAACGGGAATGCGGATGCATTATCGAGGCTCCAGAATAGTTTGTGGAAGCCATCAGAATAACAGTGCCATGCCAACTGAGGGGGGAACGTGAATGTTCCTGCCCACCCGCTGCTGTATATTGTGGACTGTGTGATTCACAATCCAAGAAACAGACACTAGTGATCTTACTGCTTGAAGCAGCAATGGTGTGCTTGATCGTTTAGCATGTATTTGTTTTGGTTTCTTGTATTCTCTTGTCGTGTTGTCTCGCAATTGTGTTTGATGTTTGTGTATACTGTTGTATGCTTAGAAAGTCCAGTGACCTAATCGCGGCAGTGATTTATCGTACCACTGAGCGTAGAACAGCCCAGCGTACTCTTTAGGGGGGACGTGTTATGTTGCCGCTCATAAGGCGATCGTATACAGAAGGGACGGCGTAGCACCGTACGTTATACAAAGCTTCTTTCTCGGCTCTCTCTCTGCATGGTATTTGACAGCAATTATCAATTGAAAGCAAACGGCTTCCATTGAGCGGCTGGTCTCCCACGCTGGCCCCCAGGGGTTCCTGGTACGAGACCCTTCCCTTTCGCCGAACCCGGCTGGAGGAAGATCGGCCAACGCGTGGGAAGATGAGGCGGGCAAACATGTCATGCTCCCCGCAGTCGCTCGGGGGGGTGGCGGCTGCGCGACCGTGCTTGTCTTCTCAGTGGCCGTTTCGGGGAAGGGCAGCTCGGATGCGTAGGAGGAGAATGCATGAAAAGTGCGCCGTCGCTCGAGGCGACAATGCGCTTGGCCCAACCAATTCTTTAACGACCGGCATGCGCTTTCGGCGCGCCGACTGGAACGAAGGGTTGAGTCGCAGCAATGCACGGTCCGAACTGCGGGAAAGGCGAAGACACGCAATGTTTCCCGGAACTCACTTTACGACAGGGTTCGACTGGATGAGCCTGGGAGATGGCGCGGATGCTGCAGGGCTGCTACGATACCGATATTTCGACTGTGAGAATATCTGAGAGCGTGGGATAAGGAGAGGGAGAGCCATGATGGGAAAGAATGCCAAAATGCCTGTGTAAACTGCAAAGACGCTGCTGTCGAGATTAGGGACAGCCCACTAGGAAGTGGCTTAATCTGAGGGTAAACAGATTGGATAACAGAAGGTTGAGGCGGACCAGCAGTGGCCACCTCCCCTTTTTCTTTGTTACCGCAAGGTACTAAAGACTGGACGGGATTCGTTTCGCTTCAGTCTAGGCTGTAATCACTTAACTGATTGATCAGTAAGACTCCGTACGATGCAACTTCTGTCTGGGCCGTAACCACTCGGTGGTCGAATAGTGAGACTAAGTTCGTTGTATGTAGTAACAGTGTTCTAGGCTCTAACTTCAGAAAAGTTAAGTAGAAGAGTAAGACGCTGTTGATGTCTATGTTATCATCAGTGTGCTTCGGCAAGATGTACATATGACTGTAAATATTTGCTGCAATATACCTTCAAGTTCATTACCTCCAACCTGCCTCCTGCTTCATCGACGTCGATAATCTTCTTGACGGGACTTCAATCCACATCAAGGAGAAAACGAACAAAGAAAAACATAACTGGACCGACGAGGCGCACTACGGACGGTTTGAAGAATGCGGCCGGCCACTGCAGCCTTGGAGCAGTAGAGGTGACGGGGAGGACATACAGGCGGCCACGTGAAGCCCGGAGCGCGAACTCGTGGTCCGCTGGAAGAATCTCGACACTCGGGCCCGGGCACCCGACTGATGATGATGATGATGATGATGATGATTGTGGTTCGGTTAGGAAAGGACGCTAATTTCTGCAGCCCATGTAGGGAGCACGGCTAAGCGTCCGTGGAGGTGGGGGGAAAGGGAGTGAAAGAGAGGAGAGAAAGGACGTAGTGGAGGGCTCCGGAAATTTAGACCACCTGGGGTTCTTTAACGTGCACTGACAACGCACAGTACACGGGCCTCTGGCATTTTCGCCTCCATCGAAAATGCGACCGCCGCGGCCGGGATCGAACCCGCGTTTTTTTGGGTGGCAGCCGAAATCCGTTTTTAGGTAGCGGCAACTACCTCCTCTCCCGGCACCCTCTCGCTCAAAGCCGGCGTCGGCGGCCATGTTATCCTAAACACGTGGAACGGAGCACGCGCGCGCAGATAGCGCCCGGCCGTGAACATACGCGTTCCTATCTAATATTATTGTGGACGTGCCATATATGAAGAAACGTCTACTGAAACGCGCAACTTTCTTTGAGGTTCTCTAGCTGCAGCGTTCAAGTAACAACCTTCGAAAGAACATGGCTTCCAAAAGCAACGGCGACCAATCAGATGCGCCAGCGGCACATCAAAGGCTTTCGCTGCATAAAAAAACGGAAAAAGATATCTAGGAACTTTAGGGGTGACGCGGTCGCAGTTAGCACGTGACTAGGTTAATGGGAGATGCCTCTGCACTGGAATGGGTGAAGACAGGCAGAGGATGGTGAGGGCCGCCTTGACGTAAACATAGAAGGCAGCGTCCCCTGTGGACATTAGAGTGGTCCGTGCGCAATAGTGGCAATGCACGAATATTTTCGCTAGCGAAAACAACAGCTCTGTAATCAAGCTCCCACGATGCGTCCATTCGAATGCACTAGAACGTGCAATAACGTGTTCATTACAACACGTCAAAGATGTTGGTGTTTGGTGTCGTACCTGCGAACCTTAGCTTTCGTAATAATTTCTGGGGTTTCATATCCGTCCCATAACCGCGATATGGTTGTGAGAGAGGCCTTATAGTGAAGGGCTCTGGAAATTTCGACCACCCGTGGTTCTTTAACGCACGCTGACGTTGCGCACGGGCCTCAACATTTCGCCTCCGTCGAAATGTAGTCCTCGCGGCCGTGATTCGATCCCGCGACCTTCGGATGAACAGCGGAATGTCATAGCCACTAGACCACCGCGACGGGGCAGCCTATATTTCTCGTTCACTTGCATGTCTCCGTTCTCCATATAACATCTGTCTATTTTAATGAAACGTGTTGGCTTCAGTTAGTTTTTGCCACAGTTCGTTACAGTGCTTACATATCCTTACACCCATACACGATAAAAAAAATAAACGTACAATATGCGGTGCGGACTGCAGGATAAGGCGTGCACTCTCAAGCATGTGCGCTGCTCCCTGCTTTAATTGTGTGTAGATGTGTATGATTGTTACGTTACGGTTCCCCTCCACCTTTCCCGAACCACTGTTACTTTCGCTCCTGACTTGCTATGAAGATTTTTAGCGGCTAAATACAGCGAGTTCGCTGCGTGCTCCACTTCGAGGCGTGCTGTGCATTTATATAAGCACGACTCGAACCTGTCGTTATGGGAACGCCAAATGTGTATATCATTGCGAAATCGCGGAGCGCATCATTTCACGGCCGCCTCGTGGCTGTGCGACCTATCAAACTGGAATGTGTCGCAAGTCGTATGTATACGTGTACAGGGCTGCTGCCACCGCCTTCTAATCCATTTTTTCCGAGTAGTAAGCGTATGCATTTTTTACTTTGGTTGAGTATAGTTCTGTGCAGCACTGTGGAAGCTGCGGGCATAGCGGACCAACCGGTGGGACGAAAGCATCTTATACCCCTGACACACGTGCATGCTAAAGTACTTTAGGTAAGGGGACATCTGCCGGAAAGGCGTTGATGCCCAGTGACACACGACAAAGGAGTATCTCCTTCCCGGCAAAGTTCCTTTGCAGAAAGGTAGATCGGCGATCTACTTTTCGAGCGTAAAGGCGTACTCTCGCCAACAGCGTGCACGACCCGTAAACGGGAGAGAACTTTTCACAAAATTACAACACCCCACAACTATTTTCTTGCCTTGTGTATAAGCTTTAGCTTTTAGCCGTGTAATGAGATTTGTCGGGCCGCAAAGATTTATTTTTACCGCACTCTCGAACGCTCACATCGCCGCCATGCGGGATTCCGGCAGGTATTATCTTTTTCGTCGCGGCGTGAAACGAACCATGAACATTATTAGCCATCAGCAATAAAAACGATATTTTTACGATCCACAGTCGCTAAAGGTAATTAAATGCGGAACATTTTAAAAATGTTCACTATCTTGCTGCTTTAACGAGGAGCGCCATTTTATGCGGCGTTCGTCTTGGGAACCACCTAAAGAAGTTCACGCGCTGCCGTGTGTCATCGGCGCAACTACTTTCTGCAGAGGGTCCTTGAGAGTAGAGAAAGGGGTTCACTGCAAAGGACTTTACTTTTGCCCGTTTGTCAGGGGTATTAAATGTGTACTTCCGCAGAGTCTCCGGAACTGGAGGGGACAGGGGGTCGTCCCACTAACGTTTATTTCAGGGGACTCTCCGACCGTTTACGCTGAAATCAAATTTTCGAGCTGGTGGGACCACACGACTAGGCGATAGACCAACGCCCAGGATGGAGCAGAGCACCATGGCATGTCGCTGGAGCCTAGCACCGTGTTAAAACCGGCACTTCAATTGAACACTGTCCTGGAGGACAGGGCGGTTGGGCCCATATATTTGAGAAAACATGCTCTAAAGGTTGCCAGCCGTGAGCGCCAACTAGAGCCAGAAGAGGGATATAAAAAGAGACTGCGGAAACGGCAATGGGGAAGGTGACGGAGTCGGATGTTCTTGACGCGGCACCGCACCCCTCGCAACCCGTCATTTTTCTGCCGAACTGCTTCGTGGCCATACGCCTTCCGGGTGTCACGATTCGGACTTTGCGTCAGGGGCACCCATTGCCTCAATCACTGCCGCCATGATCTTCTTTGTCTTCATTCTTCTCCGGCTTGCTCATTTCTCCACCGAACCTATATGCCCCATTGTAATGCAATCATTAGTCACAGTTACTACTATTAAATAAGGGAGGATGCAAATATGTGACATTTAATACAGCTAAAGTGAATTCATATGATGTCACTAAAACTACTAATTTATATTGTGCGCAATTTAAATAAATTATACTAGGCAGATACTGAGAATAAATAAATAATAAACAAAGCATACAAAGATAACAATACTTGCCCCCTCCCCTCCTCCATCCGGTGTCCCTGCATGTTCCCTTTGCTAGGCGGTATAGCTGTCTTATATTTCTAACGTTAAGGGGCCCTGCAACGCTTTCTGAATGCAGCTAGAAAATGGTGCCATTTGGTCGTTGAGAGTCCTCTTGTGAAAAACGTGAGCCAAATATTAGTGCGTTGCAAACACCGACTACTACGACTCTTAAGCTTTTTGTTGTTCTGAAAGATACGTACGTTCGCTTTATTCGTTCAACTCAGTACGAACAAATCGATTATTACCGAGGAATATTGCGGCGATTGTAAAATCGCTAAAACTTCAAGCGATCGATTCGAGGTTCCTTGAGACATCACGTGTTGGAAGAAGTGTAAGCGGTTTTCAGCCGCATTTGAAAACCATATCGCGTATTCTGGTGCGCACAGCGCACTAATATTTGGCACGCGTGTTCACAGTAGCCGTCCACGACTGATGGCCACCGTTTCCAGTCTATAGTATGTTTTAGAAGTTCCTTGCGGGATTGTATAGTCGCTACAGGCCTCTTCGGCCAATCAGGAGGGCGAACACGTACATGTAAACCGTGTCCTTCCGCGGCTTATCGTGTGCGAGTGGCGGACGCTGAATTGGCCGCTGTAGCCTTGTAAGAAGGGGGAGGAGGATAAACTGGGGCTCCCTATTGGGCAGTAGCGGCTCGCAGGTCCGCGTGCAATCAACGGCATTGCGTCTCGCTTCGGTAGAATTATGCGCTCGATGGTCTAGTAGCCTTGGCTCTGCTGCACCGAACTAGTGGAACAGAGTATATGTAAAAAGCAGTTTTGCTGGGCAACCTTAAGCGTAACGCAAATGTACCCTAGAGAAAGGCAGGAGTGACAGGGTGCGGCAGAAAGTCAGGTGGGCAGATGAGATAAAGAGGTTTGCAGGGATAACGTGGTCGCAGTTAGCAGAGGACTACATTCTATGGGAGATGCCTCTGCCCTGCAACGGGTGTAGACAGGCTGAGGATGGTGATGGCTGCCTTAACGTAAGTATAGAAGGCAGCGTCCCCTGTGAACATCGGAGGGGTCCATGCGCACCAGTGGCAGTGTACAAATATCAATACTAACATTAATACCGCCAACCCATGCGTGGGTTGGCGGTGGTAATATTAGTGTTGATGATGAGAATGGCCTTTTTTTTATCATGCTCCCAGGGACTCCGCAACCGGGGGCGCACGGGGGCGGTCATCCCTTCCTCCCCCCAAGCATTTTTTTCCAGGAAGGGGGGGGGGGGCGGCGCCGCCCTTCCCCCCGACACGCTTTCCGACCGTTTACGCTGAAATCAATTTTTTTCACAAGAATTTTCAAGCATGTGTTTGTGTCGTCTCCTCCTTTGGAATGCACTGGACCACACAACCACAACGGTCGCGCAGTCTGTGCAGGTTTTCAGTATTTATGAAATATCCAAACATCTTTAAAGTGTATATTGTAATGGACACTTTTCACACACACGTAAAAAAACGTAAGAATCCCTTCTTTATCGGCAGCCATTGCTTCCGATCATGCCGCCATGATCCTCTTCGTCCTCGTTCTTCCCCGGCTTGCTCTTTTTTCCACCGAGTCCATGCCCCACTGTCATGCGTGCATTACGCACCGTTACACCTTTCCATTGGGGGAAAAGGGGGAAGGAGGGAGGTGCTGAAGACATAGGGTTAATATATTGACTCTAGGAACAAAGCTGGGCCGCGGTGGGGGGGGGGGGGGTCCCGCCCGCGTGCCGCACTCTTGCAATTGTGTCAATGTGGCCAGCCCAAGTAGTACTGAAAGTGCTGAAAACAAGTTTAGGTCGTCTAATGCCGATTCCTTAAAAAACGAATACTCTTGCGAAGATTAAGTGTAAATATTAAGCATACTGAAAACGCTTCCTAAAAATGTAATTAATATATTGCACGATGCACGCACCCAGCCAACCATAACACATCCTCTGGACATTTATTAGATATCCACAGTAAGATATCTAATGTCTATAGGATATCTACGAAAGTTATTCTAATGTTAAATAAATATCTAGAGGATGTCCATTTCGAACAGAATGGACATCCACATGATGTCCACAGTTGCTCCACATATAGATTGACTGGATGTTAGTGGACATCCACTAAATGTCCTCATGGGTTCAACTTATTATATTCATATGATATCAAATGACATTTATGCGTAGGTGCAGGGACCCATGCAGCCAGCAGCAGCATGCACTAGTATATAATAAGTTCAATACTCAGTATCACTGCCTTTATGAAAGAGTCAAATTTATTCAAAGAGCGAAAGGGCAGAAGCGCGTGTCTCTCAATCTTCATCTGTGTTTTTTTTTCGATGTCTGCAGCAGACGTTGCAAAGACACTTCTCGGGCGTACTGTTATCAGATTTCGTGCACTTCACAACCTGTAAGAGATATTTACATGTAGTCAGTCCAAAAGCACACAACTTAATAAACTCGATTGTACCACAATCAAGTTTGATACAATGGGACATCGCATAGCACGTCAGCGCTGACATGAAAAATATCACAGGACCACACCTTGACCAGATTCTATGATGTCGAGTCAACAGCATTCTTTTTTCTGGTGTTTTGTCTCACACAACGCGTCGACAAATGCCAACAGCTTTTCAAGCAACATATCACGCAAATAACGCTCAAGCCGTCAAACATTCACATGCTGACAAGCGGGCTTCTCGGAATAGACACAGACGCGCACACTCACGTTGAAAATTGGTGTTGAAACAGAAATGAAAAATAAAAATATAGTTACCTCCAAGTAGTACAGTTGTCCGAGGATCACCACGACACGTAGTACAGAAAGAAGCGGCCGCTAACGTGCAGCTAGTAGTTGTAATTAGTAACAGGTCACGTGCAAACCTGTACCAGAATACAGGTGAAAACAACACTTGCGCACAAATTCTTCTTTTAAATACGGCTAATTCACTGCACAAACACACACACCACGTTCGACACCGCCACGGCTGCCGTGACACGTGCGTGACGTTTACGAATCTGTCGGGCCACGGCTGTTCTTATCAAAATTTTTCCTGCATCTGTAATTTGCAGGAATTACAGCTTATATAAGTTACTCTGCGCATAAAATAATGCATAAGAATGTATGTACGTTACTAACGCTGACACAACAGCGCTCTTGGTAAATAATAAACATGGCCGCTGCTTAAATGGTGGCCTTGGAAGCTCTTGTCACTCTTTCGGTGCTATCTACTCTTGTATTTTAAAAGCAAGTTCTTCGTATGCTTCATCATGATAAATGCCTGTTTGTTCGACGTCGATAACGTTGCAAGGGTGCCGATGCGTTGCAACAGGAAAAAGCGCGGAGGACACCGCATGCGATCTGCCAAAATCTGAATGAAAGTGCTGACACAACAACGCGACCTACTTGTGTTTGAAATATTAAACCGTGCAGCAACACAGCGGTTGATCAGAGCATCAGAACTGAGAGCGAGGCGACTATAGGTGTACATGTTTTCGGAAAAAAGAAGGAAAATACATTGTGTGTCATATTTGCTCGTCCTCGTCATTGTTGCGCCGTTGTTTTTTTTTTTTGTTTTTTTTTTGCCTGCCGAAGAGCGTACCGGAGACCGACGAGCAGGAGACCGACGTGCAGGGGACCGACGTCCCCGGTCAATCTACAGCTCGCGAGTAAGCAACATTCCGAACGCTGAACTGGATTCTGTTTCCAGCAGAAAACTCACATTTCCAGTTGTTTCCAGCAACAGCAGCAACTCCAGCTAAACTGCATAAGCAGGCACTTACTTTCAAGTGGTCGCAGTTGGAAAAATAGCAGCTTAAATTTTCAGCGGTCAACGGATATTAATTTCGACTGAAAACGCAGCTGGAACGTGTTTTTTTATTTTCATCTGGAAGTTCAGCAATCGTCATCTACATAGGTTGTGCTATTAGTAAAATGTTAGTAAAACAATATCCATAAATATTTTATAAATATCCACCGCATGATATTCTGCTGTTAGTAAAATATATGTTAGTAAGACAACATCCACAAATATTTTATGAGTATCCACTATATGATCTCTAAATACTCTGGTCCACTCAATATCCACTGAATATTCACAAATAACATTGGACATCTAGACCATTTGTCGACATCCTCTGAATATTGATGGTTGGCTGGGCATTCGCTCAATAAAGCGTTGTTGTTGTTGTTATGTGGGGTTTAACGTCCCAAAACCAGCTCTGATTATGAGAGCCGCCGTAGTGGAGGGCTCCGGAAATTTCGACCACCTGGGGTTCTTTAACGTGCACTGACATCGCACAGCACACGGGCCTCAACATTTCGCCTCCATCGAAATGCAGCCGCCGCGGCCGCGATATTGATGGTTGGCTGGGCATTCGCTCAATAAAGCGTGGTTTCTGATCTCTTTTTTTTCAGTTTTCGGATGCTCCTTCATTTTGGGTGTTTGATATGACATATGTGATCGCGCGGTGACATCAGTTGACGCGATGGTGAATTCGTGTTACGACTGGCCCCTCTCTTTGGGACCGTAGCGGTGTAGCGGCGGTCGGGTTGATGCGGTGTTGTTCCAGGGCACCGGCTTTGCAGCCGCGCTGTTCGATCATGCCTCAGCCGCAATATGCAGGCAAAGAAACTCAAACCGGTGGGTTGTGCGTCGACAGAGCTTTCTGCAACCGAAAAAATAAACCATGCTTGACGCGTACGTACGGTTATATAGGTTTTCTCTGTACGCACGTTGAATATCGCGTGCAGACCGCTCGGGCACGGCGATAACCGACAAGATCGCACTGAAAACGCCGGGTGCACCGCGTCCACTGACCACGCCACGTGTAGTCTCCCTGTTTCTTGCTGAGACTGAGCTTCCCGGATCCACGGGCGGCCACCGTTCGACATTCTATGGTTCCATCGCCGGGGATAACGAAACGTGTTCCTCGAAGGCCTTGATTTACCAGCTCTGATCGTAAACAGAATAGCTGCTGCCATCTGTCGGCGTTGATTTCCTCCGCATAGCCTTCGAAATTAGCGTGCCTATGCGCCATTTCGGAGGCTATGTGTTTTTATACTTTGTTGCCAGATTACTACTGGCTACTATCCCCAAGGATAGCGTGAGCGTTGCGAGATGGCGTCGACCACGGGGGACCGCCCATCCCATACACGGGCCCTGTGCGGAGCTTTGCCTCTAGAGTCAGTATATTAATACCTCTGTCACACGGGCACTTAAAAGTCTTTTAAGCAAACAGACTTCTTCCGAAAAGGAAGAGACTAGGTACGGGAAGAACATGCGAATTCCCTCCCTCAACGCTGAGTGGTCACGAACTAGTTCACACTGAGCTCAATAGCGCACTTGTAGCACTATAACAGTAGACTCCACAGGTAATTTGCAGCTTCTCCGAGACGCACGTCGCCCTATGCCTCAGTACGGCTTATTGCGCGTATACGTGAGGCAGTGCAGCTGTCGAGTACACGCAGCGTTTGATGTGGGAGAAATGTTCCGGAAAGATGTGATGCGTGCCCGGGAGTTGTTCGGGCAAATCTTCCAGGCGTTACGTCACGGGCCTATAGGCGATACACTATACACGGTAAGGACCTCGGTACCATGGCAGATACTTCGTGGCGCGTTACGGGAGGCGTACCGCACGTCGAACTAAGACGAGGTCTCCAAGCCTGTACGATGCACGCGGACGACAGTTCGCTGCACATGCTGCTCGAGTACGGGTACTTGCGTCAACCATGTGCTCTCTGGCTTGTGCGCGGCGCTTAGCAACTGTTCCCGAAGAAATGAGCGGGCTGATTCGACAGCATGTCAAGCTGAGAGTCAATAGGTATCGATGGCGGTCGTCCATAAACCAGTGAAAATGGGGTCGCCTGTAGTTTCTCGCTTGGTTGTCTTTAATGTAAACACGGTATCGGAAAGAAAACGGTCCCAGTTACTATGTGACGCATTGACTTACGACGCCAGAACGTCAGTTGTAGTTCGGTTAACGCGCTCAACAAGGCCGTTCCATTGCGCATGATTCACGGACGTAGTTGCGTGCTCTATACCGTATGTTACGAAATAAATAGGTTCGTGGGAGCAGGCCCAAAGAGGCAAGTTAGAGACGCCTCCGATGCCAGCAAGGAAGAGACGCAAGACGCTGGCTGGCACAGCGCACGATCATGTATTGGAGCGCAAATACACAGAGATGCACAAACACAGTTCAACAAGAGCGCACACAAAGCACAAGACTAGACAATAATAATTACATGATATGTACAGCGTCTATACACTAAGTGTTCAAAAGAGTTCAAAAGGCTCAGAAGGCTCACGCGTTTCGGCGCGTCGATGGTGTCGGGTCAGCGTCTGTCGACGGCTCTTCAGAACGGCGAGGCAGGCACCAGTAGTGTCGTGTGTCGAGACCACTGATCTCCACTAGGAGGAGCTGGATGGCGCTTCGCGCTAAAGAGTTGCGCGTTTGTTTTCCAAACGCCGCCAGCTGCGAAGCAACCGAGCATTGCAGAGAAGGTGACGTTCAGGCCAATTTTTGTGCTTCTCGGCGCCGCCGCAGCGGAACTTTTGTCTGCGTTGGAGGGCGTTCCGAGCATTGATTTCAAGACGCGCATGTTGCGGGAGAACTCGAAGCGCTGAGAAAGTGGTATTTTTATATTACGTTTTCCCAGTGGCCAGAGATTAGCCCTGCAGCATTTCTGTCAGAACTGTTTTGCCGTGAAGCCGTGAAAATTGGCATTGCGTTATAGTTTTATTTCGGTGTTAGATAGAGTCTACAGTTGTTTGCAAGCGGGCTTCTGTGGATACCGGCAGGACATCTCTTACGTACAACACGAACCGGCTTGTTACGGCTGGATTTCGCTTGTATGGCAAGCGATCATTTCTAGATTTCCAATAACCGAGTGACCGACCATGTGACCCATCGCGCGACGGCCCATTTCGTATCGTGTCGCATTCGTGCGGATAATCCTATACATGCGGTTTCGGCTTGAAAACTGCTCAGTGCGATACTAAGCACTAAGGAAAATGAATGCTGCATTTGGCCGGTGCGCCTGGAATAACCAATGTGTACACACGCTGTCAAGTCAAAAGTTGCGAGGAGTGAAGCACACACACACACACACACACACACACACACCTGACAACATTTTATCGTTCTGCATCTCGTGGCGCGTGTTAAAAAGAGCAACGCCTTTAATATGTCTCGTCACTAAGCTGTCGCTGCGTTTTAGGGGCGAAGCTCCTTAAAGCGGCACCCGTTCGTCCCTCGTCGTAGTCGTAGTCGTAGTGCGTAACCAGTCTTACGCTTTGACCTCCAAGGTGGTGCCGGTGGGAGATTTCTCCTGTGCGTTGTTGAACAATAAAAAATTCGCAGCGTGCGCGTTAACTAAAAGCCGAATTCTTCTGTCTCTCATTCCCCATTAGCAGCCATTGGCATGTTCCAGTAGGAAACGTTAGTAGAAGTAGAAGTGTAAGTGTTAGCTAAAAGCCGACTTCTGTCTCTCATTCCCATTAGCAGCCATTGTTTACCTCCGAGTTGCCTTCAGGAACGTCAGGTGGCGCGCGAGCTCTCTCACTCTTCCATCTGCTGTCTTGTGTGAGACAGAAAGAGAGAGAGAGAGAGAGAGCGAAAGACTGTCCGTTTCTAACGATGATGATGGGTTTGTGCTAGCGCGTTACGGCGCGTGTAAGAAGCTGGTGTAAGACGCTGTGGCCTCTCCGCCTTATACTCTTTCAGCAGTCATGTGATGGCGTCGGCAAACGCGGTGCGCGTTCCGGCCTGTGTAAGGGGCTGCGTAAGACGCTGTGGCCTCTCCCCCCTTACTAGAGTGTACTGCATGTTTGTAACGCGTCTGTGCTAGCGTCCCCTTAAACGCCAGATCCCAGCGTTCGAATAGAGTGTTTCTGACGTCTTTACATGATGATCGACTGGGCGAATTACACGGAAGATTAACGGTTTATCGGTGGTTCACTCCGGAGCTTCGCCCACTCATCATCATTCACCCCGTGGATATGCTGTGAATTTTTTTTTATTTGCTATTAGGCTTCAAAGCGTTCTACGAGTGTTGGAAAACTTCCCATGCTCGATTGCGGATGCCGCCTGCAAAAACTGAGCGTGGCTTCGCCGCATAGCTTTGGTTGCTTGCCGGCCAAGATGGCGGACCTACGCGCAACTCTGCTACCTACGGTACTTCGCGCGCGCACAAGTGAAGCCGCCGGAAGTCGGCCTCCTTGTCCCGGAAGCGAGCGCCGCGGACAGTCGATTGCTGCTTAGGAACAACATTTTATCGATATTAAATGCGAAGCATTTCTTAGCGAACTTCGGTGAGTTTGACCGTATCTATCTATCTATCTATCTATCTATCTATCTATCTATCTATCTATCTATCTATCTATCTATCTATCTATCTATCTATCTATCTAAATAGCCGCCTACGATTTTGTGCTCTCCTGGCCGTTTCGCTAATCGGATGTTTACGAAATTGGTATGCCACATCATGACTACATGATGAACATAAATGACAGGTCATAACATGAAAATCATGATATGCCTGTCACGAGCGGCATGATTTACATGCCACGGTCTTAAGGCTCTCCTGGCCGTTTCGCTAATGGGATGTATGCGAAAATTGGTATGCCACATCATGACTACATGACGAACGTAAGTGACAGGTCATAACATGAAATTCATGATATGCATGTCATGAGTGGCATGATTTACATGCCACTGTCTTAGTGCTCTCCTAGCCTATGCGCTAATGGGATGTATGCGAAAATTGGCATGGCACAACATGACTGCCTGACGAACATAAATGGCAGGTCATAACATGAAAATCATGGCATGCGTGTCATGAGCGGCATGATTTACGTGTCACAGTCTTGGTGCTCTCCTGGTCGTCTCATTAATGGGATGTATACAAAAATTGGTATGCCACAATATGACTGCATGGCGAACATAAATGACAGGTCATAACATGAAAATCATGAGATGCATGTCATGAATGACATGATTTACATGCGACGGTCTTGGTGCTCTCCTGGCCGATTCGTTAATGGGATGTATACGAAAATTGGTATGCCACAACATGACTGCATGGCGAACATGACTGACAGGTCACAACATGAAAATCATGATATGCATGTCATGGGCGACATGATTTACATGCCACGCGTTTCGTTAACGGGATGTATACAAAAATTGGTATGCCACAAGATGACTGCATCATGAACGTAAATGACAGGTCATAACATGAAAATCATGAGATGCATGTCATGAGTGACATGATTTACATGCCACGGTCTTGGTACTCTCTTGGCCGTTTCGGTAGTGGGATGTGTAGGAAAATTGGTATGCTACAATATGAATGCATGACGAACATAAATGACAGGTCATAACATGAAAAGCATAACATGCATGTCATGGGCGGCATGATTTACATGCCAGGCGTTTCGTAAATGGGATGTATACCAAAATTGCTATGGCACAACACGACAGCATGACGAACGTAAATGACAGGTCATAACATTAGAATCATGACACGCGTGTCATGACCGGCATGATTTACATGCCATGGTCCTGGCGCTATACTGCCGTTTCGTTAATGGGATGTATGGGCTCCGTCTATACTGACCAGAGGGCGCTACGTAGCTCTCGTCGGACGGCTCAGTCACGCACGGTGGAAACCGAGGCGACAGCGACGCGCGCGTTTCTTCGCTGCTTTCCGGGCGTGCTGCGAACCACACGAACGCTCGCGGCGTCGCCCTTTAGAACAGTTTGCCGCAGGTTTGGAGCGCACGTCTCAACGGAAATAAAACGAAAGAAGGTGGGACGGGCCAGACGGGCGGTCGCTGCTGCTATAGAGTTGGAGACGCGCATCGCGTTCGCGTATTTCCCTGTCACATTCTGCCCAATTTTGCTTCTTCTCTCCGCCAGGCAGTGCATTCTGGCGCTGATGTCGCACATGGAAAACTCGACTGCACGGAGCCTATACGAAAATTGGTTTGGCACAACATGACTGCATGACGATCATAAATGACAGGTGATAACATGAAAGTCGTGACATGCATGTCATGAGCGGCATGATCTACATGCCACTCGTTTCCTTAAAGGGATGTATACCAAAACTGCTATGGCACAACACGACTGCATGACGAACGTAAATGACAAGTCATAATGTTAGAACCATGGCATGCGTGTATGAGCGGCATGGTTTACATGCCACACTCTTGGTGCTCTTGTGGCCGTCTCGTTAACTTCATATGCACCAAACTCGGTATAGCGAGACAACAATGCAAATCCATTTTACGTTCCTGATGCGTGCTTCGCATTTCCTTGATTCTCACGGCACGTGGGACCTGCCATTTTTTTTTTGGAAGAAATGCTAGCTTGTTGCGCAGTAAACTGCACGAGCCCGCCAGAAAAGTCTTCAGAGAACACGTTTCACGCGTAAGTACCCCAAGATTGCATTTATTTTGCGAGGAAATAGCTTCGTTTTCCCGAGTGAGGCGTGTTAAAGCTGTTTGGCCTTTGTCATGCAGGTTTCCGCGCTCGAAGCCACAAATCGTCCAGCAGTGGGTGGTCAACCTCAAAAGTGACAAATGGAAGCCAATTCCAGGCAGCAGGCTGTGTAGCGACCATTTTACAGAGTTTTGTTTCGACCGCTCGGGTGCAAGAACCCGTCTTCGGGACGATGCCGTCCCAACGCTGTTTTCTTTCATCAGAGACGTCATTACCATGCAGGACATCTCCGCAATCATTTCGCTTCGCCACAGTCATGTCCAGCTCATGAGCTGGACATGACTGTGGCGAAGCAAAATGATTGCGGAGATGTCCTGCATGGTAATGACGTCTCTGATGAAAGTGAACTTGAAAGGGAAGCTGAGCGACTTCCTTCGCTGTCGCCATACATTGGCAACGTTAGTGGTTACATTGCAGGGTTTGTCTGTCTGATGGTGTGGAAGCGGGTTCCTTGTGCAACGTGCCATTCAGCAACTGTGTCAGATAGAAATCCATCTGCATTCTTCAAGCGGAACAATAAGGGCGGTCTACAGGTACCATCATCTTCTACAATATACATTTGTCAAACAACAGAGAAAGTAATACGACAGCAAGACCGGCTGCATGGTACCAGACTTCCAAAAAAGGGGAATGTTGCCCATTCTTTAATGGTGTCAGTTATGACAGAGCTTTCAGGAGACCTTCAGAAACTGTACCCAGAGCTACAGGAACACATGTTTGAGTCGGCCGCTGAGTCGAACCACCTTGTGCGCCTCGTGAGGTGTGTAATCGCGTCATATATTAAGATTAGAATGCACCACACCGCAAAGACAGTGACTGCAAAAATTGCTGGATCTAACATCCGCAAGCAGTTGACTAAACTGCTCCTTTTCAGTCACCAGTGAGAAATGCAAGCTCATCAACCACACATGGCAATGACATAAATAAGCACTCTGTTTTGTTGTCATTGTTATCCGCTTTCATTCCAAAGTTCTTCAACTTACATACACCTCATTATCAATGGAAAATGAAACGTTTCCATTATGGAGCACTGAAGAAGCTTGTCCTGAGCTATAAGCAAATATAGTGCTCAGGTTTCAATTTAGCTGTTTCACCAATTCAACAACTTGCAGTGCCAACTCCAGTTTGGTCAACACTCTCATAAGTGGATATACTTATTCGGTCGCAACAAAATAGACCTCAGTGTTTGCATATTCTAAATGATTTAGTTTATAGTATATTGTTCTAAGCAAGTTCATTAAAGCTTAGTGTGTTACACTGCATCTTTCTAATGTACACTACCAGTGTCATCTCAACTGTGATCAGTGAGCAATCACATTCGTCGCTCTGCAGACATCGGAGTGTTGCCACTTTTCGCTTTTGCGTTCAAGATTGCTGCCTAATAAATATTCACTGCGTGGTATATCCCCAAAAATGCAGACGTCTTTGCTCTGTACAGGACGATTTTCCGATGTTTGCCTTGCATTTCCATGTGCTCTCTAGGGTGGCGTTTCTGAAAAGTCAACGGTACAGAAATATGAAACGGCATACAATGTCGTGCGAGTACGTCGTCCCAAACATGTGATCACTGCCTATTTCGTAAAGCAAAAAAAATATCGCATCGCAACATGATAATACGCCGCAACATCATGATAAACGTGAAAGCCACTAGCAGAAAAGCACAATTCAGTCAGCCTAGTGGGAGAACAAGTTTGCCTTAAAACGCGCATTCAACCAAACTTTCCTTGTGTTTGTGGCTGCTTCGTGCCATGTTGTCTTGGCCTAAAAACAGCGAGTACGTGAAACCGCAGAAATGTGCGATCACAAGCACCCCGGCAGCGCGAAAATACTTCATTTTATAATCAAAGGAAGAGGCGTGCAGGACACGGACACAAGGAGAGCAGTGAACAACACGAACGCCGACTAACAACTGATGCACAGCACAGAGGCGAAAAAGAAAGAAGACACACAGCTTATCTGCGCATGCTCGGAATGGTAGCGCCACCTGTCAATCGGTTACACGTGCCGGTCTTCGCGATAGACAACTCCTAAGGCTTTCTATCTCCTCTCTGTTTAAGCTAATCGACGGCTGACTCACGCATGCACTTCCACTAATACTGATATGCCAGGCCTCAACCAATAAACGCGTATCTTCGTTCTTATGCCTGTACAGGATCTCGGTTTTGCCTAACTCGGGCATGCAGCTACAGACCTGGCAGTGCAAGGATAGATTGGACGGCGTCCCTCCTGATAGCGACCTTCTGTGTTCAATTAATCTTTGATTAATACAACGCGCAGTTTGCCCTACATAAAAACGTCCGCAGCTAAAAGGAATCTTATAAACTACACCCATGCGACAGTCGGTGAAATTGTTCTTGGCTAGGTGCTTAACCGGACAGATATCCGTTCGCTTCTTACCTTCCATCTGCTCATTTCTTCTATGCACTGCAGCACAAACCCTTCCTAACTTATTGGGAGCCGTAAACACAACATTAACCCCATATTTACTTCCCACTTTATTAAGCCTGTGCGAAACTGCGTGGATATACGGAATACTCACGACCTTTTTCTTGTTAATGTTACTCTCTGCTACAGCTTTTGTTGCGGTCGAAATCGACTTCTTAAGACGCTCAGCTACTGTGGCTATGGCTAGTCTAGGGTAACCTGCATCTAACAGGCGCTCGACCTGCGCATTAAAGCTAATGGTCAAACGGTGCACGCCCGACTTCGATAGGGCTGACTTTAAACAGGACAAGGCTATTCCGTTTTTTACTACTTTCGAATGCTTGGAGTCAAAGTTTAACAACGGCTTAGATGCTCTAGGGGAATACTGCCAACACACGTGATTCTGCTCAAATGACAACGAGATATCTAAAAATTGTATTACGTTTCTCTCCGGTAGTTCTTTCGTAAACCTTAGACCATCCCCATTAAGTTTAAATTGATCGCTTACATAGGTGACGACGGATTCAAAATCATCCTTACTACAAAGTACCAAGTAATCGTCCGCATACCGAAATACCCTAATGATGCGGTCCCCTAAGGCCTCTTTTAAACGGCAGTCAAACTTGCTCAAGTATAGATCACTTAGAATAGGGGCTACCTTTGCACCTGTACAAATCCCTGATTTCGGCACAAACACGCCTTCGCTATATCCAACTAATGTTGACGTTAAGTACATGAAGAGAATTTCTAGAAAGGTACCTGTGGAAACTCCGCATCTATCTATGAAACCGGTCTCCTGCCCTTGTTCTTGAATACATTCTTTCACGCAATTTAGTAAACCTTCAAGCGGCAACGAGTAATACAAATCTTCTACATCCATGCTAAACGCTGTGCAGTGGCCAGGATTTTCCTCTGTTAACAACTGAACTAGAGCCTGAGAATTACGTACACGGAAGGGGTCACAAAAACTTATGTTAAGCACTTCTGCAAATAGCTAGCTACACAAACTTGCCAAGTCCCTGACTCTGATACAATCGAGCGAAACGGAATTTCTGGCTTATGGGTTTTCGCCGAGAAAAATAATTCTAAAGTGAGCAGTTTTGCCTTTTTAACACTGGAAGCTACCTTATCTAGATTATGTTTCAACAGGAGATCGACAGCTCGTTGTTTTACTACAGAAGGTTTCAGTTTCACAGGTCTAAAATTCTTTTCAACAGCTGCTGAGGCCTTTTCAGAAAAAGTGCTATTCGGCCTTATTACAAAACAACCTTCCTTATCAGATAAAACAGGACGAAGCTTATGTTCCACACAGTAATTTACAACCGGTCGAATAGGGTCAGAGGCCTTAACGAGATCGTTCGAATGCTTGATGCTGGCGAAGCAATCTGAAATACATCGAGACCGTTCAACTTCCGGAATAACCTTAGTTATCGATCGAGGTAAGCTTAAAACGTGACCCTATCCGACCGGTTGTAAATTACTGTGTGGAACATAAGCTTCGTCCTGTTTTATCTGATAAGGAAGGTTGTTTTGTAATAATGCCGAATAGCACTTTTTCTGAAAAAGCCTCAGCAGCTGTTGAAAAGAATTTTAGACCTGTGAAACTGAAACCTTCTGTAGTAAAACAACGAGCTGTCGATCTCCTGTTGAAACATAATCTAGATAAGGTAGCTTCCAGTGTTAAAAAGGCAAAACTGCTCACTTTAGAATTATTTTTCTCGGCGAAAACCCATAAGCCAGAAATTCCGTTTCGCTCGATTGTATCAGAGTCAGGGACTTGGCAAGTTTGTGTAGCTAGCTATTTGCAGAAGTGCTTAACATAAGTTTTTGTGACCCCTTCCGTGTACGTAATTCTCAGGCTCTAGTTCAGTTGTTAACAGAGGAAAATTCTGGCCACTGCACAGCGTTTAGCATGGATGTAGAAGATTTGTATTACTCGTTGCCGCTTGAAGGTTTACTAAATTGCGTGAAAGAATGTATTCAAGAACAAGGGCAGGAGACCGGTTTCATAGATAGATGCGGAGTTTCCACAGGTACCTTTCTAGAAATTCTCTCCATGTACTTAACGTCAGCATTAGTTGGATATAGCGAAGGCGAGTTTGTGCAGAAATCAGGGATTTGTATAGGTTCAATGGTAGCCCCTATTCTAAGTGATCTATACTTGAGCAAGTTTGACTGCCGTTTAAAAGAGGCCTTAGGGGACCGCATCATTAGGGTATTTCGGTATGCGGACGATTACTTGGTACTTTGTAGTAAGGATGATTTTGAATCCGTCGTCACCTATGTAAGCGATCAATTTAAACTTAATGGGGATGGTCTAAGGTTTACGAAAGAACTACCGGAGAGAAACGTAATACAATTTTTAGATATCTCGTTGTCATTTGAGCAGAATCACGTGTGTTGGCAGTATTCCCCTAGAGCATCTAAGCCGTTGTTAAACTTTGACTCCAAGCATTCGAAAGTAGTAAAAAACGGAATAGCCTTGTCCTGTTTAAAGTCAGCCCTATCGAAGTCGGGCGTGCACCGTTTGACCATTAGCTTTAATGCGCAGGTCGAGCGCCTGTTAGATGCAGGTTACCCTAGACTAGCCATAGCCACAGTAGCTGAGCGTCTTAAGAAGTCGATTTCGACCGCAACAAAAGCTGTAGCAGAGAGTAACATTAACAAGAAAAAGGTCGTGAGTATTCCGTATATCCACGCAGTTTCGCACAGGCTTAATAAAGTGGGAAGTAAATATGGGGTTAATGTTGTGTTTACGGCTCCCAATAAGTTAGGAAGGGTTTGTGCTGCAGTGCATAGAAGAAATGAGCAGATGGAAGGTAAGAAGCGAACGGATATCTGTCCGGTTAAGCACCTAGCCAAGAACAATTTCACCGACTGTCGCATGGGTGTAGTTTATAAGATTCCTTTTAGCTGCGGACGTTTTTATGTAGGGCAAACTGCGCGTTGTATTAATCAAAGATTAATTGAACACAGAAGGTCGCTATCAGGAGGGACGCCGTCCAATCTATCCTTGCACTGCCAGGTCTGTAGCTGCATGCCCGAGTTAGGCAAAACCGAGATCCTGTACAGGCATAAGAACGAAGATACGCGTTTATTGGTTGAGGCCTGGCATATCAGTATTAGTGGAAGTGCATGCGTGAGTCAGCCGTCGATTAGCTTAAACAGAGAGGAGATAGAAAGCCTTAGGAGTTGTCTATCGCGAAGACCGGCACGTGTAACCGATTGACAGGTGGCGCTACCATTCCGAGCATGCGCAGATAAGCTGTGTGTCTTCTTTCTTTTTCGCCTCTGTGCTGTGCATCAGTTGTTAGTCGGCGTTCGTGTTGTTCACTGCTCTCCTTGTGTCCGTGTCCTGCACGCCTCTTCCTTTGATTATGGACTGTTACCAACTCGCTCAACTTTCTGTCCTTTTGTACTTCATTTTCTTGCTTGAGAACCGTAGCAGACGCCGGCTTCAGGGACATGCGGGAGAACTTCCGGTAGCTTCACGCGCGCCCGCCGCGAAGGAAGGGGGTGCGCCGTCCAGCCTTTTTAGTGGAGGTCAGTGGTCGAGACGCTATGCTGTGAAGGGCAATGCCCTAAAACGCGCCGTTAGCGCAGCACTTCGGTAGAGACACCAGCACGCTCCGGAGTCGCGTTCCCAAAAGCCCTTCTTCATGTTACTCTCCTCCTTACATCACCATGAGGGCGCGACTAGTCAGTTATCATTTATACGCGCCCTCTATATGCCTCCTTCCGAAGCAGGAATGTATTATGTCCCCACAGTCGAGCAATAACCAGCACACATCAGTCACAAGGTCAGAAACTCAGTCTGCGTGGAGTTTTCAAACGCCTTCCAAAACGTGAATATCGAGCACCGGGAGACCCTGGAACTGGGATACTTTCATGGAGCTGGTTGTCCGTAGCAGATTGGCCAGTTAAGCCGTCCTGGCTATGGTCACCGCCGACTGGAGCATCCGACACCA